>CM053512.1:33123949-33180940 GCA_028627145.1 Eidolon dupreanum | reverse complement strand
TTGTCGCTGCAGGGCTTAGTGTCGTGGACAAGGAGACAGCCGAGTTGGGCTCTGTTCTTTCCGTGGTCTTATGGGTCTCTGTGGTCATGGAGGGGGTGACTGTGCGCACTGAGAATGTGCTGAGCCCTGACACTTTGTCACCGAGGTCTGAGGCCGATGGCAGCAGAGGAACACTGGTGATTCCCATGACGTCTCCTGCAGACGTGGATTCATGAGAGGAAAAGTGATTTCCAGTATGCCTTGATATTAGTTCTGAGCCTCTCTTTTCCCTGGAATCTGGGTTTGGTCTAGGTGATGTCACAGGATAGGTCAAAGCATCCATCTCAAATGATGGGTTTCCACCTCCTGGAACATTTGAAGTAGAGGCCAATCTGTTCTCCACTGGAGAGGTAATGATTAGGTCAGGTTTCAGGGTCAGATTCAAATCAGTGTCTGTGTCCAGGGAAGCTGTGGCTCCTGTTGGCAAGTGTGCTGTGCTCCAGCCACTCCATCTGCTGCTACTTCCTGTCATTGAGATCCCAGTGGGGAGAGTAAGCTTACCAGTTTCTGGGCCAGTTGTGACTTCTTTGGTAAGTGTGTCTGTAGATATTTCTCTCTGTGAAGTTCGTTTACTAAACACAGTCTCTGGAATGTTGAATCCAGGCATCTCTGTGATGTAAGTAGAAAGGGTGGTAAAAGCTGGCACATTAGTCAACGCTGGGATTTTTACTGTCTCTATTCCAGTACCTGTGTCTGTCAACTGTGTTTGCTGGGATTCAGTGAAGTGTTCAACTGTTTCTACACTGGTCCATGACACTGCTACTGGAGTGGTGGAAAGTGGGGTCCTGGAAAGGACAAAGCTCTCAGGGGCAGCTGTGTTGGTACTGTGTCTTGCAGAAGTACTGTGTGTGTTTCTGAGCTTCTTCAGTAGGTGAGATGAAAAGGCTTGAGTCGAACTTATCACCCTGCTATCAGCAGTAATAAAACCTGTAGTCAGGACAGAGGTGGTAGCCAAACTGTTCTCTCTTCCAAGACCAGAGGTCTCAGGTAGAGCAATTGATGCATTCAAGATTTCCTTGATCTCCTTACCAGCTGTGGAGAGATGGATGTGGGTCTCCTGTGAAACTGAGGTAATAGAAGGAGATGTGGCTTTTACTCCTGTGATACTTGTGATGCTGACAGTCCTAGGACCAGCTGACCACTCAGAAGCCAAAGCCCTGACTGTGAGGATGGTGGGTGTATCTGTGGTTTCAGAAGAAATGCTGAGGGCATGGACGCTGCCTGCTGTCCCTTCCCCTGATGGAGAGGAAGTGGAACTTCTGACTCGTTTAGCACTTGTTGCTACAGTGCTTAGTGTCCTGGACAAAGAGACAACTGAGTTGGGCTCAGACGCTTCTTTGGTAAAAGTACCTTCTATGGAACTGATCCTGAGAGAACTGAATCCTGGAACCATGATTTCAGTAGAGGAGTTCCTGGAAGGAGTTCCGGTAGCCTGGGGGCTTGATGTTAGGCTGGATGTTTGCTCTGAATTTGCAGTTTCTCTAGAGGTTGACTCAGTAAGGACAGAAAATATCATTTTTAGGGATTGGGTAGCTCTTTCCTGAACCAGAGATGCAGGAGTGGCTCTGGTCTTAGCTGAAGAAGTGAAGGGCAGGACACTTTTTTTCACCATGGTCACACCTACAGCTGTATCCTGTGGCGAACTGGTTCCTGTGGGTCCAGAATCTATCTCCAGTGTGGTTTCAGTGCTACTGTCTCCTGTTGACAAGGATGGGGTCAGAGCAGTTGATCCAGGGAGGCCTGTGGGTTTAAGCATGGATGGGTCAACATTTGTCTCTTGGGGTGCAGGTCTAAGAACAGTCCTCTGAGTGGAGGTGGCTGCTGCAGAATTACTGGACTCCCTACAATTTCTTATGGGAAATGCAGCTGGCATCTGGCATCTTTGTGCTTCTGTTTGAAAAATCTGAGTCCAGAAGAGATGCTATATAGAAAGGAGATTGGGGAAAATCAGATAACTCTTCTAACTGAGAAGGCACAAATTTGGGCAAGGGAAAGGGAAGGATGTCACAACCCCAGAATGTTCCCTAAAGTGAAAATCTGACCATCCAGTTCCCTTCTTAAATGGAACCTTACTGCCTATAGGATAAAATTAGTCTATCATGTTTTTTATGATCTCTCTCTTTATATGTAATATATTATGCATTATATTATTTATAATGGTGAGTCTCAATCAGGGATGATTTCCCCCCAGGGAGTATTTGATGTCTACAGGTTTAGTTGTCACAACTAGTGGTATTCTACTGCCATCTAGTGGTCAGAGGTCACAAATGCTGCTAATCACCCACATAAGACAACCCCCGTGGCAAAGAATTACCGAGCCCCAAATGTTAATAGTGCTGACGTTGAAAAACCCTGTTCTGTCCTTCCTTACCTCCCACAAATCCTCTCATTTGTCTTCTGTAAGGCACAGCTATATTCTTACAATTCCCCAGCCAAACAAATCATAATTCTTCACTCATCTTTCTATTCTGTCTGCAATTATCACTCTATCCTTTTCACAAATTAACATCTATTCATTCAGTTTAAATTATTGCATTCATTCCTTTGTCTTTATTGAATTTTTCACGTGTTCTACAATGAGCATACATTACTTTCAACGTCTTTTTTTTCCTTCTGAAGACAAAATTAATACTAACTCATTTTAGAACACTGAAATTTTCAGGAAAGTCTGAGAAGGAACATCTGTATCACTGCTCATTTTTTTCTTCTATAAAGTTAATTTTTAAAATATTCAGCTCAAGCATCTTCTCCACCAAGAAGTCTTCTTTGAAGCTGTGATATTGTGCTTTATAATAAGAAATATATATTTGGTCTTGGTCCCATTTTAGGCTCAGAGCTCCTAAAATCCTTGGAATTTCCAAAGACAGGGATAAAGGTGTCTTTTGTTATGCTAATGAGGTGACATTTGGAAAGCCCCTAGGATACCTAAGGATGAGGTTGGTGGTCTGGAGAACCAACCACGTGATTAGAGGGTTGAAACTTTGAGTCTCCTGAGGGGAAACCGGCGGCTGGAGGTTGAATGGGTTGCCAATGGCCAATGATTTAATCAGTTATAACTACATAATGAGGCCTCTATGCAAAAAAACAAAAGGACAGCTTCCAGGGTAGTGAACACTTGGAGATAACTGGAAGAGTGGCTTGCCTGGCGAGGGCTTGAAAAATCAATGCTCATTCCCCATACCTGGCCCTATGCATCTCTTCTATCTGGCTGTTCTTGATTTACACCTTTATAATAAACAGGTGATCTACTAAGTAAACTGTTTCTCTGAGTTCTGTGAGCCACTCTAGCAAATTAATTGCAACCTAGGAGGTGGTCATGGGAACCTCTGATACATAGCCAGTTGGTCAGAAGTACAGGTAACAAGCTGGACCTGTGATTGTCCTCCTGAGTCGGGGAGAGTCGTTGGAACCTCCAATTTGTATCCAGTTGGTAAGTAGCACAGGTAACAACAGCCTGTGCTTGCACTTGGCATCTGAAATGTGTGTGTAGACAGGGGCAACTGGTAAAACTGAGAACTACCTATGGAATCTTGACAAATAAATAGTGTTAATGTAGGAAGGAGGCAGGAGACTGCAATGTGCTGATCAGCCCTGCAGCCAGGCCAGGAGGACACCTTCAGAACGAAGGAAGAATTCTACTGAGATTGCTAACAGGCCATTCTCCACGCAGTGAAGAGGAAAGAGGAACTGAGAAGTAGAGTCATAAGAGTCATTCCCTACGGCTAAAACCATGGAGAACCTATGGATTAAAGGCTAGGAACCTCCAGTAGGCCTTTCACTCTACATATTCTTACCTTTTCAGGCTACATATTCTTCCCCTTCCTCACTGTGTGTCCATATCAAAGGAAATAGGAACTACAGAATGACATATAAACTGAATTCTCTGAAGATTCAGGGTCTTTCTCAATGCCTTCACTCTGTCTCTCACTCTCTGATATGAGAACACACTGTCTATGAAGTGTTACCCCTTATCTAATAAACTGTCCTTTTGACTCTAACTTTGGCGTGTGTGTTGAATTCTTTATATACTCTCCACCAAAGGACCCTCTTCTCTTGGCACAGGGCTTGGTCTTCCTGTCACTTGGGGAAATTTGTCCTGTCCTGCATCAGTGTCAGAACTGAGCTGAAGTCTCTGACACCCCCCTGGTGTCCCAGAATTGCTGGGTGCTGTGTGAGAAGCTCCCCCAACACACACACATTGGAAATTAGATCCAGGAACCTAAAAGGGAAGCCGTTTTTGAGTGGGATGATCGTCTTGTCTGCTCTCTGAGCACCAGAGTTCATCTCTTTAACCATACTTCTCACACTGTACCCCAATTATTTGGTAACCAGAAGCTTCTAAATTTAGGACCAAAAAAAAATGGAAACTGCATCTCACCCACACATCACAGTGCCTTGTGTCCATTTGTTGCATGAATAAATCGATGCATAAATTAATTCAACTCATCAATAGCACAACTTCAGCATGAGTATCCTATTAATGAGGTGAAAGTAAAATTTGTTGATTCATTCATATGTGTTGAGTTTCTACTGCTCACTATTGTGCTGCACTTCTGTGCTAAGAATAATGTCAACTTCCTCAAATATCTGCAGATAATCTGTCCTGCCACCTCCAGAGGGTAGGAAATGATAGAGATGATGGTGGAATAAAAAATACTGTTCAGGGTCTCTGTGCCAGAACCTCTGTTTACTTGTATTATGTCATTGACTCTTCATAACAACCCATAAGGTTCTTACTATTCAATGAATATAAGTAAATAGTGTTTGACACATCTTAACACACCCTAACCCAAGCTCTCCAGCATCATGTCATTAAACCTTCTCAGGACACTAAAGGTAGCGGTAATAAGAACGAGAGATTTTTTTTTCTACATATCCATGGTACAGACGTCTCTCTCCAGTACCTGAGTGTTACCAACTACCCCTAAACCACATCTTTCCATTGTGTTTTCTGAGCTTTGCATGATGGTCTCTGTAGGAGGCAATGAAAAATACAGAATTGGCCATCTCGATGCAGGGGGCACTATCATACATCAGCTCACTCTTTCTCTGAACTGAGAATTCATTCTGAGAAAGTTCTGATAAAAAATAAAAGTTCAAAGCTGGGATTACATGCTGGCTTTCTGCCCTTCAACTGGTAAGGAGTGAAATCTCACAACAGAGTAAAGATCAGAATGGTGAAAACTTGCTAGATCTAGAAGGTAGGAACCTTTAGAGCTGAGAGATGGATGCAGTTTTGGAGAATGGAGTACAGAAGACATCTCTATGGTTTGTTTCAAAAACTAATGTAAATGCTCCCAGAGGCCGTGACAGAGATGGAAAGCTGAAAAGAGAACAGTAGGACCAATATCCCCAAGGAGAGACAGACCCCAATTCCAAGAAACCCAGCACAGAGGACAGTAGGGACTGAGCACTCTACCTGCCAAAAGGGTGGGCTGGCAGAAACAAGGACAGGATGTTTAGCAGCGTCCCTGGCCTCTACCTACCAGATGTCAGAAGCCTCTGTTCTCCTAGAAGTGACAACCAAAAATATCTCCAGACATTGCCAAATGTCCCTGGAGAGCAAAACTCACACTTAGTTGAGAACCACTGTTTAGGAGGCATCATCTAATTTAATTTAGAGTTTACAACTATTCAATCACATATTTATTCTCACATTACAAATACGAAACTGGAGGCTCAAATAGGTTACCTCACTTGTCCAGGAAGGAGCAGAGGTGGGATTTGAACCTGGGCTGACTGGCACCAAATATCTGTGCTGCTCACTGCTGTCGTATGCTTCATATAAAATCTCTGTTATCTTTCTCTGAGAGAGAAGTCTCATCACCCAGGAGCAAGGAGTGGAAGGCAGCGTAAAGAAGCCAGATAGGATTCAGGCCTCAAACTCCCCTTTTGCCTGTGCTAGTTCTTACCAGGGAGATGTCTGGGCAGTTGTGTCAAACAACAGAAAACTTGCCTGTGTATGTGACAGAGTTGATGGCTAGGTCCAGATTGAGGCCCATTGACACCATCTGCATCCAGGAAGCTGTGCAGATGTGGAGAGACAAGGTGGGTGGGAAGCCAGGAGGGTCAGAGGGAGATGGATAAGAGCCAGGCTGTCTCTCTCCTGCCTGCTCTCAAGGAAGCCAATATCCGTGAGTAAAGCAGAGGAAACAGAGTCCACAGAGTCCACACAAAGACCTCGGGTCCAATTCACTTCCAATTACCTCCCCTCCCTAAAATCAAGCCAATTGCAGCCTCTGCAGGTCAGGAAATAAAATGTATAGTGGGAGAAATCTGAAAGAAATGGACTTAGTGGGTTTTGAATCCCAGCTCTGTCACCTACTTGCTGTGGGACTTGAGGCAAGTCATTAACGTCTCTGAGCCTTGCCTCTTCATGTGTCCAATGGGGATAACAACATAGGGATGTCATGAATATGCAATGAAATGATGCATATGAAGCAGCTGGCACCATGCAAAGCAGGAGGATAAGACTTAATAAATCCTAGTTGTTAATAATCTTTATTATTACCTACCCACAGAGCTATTGAGCGACGCTGGAAATGATGAGTTGTGTGTTGACTGTCTGGTGGCTCCAGATGTCACTTGGTCTGAGGTTTGGGCAAAGACCACTACATTCCATGGCACCCCTGTGGAGGAAGGACTCAGACTGGTTATCTCAGCGGGAAGCAGCAGGAAGGTTTTTCTATTCCAGACTTCTTCCATAGGAATCTCTGCATAAAGACTCATTTGTTGACCATTTCATTCATTTACTCATTCCAGACCCTCCATCCCACATTCATCCAACCAGCCAATATTTCTTGAGCACCTCTCACGGGCTAGCCACTATTCTAAGTTGTAAGGACAGAGTGATGAATAAGACAGATCTTTGCTCCCGAAAGATTAATCAAGATCGATTAATTATTAATGACCTTACAACCCAATCTTCTCTCCCCAGCTTCAGAAACAGCACCTTTCTGGTTGCGTGGCTGCTCTGGACATCTGTCCCCCAAGGTCAGACTTTCTCACCCCCACCTCCGTGGCTATTTGCCAAGAGGCCTTCTAAGAGACTGGATGTCAGCCCTGTACCTCAGGCCCAGGAGTATTTTTCCTGCTTCAGAATTCCACACACTCCTTAACTGACTCTCCCCTTCCTGGAGCTGGGCAATTGCCATTCAGATTTGGGCTTTGGTTCCTAAGGGTTGGTAGAGGAGTGCCAACACCTCTTTAACAAGGGTTAAAAACAGTGACTCAAGACTCAAACGTGTTCAAGGCTCAAACCTCATTTTCCCACTTATTATTTTGTGACCTCAGGAAGTCACCTGATCTTCTGTTTCAGGTTTCTCATGTGGAGATAATAAAAGCACCTAAATATAAATATAAACATACTATATATAATATAACAAAAGTAGAGATAACAAAAGTATCTAATAGTATTTTTAGGGGAATTAAAGAAACAATGTACTTTAAACTCTTCACACTTACTAATGATAGATGATCATCACTATTTTTATTATGAATACAGTTTTTCTGTCTCTACTTCTTTGGGGGAGGGGTGCTCCTCCTGCCTTGAAAGCCACCCAGCCCCTCACATGGCCTAATTTGTGGGCCAGCAGCAGTGTGAAGGGTGTATAGTGACAGGATGAGCCGTATTTCTCAGAGATAGAACTGTGGAGAGGGTAGGGACTCAAAAAATAAGCTAGACATTGTCCCAGAGATGTTTCCAAGACAGAGAAGCTGAACCCGTGATGGGATCAGGGGCAGAGCCCTGGTTAAGGAGGAAGTGCCTGTGGCTACCTCTTGATGCAACCCCATGGGCTCCTCCAGAGGGCCATGTGGGGATGGAGAGAGTTGCAGAGAGAGAGGTGGCAATGCTGGATGCTTCTATAGGAGCTCAGGGTAGCTGAGGGCTGGGTTTGTCCTAGGGCTCTCAGAGGAGTCCTCAGCTGTCAGAGAAGATGTCCACCTGTCTTCATGCTGGTGCTGGCAGCTTGAGAAGTTTGGGGTTTTGCTTTGGACAGTGCAGATACGCTGGCATCCCTGGATGCTCTCAGTGCATCTGTTGTGCCTTTGGGGAAGGAGGTGTTAGACCAGTAGTTCTGACCAAGTGAGACTTGGCCTCTTTCATTCATGCACTAAATATTTACTGCACACCTACTATGTTCCATGCAATAGGACAGGCCACAGAAGAAGTGACAGGAATGAAGTAAGGGCAGGAGGGGGATGTGGGCTTTTGCAGTTTTAGCACTCAAAGTCTCACATCCCAGGAACCCCCTTGGTCTCAAGGAAACCAGGACCATTGGTTGGTGACCATCCTAAGATAAGTCCTTCTGACCTGACATCAGCCCCACACAGCTCAGGGCCTATGACGAGTTAAGGCCCCTGGGGACATCTCTGGGCTCAGAGCAGGAAGCAGGAAGACGAAGAAACAGGCTGGTACCTGCGCTTGGAAGCCAGTGGCAGAGGGATGCAAAGTGTCACATTTTGGGCCAGACAACCTAGGTTTGAAGCCTAGCTCTACTCTGGCCAGAAATGGGACCTTCCTTTTTAAGCTTCTGTCCCCTCAACTGTGAAATGAGGACAGTCATCTGGACCACTAAGCCTACCACTGGGAATGGGTAGGTCTCTATATGAGCCAAGGTGTTGGGCCCTAGGTCCCCCAGAAAGCACCCACCTGGAAGAAGCCCTGGGAGCATGGAGTGACCAGAAAGACAAGATGAGCATAAAGAAGCCCAGGCTGTCTCACCCACCTAGACCCATCACCTCCTTTTGAAAGTCACCCAGTCACTGGGAAGAAAGGTGACTCTGTTTCTTGAGGTTCAGGGGAAGTATAAATAAACCTCTTTTCTAGGACATGAGTCATAAGCAGTGGAAGACAAACTGAAATTCTGGCCAGAGCAGGTTAGACTCAGGGACCCGCCTCTTAGCTCCAAACACCCTCCACACACACATGGGCTCCCAGCCACTCCTCCTCCCCTGATAATCTCCCTCTCTGGAGCTCAAACATCTCTAGCTAGGCCTTGGCTGGAGTAAGGACTGCTGTGGAGGGACCCAGCAAGGCCCTCAGCAGAGCAAGGTGAGACCTTTATATGCATTATGATGTCATAACCCTGGGGGAAACCTGCTGGGAGGGGTGGTAGCAGAGAACCTCTCGTCTCCCCTGGGGGAGCTACTGATGTTGAGAAATCTTCATCAACACTCAGTCTATTTCCAGAGAGAGAGGGTAAAGGTTCGGACTTAGGAATTATCCAGAAGCTGGGATTCAGACCCTTGCTATGTGACTTTGAACAAAACGCTTAACCTCTTTGAGGCTCTGTCATCTTCCATAAACAAACAATCAAAAACCTATCAATGGTACTACATTCTTACCCACTGCAGGCTCAGTCGAGATAATACAGGTAAAGCTCTGGCATATGGTAGGTGTGCAATTCAAAAGAATGGTCCTTTGGGATCTAAGAGTGTCTCAGCCCCAGTGGCAAGGAGAGAAAAAAGACAGGATGCAGGTGTGAAAGAGGACAGACAGGGTCTAGAGTAGAGTGAGAAGTGAATGAGAAACGGATTTCTTCCAGCTCTGGAAATTTTTTAGTTACTCTTTGGAGAGATGGAAACTCAGCGATGATGTCTGGCCCAAGGACACACAGCCTGTCAGTGCTTGATTTAGATTTCTTATATCTCTGCCCAGGGATTAAAGTCTTTTCCAGCATTTAAGTTGAACATCCTGGAATGTGTCTAGATTGATTCCAGGGGATTCCCTGCCCTGAGAGATTGTCCGATGTGCTGCAGAGCTGGGGTGGTACGGAGGATACTGACCCCGTCCAGGCCCCCATTGCTCTCTGAGGTAGGGGCAGGACTCTGACCAGTTCCAACAGCCCCCAGCATCAGACCCTGAGTGAGCCTTGGGGACAAAAGCAGGTAAACAACCTCTGTTTGTGGTAGCGTGCTTAGGGGACTGTTCAACAGGACACGCCCCATCAGAGGTGGTGGGATTGGGCCGTTCATGTCATTGTATGGAAACCTCACAATGGGTCCTACCGCAAAGCTCTTCCCAGGGCCAAAGCCTGGCCTCAGCTATCAGGGGCAGGGGAGCTGGGGGACCCTCCCCACATGCTCCAGAAGCTGCAGCCCTGCCTGAGTTGGGGAAAGACAAGGTGACAGCCTGCTCACTCCAGGCGGCCCCCAGGCTACCAGTGTCCAAGGCTTCATACTCTCTTAGGTTGCAGAAGCCCCTCTCCCCTACCCTTCAGGCCCTGATGGCCTCTATTTCCCAGCTAAGCACTCAGGACAGTCCTTTCTCCTGAGAAGAGAAACAGAATGGATATTCAAGCACCTGGCACATCACAGATGTCCCTTCTACATGCCTCAGGTTATCTTAGACACCCTGACTTCCTGCCCAAGGAGGCAACCAGAATAAAACAGTGCGGGAATCTGGGCAGCCAAATTGACCCAATATGCCTTCAAAGTCCTCCTTGGGGGGAAGACCAGAGGTTCCTAACCCTCACAGGCTGCCTTCCTGCTTATACCTCTCCTTTCAGCATACCCCATCATGCAGCCTAAATGCACTCACATCACACTGATCTACTCAAACACATCTAACTGGCAGCTTCCTGCGTCCTGTCCTTTGCCCACTCAGTTCTCCCTACCAGGAGTGCCCTTCCCTTAACTAATGAAGGCTCCTATAGAAATCCTGCCAACCTAACACCACTCAGCCATTTAGGAAAACTCCCCCTTCTCAGTCACCCCAAAAGAGCAAAGTTCCTGCTCAGCCTTGTACCCCAAGTGACTCGGCACCTGCCTGCCTCACCCACCAGCCTGGAGCTCGTGGAAGTCTAAGACTGTCACTTGCTCATTTCCCAACTGATAGCTGGGCACAGGTGGGAGCAGGGAGCAGAGGTGTCAACTAAGAAAAACACCTTGGGAATGAGTGTGTGTGCGCCAGGGAATGAAGGAATGCCAAGTCATCTCCACACTGAACTCAGCAGATATTTAATTCATAAAGCAGTTTTATGAACTTGCTCAAGTCAGTCCAGAAAATGCAGCCTCACCTGGTTGGCTATGATGTAAGCCTGTGCCAAAAATCAAAAGCTCTCCTGGGTGTCCCGTAAGGGTTTGGGAAGCCCAAGGTACCTGTCACCTGCGCCACTCTCCTCCAGGAATCTATCAGGCTCTTCCCCTGGCCCCAGCCCAGCCCTGCTTACCTGGCTCACAGGTGAGGAGGAGACTCACAGCCAAAGCCATCAGGTGCCCGAGCCAAGAGGGCCGGGGGTGTGCAGGGCCCTCCCAGCCCATACCTTGCCTGCGCACCTGGCTTTGCTCCGCACCCTGAACGCTTCCCTAAGACTGAACCCTGCTCAGCCCAGCCCCAGCCCCTGGGAGGGCAGTGAGGACAGGGCAGCGAGGACACGCCTTGCCAAGCTTCCCGAGAGGGGCAGGGCTGCCTTCAGTGGAGCGGTGGTGCCACTGCTACTGTCAAAAGTCAGCCTGAATTATTCAGAGCCTGTGGAGCCCAACACCTGCAGACCAGCACCCTCTGTAAACGGGCCACAAGAAGACCCCCACCCCCAGACCAAGCCTGGCTCCCAAGTCTACGGCCTACCCGAGAGATTCCCGTGGGTCTGCCTGGGATTGAGGAAGGACAGGCACCTAGGCATCAACCTGTCTCATTCTTTGAACCCCCTGGGTTTCACCTCTGACAGCTTCCTGCTCAGGGGCTGGCACCACCAGACTGGAGCTGGGCGGACCCTCCCTGGGGGAGGCATGGCTGGCTCTGAGGGTTTTGGAATGTGTGGGAGTGAAGAAGAGACTACATTCCCACGTGTGAACTCTCTGCCTGCCAAGGGAGCTGAGGGCCAGGTCTGCAGACACCTTTCAGGAGCCCTCCAGAGCCACCCTTTATGCCCCCACAGCCATTCCAGGAGCTGCAGTCTCTCACTCCCCAGCCAAGCCCTTCAGCTGCCCATTGCCGGGGCAGAGAGGGGCATGAGGTGTTGGGATGGGGTGCCAGGAGGGGACTTAGAATTCTGCCTCTTCCTCTACAATTCTGCAGCCCCCACACTGTTATGACAGCCACCCCTGAAACAGCCGCTTCCTTGCCACCTGCCCAGCAGAGATCCTCCTTAGGTATCATGCACCTCAGTGGCCCCCACTCTCCTCCCTCGTCCCGGCACACAGGAGACCCCCATCCTTCCCTCCCTCCCGCCCCATCCTTAAAGCCTCTAATGGCCCAAAAGATAAGAGGAAAGGCACTCTAGGTGCCCAGTGCGCAAGTGCCAAGCAGTGGACCTCGCATGGGGCCTCACATCTCCCCTGGATTTTATACCCAGAGCCAAACTCCAAGGACACATTTATCAGAAACCTTCAGGTGCTTCCATGTCCTATGAAACCTGTTCTCTCCTCTCTGCTTGCCCTGCTCTGATTCATTCACTCTCGGGACAGACAGACCCTGAGCCCCAACTCTGCTCTGGGCATGCATCTCGACAAAGAAATACAAATGAACAAGTGCAAGGGATCAGGCTGGGGTGGCAGGAGCATAGAGGTTGGTGGGAGACTCCAGACCCAGACTGGGAAGGGGACGGGAATCAGGGAACTCTTCCTGGAGGAGGTGCCATACACATCAAGACTTGAAGGATAAGCTAGAGGCAGCTAGGCCAGGGGAGATGGGCGAGGAGACGTGAGGGTTCTGGGGAAAAGACAGAGTGGTATCAAAGGCTGAAGACTGCAGGGAGGCGAAAGATGAACCTGGCCTTTGTCCAAACCCCACCCCAGTTCTCTACCAAAGCATGACTTCCCTTTCTTAAGAAAACAATCAGAGACACAGAGACCAAGCTGGTGCGTCCTGTGGAAAACAGTGTGCTTGGTGTCCCCACTTCACAGAGGGGAAAATCAGGCCTCAGAAAAGCTCCAGGACCTGCAAAATTGGTGACAGAGCTCGGATCAGACCCCAGACCCCTGGACTCCCCAAATCCTTCCCATTTAAGCAATTCAAACCCTTTTTCTCTAAAACCCAACAACAAGTACCATCAGTCTGCAAGGCCTTGGGGCTCAGGAGCTGCTCTGCTCTTATGTAGGGCACAAAGGGGTGAATGGGTTTAGGTTCATGATGGGTAATCACAGATACTGGTTACCGAACACCTACTACGTGCTGGGCATGGCTTCCAGTCATCACCATGATGCTAAAGCTAGGTCTTACCCTCACAGCAACTGGCTGTTCTGCATTGCCCATTGCCATGGCTTAGAGATTTGCTCAAAGTTACTCAGCTAGCATACAGCACAGCTAGGATATGAACTCAGTTTGGATCTAGAACAGTGCTCTCACCCAGGATGGTTCTCCCCTCCTTAGAGGTCATTCGGCAATGTCTGGAGTAATTTTTGGTTGTCATAAGGGGAAGGAGATTGCTATTGGCATTGAGTTGGTAGAGGACAGTGAATATCCCACAGTATAAAAGACAGCCCCCCACCCCCAACAATGAATTATCTGGCCCCAAATATCAATAGTTTACTGATAAGAAATCCTAATCTAAAGCTGTGCTATTGTCCGGTGGAAATTTCTGTGATGATAATGCAGGGAGGAGACAAGAGAACTAAAGTATTAAATCAAGCTATATTCAGAGACTGCAATGTGCTGATCGGCCCTGCAGCCAGACCACGAGGGCACCTGCAGAACAAAGGAAGATTTCTGCTGGGACTGCTGACAGCCCATTCCCCATATCATGAAGAGAAAATAAGAAAAACAGAGGCATTAAGTGGCGCCCTGCACAGAATAAAATCATTTATTCTCTATGGCTAAAACCATGGGAACCTATGGATTAAAGGCTAGAAACTGCCAGCAGGCCTTTCACACTACATACTCCTATCCTTCCTCACCATATGTCCATATCAAAGGAAATGCGTAAACAAAGTCTTTAAACTGTAACTCATAGGAACTTAAGAATTTTATATATATATAAAATTATATATATATATAATATACTGAATTCCCCAAACATTAAGGGTCCCTTTCAGTGTCTTTAATCTGTCCTTCTCAATGTCTTTGTCTCTCACCATCCTCATCTCTCTACTGTCTCTGTCCTTCTGAGTCTCTCTCAGGCTCTCTTACTCTCTGGCTCTGAGAGGAGACCACGCTCTGTCTTTGGAATGTTACCCCATCTCTAATAAACTTTCCTTATGACTCTAGCTTTGGCGTGTGTTTGAATGCTTTCTTACTCTCCACCAAGAACTCTCTTCTCTCTCAGTGCAGGGTGTGAGTCTCCCCCAACTCAGGGGAGTTGCCCCGTCCTGCATCAGTAATGTTCATGTTCTATACCTGCACCATCCAATGAGCCCCATGTGGCTACTGAGCACTTGAAATGTGACCGGTATGACTGAGAAACTGAATTTTTAATTTTGTCTAATCTTAGTTTAAAAACCAATATAAGGTGGAGGGTGAAGTGGATAAAGGAGATCAAATATATGGTAGCTGAAAGAAATTGGACTTTGGATGGTAAACACACAATAGAATATACAGATGTCAAATGATAATGTACACCTGAAAATTATATAATTGTATTAACCAATGTTATCTCAATAAAGTTAATTAAAAAAATAAAATAAAATATATCACCCCATGTTTATTGTAGCATTATTTACAATAGCCAAGAAATGGAAACAAACTGAGGTTATATCGATGGATGAATAAAGAAATTAATGGCATGTTATTCAGCCATAAAAATAAGGAAATTTTGCCAAATGCAACAACATGAATAGACTTTGAGGGCATTATGCTAAGTGAAATAAGTTAGATGGAGAAAGACAAATACTATATAATCTCACTTAGATGTGAAATCTAAAGCAAAAAAAAAAAAAAACCTAAGCTCATAGATACAGAGAACAGACTGGTAATTGGTAGAGGCAGAGGCGGAGGTGGGAGAAATGAGCGAAGGGGTCAAAAGATACAAACTTCCAGTTAAAAGTCAATAAGTCAAGAGGATGTAATGTACAGCATGATAGAAAAAATTGATCCTCAGTTCAGTTATAAGAAGCCTTATGAGTAAGCTTGGAACAGTGTGGGCATGTGAATGTACTTTTTGACTGGAATTTTATGAAATCTAAATACAGATCAAGTAGTTCAGATTAAAAATCTAGCTGCGCTATAGAGTTTAAAATGCATACTGGATTTAGAATATATGAGAAAAAGAATGTAAACCATCTCCTTAGTAATTTTTGTACTGGTTACTTATTGAAATGATAAATATTTGTATATATTAGATTTTTTAAAATCATATGATTACAATTAACTGCAGCCATATCTTTTCACTCTTTTAATGTGGCTACTGGAAAATCTACAGTTACATATATAACTGGTTCTCATTCTATTGGGCAATGCTGGTCTGAGATTTGTGTGTTCTCACCATAAATAATTATTTAAGATTATGTTATTATAATTTAATTATTTAATTTTAATCATCTTAACTCTAAATACTTAGCCTCTGTTCTGTCTACCCCAGCTTGGCAATGACAAGGATGGGGTGAGATCCATACTCTTCTCTTGGCCCTTGATGGTGTTTAGCTACATTAGCAGGGTCGTTGAGGAACTAGCAAGCCTCTGGGTGCTAGTGCTTAAGGAGAATGGCGGTATCGAAGAAGGGGCAAAGAAACTTCTGGCTCTTGCTGTGCCCAGACTGATGGGGGCCTCAGCCAGCCCTCCCTATCAGATGGCATTGATTGGGAACAAAAGGGAAAGGGGATGGGCTGCCTGAGCAAGACAGAGGGCTGAAGACACCGCCTGGGCATAGTCAAAAAATGGAGAAAAAGCCCACTGAATCAGCAGAAATGGGCTTCAGGGACAAAGAAAAGCACCCAGGCAAACTTCCTGTAACTGGAGGACAAATGAGTCTGGAGTGCGTGCTGCCCGCACACTCAGCCAATAGACCGACACAGGAGTTGAGCTACATAGAATAAGCACTTATTTGAGATTTACGAGTTCCAGAAATATAGGCAAGCAAAGGCCTGGCTCCCCTGGTATATCCAGAGTACCGATTATATATGGAAAAATCAGTCGTCATGGAAACTAAAGGAGCTGAGGGTGTGGGTGCCACTGATTGGATGATAAAGGAAAATGAGGTAACTGATTATTGTGTCCATTTCTGGAATAAGCTATGGCGCCATCTTGTCTGCCGTGACCTGGTGGGGTTGTTACTCAGCCTGGAACCACCTGGGGCTGTTAAAGTCCAAAGGAAACCTATTGTCCTCATGACTATAGATCTGAGTCTCAGTCAATCTTATGTCCTGAGGCTTAAGGATTAAAGGAGCCAGTGAGTCACAAAGCCATTATCTGAGCTAAACCAGCATGAATCAGGGGGAAAAAAAAACATATTAAAGAAATGAAGATTGTGTGCAGTTACAAACTATAGGGTAAGAAACGATGAGTCTCGATGAGTCCCAGGATGCTGTGAGGCTTCTAATATGAGGATCCTCTTTCAATCCTACAAAAGGCAGAGGAAACTCAAGAGAAGCTGTCAGTGATCCTCAAGAAGGGAGCTTCCACGCAGAAGAATGGACAAGGCCAAATTGTCAGGATCAGAAGTACAGAGGGAATGAGATGGGTATTGGAGGTAGCCTGGGTTCAAATCCCCACCACCCCAGAGCAGCCGCAACAACACCAATAATAATAACGTTCACTGATCCCCTGCTGTATGCCGGGTGCCAGGGCGAAGGGTGCTGACATTAACAGCTTGAGCACGAGGCATTTATTTAATGTCTTCTCTGAACTCCGCCTTTCACAGACATAATGGCCCATTTAGTTTTTGTGGTACCTCCATGAGGTGGTGCATTCAATATTCCATTTCACAGAGGAATAAACTGAGGCACAAAGAATTTGTCATTCACACAAGACTATGCAGCAAAGCATCATATGTGTTTCCATTTATAATATGGTGAAGAACCGGCAAGACTAATGGATGGAGATGGAAGTCAGAATGATGTTCTGGAAATGGGGACATTGTCTGGAAAGGGGCATGAGAGAAACTTAGAGCAGCAGTTTTCAGTGTGGGAATGAAACAACTATGCCCACCAGGGGACATTTGGCAATGTCTGGAGACATTTTTGGCCGTCAAAACTAATATATACTCTCAAAGACATACAAATTGCCAACAAGCATATGAAAAGATGCTCAACATTACTAATATTCAAGGAAATACAAATCAAAACCACAATGAGGTATCATCTCACACCTGTTAGAACAACTATTATCAAAAAGACTAGAGATAACAAGGGTTGAAGAGGAGGTAGGGGAAAGGGAGCACTGCACTGTGTGGGGGAGGGGGGAAATGTAAATTGGCGCAGCCACTGTGGAAAACAGTATGAAAATTCCTGAAAAGATTTAAAATAGAACTATCATATGGTTCAGTAATCCCACTTCTGAGTATTTATTTAAAAAAACAAAATCATTATCTCAAAGAGATACCTGCACCTCCATATTCATTGCAGCATTATTTACAATAGCAAAGATGGGGAAACAACCTAAATGCCCATCAACAGATGAATGGATAAAGTATAAGGTGTGTGTGTGTGTGTGTGTGTGTGTGTGTATAATAAAATATATAATGAAATAATGAAAAATATAATGAATATATACAATGAAATGTTATTCAACCATAAAAAAGGAATTCCTGCCATTTGTGATAAACAAGGATGGCCCTAAAGGAATTGCGTTAAGCAAAATAAATCAAAGAAAAACAAATACTATACGATCTCACTTATATTTCATAAATGAATATTAAAAAAAGAAAAAACATACTCAGTAATGTAAAGAGCAGATTGGTGTTTGCCAGAAGTGGGTAGTGGAGGTGAGGAAAATGAGTAAAGATGGTCAAAAATTTTAAATTTCCAGAAAAAATAAAACCTGAGAGGTGTGGGTGCTACTGGCATCTAGTGGCTGGTGGCCAGGGTCTATGATTAGCACCCTACACTGCACAGACAGCCCCTCACAACAAAGAATTACCCCATCATCAATCCTGCAGAGGCTGAGAAACCCTGTCCGAGAGGAAAGGAATGTTTTACGCTTTGAGCTGTGGGAAGGTTACACGTATGTAAAAATTCACTACACTTACAATGAGGACATTTTGTCCACTTTACTGGGTGAACGCTACACCTCAACAAAAGTTTTTAAGAATTAAACTTTTTAAAATGCAATTGGCAAAGGGTGGTGTTGAACCGTGGCCTGTCCGAATGATATTTTTTTACCTGAGCAACACCCTGTTCATGGGGCTCCCTGCATCAGTTCTCGCTCTGATCACCTGTTCAAACCCTCCAATGCTGCACTTGGAGTAAAATCTAAATTCCTCACCATGACCTTCACAGCCTTGGGTCTGACTCCAGCCACCTCTTGGTTTTCTCTCCCTCTGCTCTCCCCTTTCTCTGCTCTACTGCACTGGTCTCCTTGCTAGAAGCACACATGAAGACTTCACCAACCTCAGGGCCTTTGCACACGCTCTTCCCTCTGCCTGGAATTCTCCACAATTGGAGAATTCCCAGCCCTCAAACTTCCAATCAAATGTCACCTTCTCAAGAGGTCTGCCCTCACCACCACCCTCAAATTGTCCTGCCACCTCCATGGCTTGCCACCTCATTGCCCACTTTATTTCTTTCCTAGCACATGCCAATTTTCTATATTTCTAATTATTTTAGGATCTATATGTTCACTTGTCTATTGTCTCCATCTCCCCTGGTGGTCAGGGGCTGGGCAAAATTCCCAATGAATGGCACACAATAAGCCCTCACATATTTGTTAAACAAAAATAAATAAATTCCTAGGATTTCCTCAGTGAGGTTAAGAAGGAAAACCTATTTTACTTAATTTAGCCATATAAGGGCCCAATAGCTTTAAGAACCAGCTTTCCAACTTTCTCTGAAACGCTATCCTGAACCTCCTTTCCATCCTTGGGTACCTCTATATAATTCTTAGTTCACTTAGTTCCCACACTATCTTAGTTCAGGTCCTCATCTTCTCTGACTTTCCAAACAGCTTCTTTACTCATCATCTGCCTCCAGCTCCACCCTGAGTTCCCCTCCACTCAGCCAACAGAGTGACCTTTCAAAAATGCAGAACCAGCCATGCCCCACCCCTGGTCAGAATTCTTTAGTGCCTTCTCATCGCCCTCAGGATCAAGTTCAAACTCTCCAGCCTGGCCCTTTAAGGCCCACCTTGATCTGAGACCTGCTTCCTTCATTCACCTAATCATCATTTCCCCAAAAACAAGTGCTTCAGCCATGTCAAAGTACCCACCCTTCTCCACAATGTTAGACATGGCCTCTTCTTTCCAAGTGGTTGCCTGGGCTGTTCCCTCTGCCAGGACTGCCTTCCCTCTCTTCATGCGTTCCTTCAAAGGCTTTGCTGATGTCTCCAGTGATTCATAAAGCCCCACTGCCTCACACAAACAGAATGCATAACTCCCCTCCCTGTTTCCAGAGCATCCTGTAACTTTCTGTGTGAAAGAATTTGACCAGATGCTCACATATCTGTGTTTTTATTTTTTAAATAACCTAGATACATGAGTACTACTACATAGGGTACCTGACACACAGCAGGTGTGCAAAAAAATAGTTTGCTAACTGAATCACTCATTTATTTTTTTTAATTTATTTATTTTAATTAGTTTCAACTATATAGTACATTGGTTAGACATCTATATAGTTCATAAAATGATCCCCCCAATTGCTCCCTCCCTCCCCTGGCCCTCCACCTAGCCAACGTATTAATGATAACTGCATTCGTGTTCCCCATCCTCATGATCATCTATCAACTACTAATTTGTACTTCTTTAACCCTTGACCCCAACCCCCCTTACCTCTGTCCATCACCAAACTGTCCACTACATTTGTGAGTAATTCACTCATTTATTGACCAATCACCGGGCACTAAGCACTGGGGACAAAGAGATGAATGAGACCAATGTGGCTGAAAAAGCAAATAGGTTTTTACCCTGACCCCAGTAGTTCTTTGTATATGATATACAGGACCCCCTTATGGAACCTAAGCTGACTCGATTTCAAATTTAGACACATCTGGGTAATTCTAGAGGATGGAAGGATTGGAGGATTTAAAGTCTGCTGGGAATAGATAGTCCTTAGATGTGGGGGCCTTTCCATGCACTATAGGGTGCTTAGCAGCATCCTTAACCTCTAAACACAAAATGCCAGTAGCACTTCCATCTCCCTCCCCCCAACACCCCATGGTGCCAACCAAAATGTCTCCAGATATTGCCAACTGTCCTCTGGGGGAAAAATCATTCCTGAGAACCACTGAATTATATCAATACCAAAGAATTTGGCCCAAAGATAAAATTCAGTTATCAAGAAGAGAAGTGATTGCAAGTACAGCTCAGTGGTTAAAAGTTTATGGCTCCCATAAAAAATCACTGACCTAAACATATTTACAGACTTAACTGGGTCTAAATTATGTTTGCATATAAAAGAAAAAAAGGCATAGAAACCGAGATCAAACTGATGGTTGCCAGAGGGGAGGAAAGTAGGGAATGGGTAAAAAAGGTAAAGGGAATGTAGTCAATAACATTGTGGAAAAAATAATATCGTGATAAGTTTGCATGGTGACAGATAATTACTAAACTTAGTGTGGTTATCACACTGTAAGGTATGTAAATGTTGAAACTAATATAATACTGTATACCAATCATAATTAAATAAAAAAATATAAAAAGAAAAGAAAAATGGGCAATATTCTATACTTCTCTAGGATGATGTTGATGTTCTATATCTTGATAAGAGTTTGGGTTACACCAATGTATGCATTTGTCCAAAATTAGCAAATCACACATGATATCTGTGCATTTCATGGAATGTAAACTTCATCTCAAAAGATAATCATCTACATACTCTGGTTAATACTCTGCATGGTGAACTATTTGGGAGGGGCATGGTTCTGATAATGCAACTTCTTTGGAATGCATGAAGAAATAAGATGATTAGATATGGTGGATAAAAGGATGGATGGATTGTTGGACAGATGAAGGAAGAAAGGGAAGGAGGGAGGGGGGGATGGATGGAAGGAATGATGGATGGATAGAAGGATGGATGGGTAGATGGATGGATAGATGGTTGGATGGTTAGATAGATGGGATGGATGGACAGATGGATGGATGGATGGATGGATGGATGGATGGATGGATGGATGGATGGATGGATGGATGATGGATACGAGATGGACAGATGTGTGGTAAAGCAAGTATGGCAAAATGTGAACATAGACTGGGTGTTAAGTATATGAGAGCTCACTGAAACATTCTTCCAACTTTTCTGTGTGTTTAAAATTTTTCATAATAAGCTGTATAGCCCAATGCTTTGGGCTATACACTTAAATTTGCGCATGTTATTGTGCATAAATTCTAGTTCCTTAAAAAAAGGAAAATAACACAATTTATACAGCTTTGGGGTCAGAGTCACAACTGACCCAGCTGTACCTTCTTTTCCTCTGAACCTGCTTTCTCTTCCATCAGCTTAGGGTGGTGATTTATCAAGTTGGGGTTATAAGTACAAGCTCCAAAGTCATCAGACACATAGGGTTCAAATCAAAGTTACACCACTTGACAGGTATGTAGTTTTGGACAATAATCTCACTTTCTTTGCATCTCAAATGGGGCAATGATAGTACCCACTTTTCAATATTGCTATTGAGGCTGAAATGAGAATCTGCATACCCATATAGCAAAGACGGTGAAGATGAAAGCTGGCACTAAGCATGCTTATCTAGGAGTGTGAAGGAGATAGCACACCTTCTGCAATCACCCTGGGGGAGCCTTTGAGAAACTTCTGTAAAGCAGAAGGGAGGCAGGACCAAAGAAATAGATTCTTATATTTATTTGTAAGTGCCAAATTTATTCATTTTCATTCTCACAGATGATGTGGCCTGAGAAACAGGCACATTCCAAAGGCACATCTGCTTTTCCTCACTAGCAGATCTTGAAAGCACAATTAAGATGTCTTCTAGGACTCATCATAAAGTCTCCAGCCCTCAGCTCAATGGCCTAGTACATGTTTTCATATTTTCTGAATTATGTAAAGGTGGAGGCAAAGATGATTGAAGTGTCAAATGTGGATGACTCCGAGGGCAGAACCTCATGTTATGGACTGAATTGTGTCTCACAAAAGATGTTTAAAGCCTATCCCCAGTACCTTGCATGGAGCCTTATTTGGAAATAGGATCTTTATAGATGATCAAGTGGGCTCTAATCCAATATGACTGAGTCCTTATGAAAGGGGGAAATTTGGACACAGATACAGACATGCACAGGAACACCTTGTGAAGATGAAGGCAGAGATCGAGATAGTACATCTACAAGCCAAGGAATGCCAAAGATTGCCAGCAAACCACCATAAATTAGGAGAGGCATGGAATGGATACTTTCTCCTCAACAGTTCTTAGAAGGAACCAACGCTGTCAACACATTAATAGTGGGCTTCTAGCCTCCAAAACTGTGAGATAACACATTTCTGTTGTTGAAGCCACCTGGTCTGTGGTATTTTATTACAGCAGCCCTAGAAATACACATGCAAATAACAATAAGGAAGCCAGTAGTGGAGCAGGAAGGGATGGGGCAGCTACTCAATTCAAACGGACAGGTTTATGCCAGGAGCTGCCAACTAACAGGTACTGCACCAGGTATGAGGATGTAGCAGTAAAAAAAAAGACACAACCTCTGTCCTTAGGGGATTTAGAGTGACAAAGGAGGCAGGCAATAAATAAAGACTAGCACACATGCCACTGTGATGGCAAGTAATTTATGAGGTGAGGATTTAATCTAATCTGGGGTCTTGATGAAACCTGGGGGTGAAATGGAGACCTGAAGGGAGGGCAGAAGAACATTTGAGGCAGAAGTTTCCTTCAAGGAGATAGAGTCCCATAGAGAATCTGGAGAGACAGATAGCAGGGTCTGGAAGATGGTGAACCCGCAGAACCTATGATTGTGGCTTTAAGTGGCTTTAAGAGACTTTTTTTAACACCTACAGCACCTGGTCTTCCTAGGTGGTATCCCATCCAAGTACTAACCAGGCCTGATCCTGCTTAGCTTCCAAGATCGGGCATGTTCAGGGTGGTGTGGCCGAAGACAAGCAAAAGAGACTTTGAAGATGTGATTGAGTTAAGGATCTTGCAATGGGGAAATGATTCTGGATTGCCTAAGTGGCCCAATATCATCACATGGATCTTTATGAGAAGCAGACAGGAGGGTCAGAGTCTGAGGAGATATGTTGACGGAAGCAGAGGTCAGATATCAGAGAGAAATCTGAAGATGCTACACTGCTGATTTTGAAGACAGAGCTAAGGCCAGGAGCTAAGATCTTCCCTAGTACTAAATTTCTGATAATTCGTTACAGCAGTCATAAGAAACTCCTACACCAGGGGACCAGTCAGGAGAAACTTCACAGAGGGTGCTCCACTCCACAAAGACACCCAGCTAGAGGGCAGCATGGAGGGATGTGAATGTCCAGGCTCCAAGAAATGTTTGCTGAACAACAATGTGAATAGATAAATCAACATTCAAGTGAGCAATCCTCATCACCATCGTCACCACTCTTTTTTGAGCCCTTAGAGCATGCTAAGGCATTGACTGGTAGGGTCTCGTTTTATTTCTTTAAGCCTCACAACAAACTTGAGTTACACACTATTTTCCAATTTTCACAGATATGAACACCACAGCTCACAGAAATGGTCCAACATGCTCATTCAATGAAGGAAAGGCAAAGGATTTGAACCCAGGCAGGTCCAAGTTCAGAGCCTGAATGTGTATACCTCAGTGTGCATTTGTTAAACAGATAAACATATTAATAAAGACATCCATAACCCTACAGCCTAGACGTCCTTCCCCAGGCACCCTCCTCTAAGGAGGTGGTGGCACTGACATCTCTAGGAAGGAATCTTTGAGGAGTCCTTGAGCCTCAGCACCCAGGGGTGGGACAAAGAGGTCCACATCCCAGTTTGAGGCCTCTGAGATGATCATTGAGGGATTCAGGACTATTCTGGTGTTTTGGTTTTTTTTTTTCCAAGGAGGAACTTCCAAAGTGTGGTTTTTTTCAATTGTGCTATGGGGCAAGTTTTAATTATATGAAAATGCTTGGGTCTTGCCTCACCTTGCTTGGGTCCTGCTACGACATTCCTCATGTGGAGACTTTCAGGCTCTACTTGTATGCCTCTAGTGACAGGGAGTTCTCTACCTCACTCATTTCTTATAATTCTGTTGATTCAAATTCTGACCCGTGCAGCTACAAAGTCTTCTTCCCTCTTCCAATGTGAGATCTCTTGGCTTTCTTTTCTGCTGGAAGCAGATTGGCAAAATAATGTATGTAAGCACCTCCTCAGTTCATTACACTCAGATTAAGATTCAAACACCACACTCTGGCTGAGGAAGCTGAGGTCCTCGATGATTGCACCCTTGGGAAATGATTTCCCTGTGGGTATAGGCCAGACTTAATAAATCAGTTAAAATAAATAGAATATGGAAAAAATGGTGGTGTGTCACTTTCATGATTAGATTACAAAGACTGTGGCTTCCGTCTTGTGGGACTCTCTATTGCCTTCTTGGCTCAAATTCTTTGGTGAAATAATCATCCAGGGAGAGGAACTGAGGTGGTCTCCTGTCCAAAGCCAGCAAGAAACTGAAGATCTTTAATCCAACAGTCACTAGGAACTAAATTCTGCCAACATTGCTCTTGGAAGCAAATCCTTTCCCCATTGAGCCTTGAGATGACTGCAGCCACAACTGATGCCTTGATCACAACCTGAGAGACCTTGAGGAAGAGGACCCAGCTTCCTGACCACAGAAACCATGAGACAACAAATGTTGTGTTAAGCCTTTAAGCTTTGGATTAATTTGTTAGGCAGCAATAGATGAGTGACACAAATGCCCCACACAAGTGGGTTCCTGCCCACCTTGTTGACCTCATCTCATATGGACTTTCTCCTTCTTGTTCACAACACCCTAGCTGCTCTGATCTTCTTAAAGCTCCTGGACATGCCACACACTTTCTCTCCTTAGAGCTTCTCATCTGCCTGAAATGCATTTCCCACTGCAGGATCCCTTTCACCATTTCGATGTTGGCTCAAATGTTACCTCCTCAGATTGGCCTTCCCTGACTACCACATCTGAAGATGCCTCAGCCCCACACTCACCCAGCTCTACGTTCACTTTTTTACAACCTTCTATATTTTCTGCTTCTACGAGAGCAGAGGCCTTGATCATATTGTTTGCTGTGCATTCTTCATGCTCAGCACAAGCATGGCCATAAAACAGTTGCTCAATAAATATTTGGAAAACAAGTGAGTGAGTAAATGAAGCTGGTACCTATAAGGCACATCTGGCTTGATGTTTTGAACTGGAAAACAAAGGCAGGAGCTGATGCCACTTCCATTTCCAAAAGCCCAGCACCACAGCCTGCCCAACTCTTATTGGCTGGCTAGGCAGGGTCAGTCTTCACTTTTTCGATCCCAGCCTGTGTGGCATTTCCTGGCTTCCAGGAGGACTCTCTCCTGTTGAGCAGTTGGTCTAGTAACCATCACGCCTTACTGGTCTTCATGGTCTCCTGGCCACACCTGTGGGTGTCGGCCAGCTCAGGTAACACCACAATGGGCTCCTGATCCCAAGTGTCCATGGAAGCAGCTGGGAAGGGCTGCCAGGAAGTGTTCAGGTGGGGTCAGACCATGGGACCCCAGACCAAGGCACACATTTGGTCCTAGGGAGGTGTGACTTGGAGGGTCCTCAGCCAATGGCTTTAAGGAGTCATCCTTCTCCCAATGATTCCATGAGCCAGGCACTGCGCTAAGTGTTTGCTGTGTGTTATCTCATTAAATGTTCCCAGAAATGCAGAGGTATGGCTCCTTAAGTAGTATTCTAAGACCCACTTCCAACATGGGGAGAAGGTGAGACATACAAACAAACATACGCATGCTCACACGCGCGCACACACACAGTCAGTAAATGGGCTCAGCTAGTAATCATATATCATGTAGCTTATTTAGTGTCTGTCTTCTTACTAGCATGAAAACTTTGAAGAAGACAGGGACTGTAACCATTTTGCTCACTGCTTGTCTCCAGAGACTAAGACAGTGCTTGACAAAGGATAGGCAGACAGTAAATACTTGTTGAATAAACAATATCCCCAGTATGTAGAAATTAAAACCATGCTTCTTGCTCAAGAGAGCCCAAGATTTGGTTGGTGCTGAGTTCTGAAAGAAATTTCGCAAATCGCTCATCACAATAGGTCTAAATGGGGACATGAGCAATGCCCAACAGATCATGTGCACAAATTGGACTATAAATATAATGTTGGCTTTCCAACCATTAGTTTCCATAACGCCCCTGGCCAAAAGCCAGGACTGAGATTTCAAAAGACAATTTAGTTAAAGCTGAGTTTCTTAACCAGCACTGTTGATATTTTGAACTGACTTGATAATTTCTTGTGGTGGGGGGCTGTCCTGTGCATTGAAAGATGTTTAGCTTCATCTGTGGCCTCTTTACGATAGACGCCACAGCATCCTACCCTCCCCCAGGTGTGACAACCAGACATTGTTAAATGTTCTCTAGGGGTCAAAATCACCCCAGTTTGGACCCTCTAGATTAAAGCCTGCTGACAGTGGGCCATGCCAGTGAGAGACATAGCTACTTTCTGATGGTCTGGCTTGGTCCAGGAATTACTTTCATACTATAGAGATCAGTGCATTGTATTTAGGGGGTCATGGCTCCATTTGAGAATCTAATAAAAATCTATTAATTTTCTGGAGATAAGGAGGGGATGCACAGATACCCAAACCCACTTCCTAAATATTTAGAAAGGTTATTGACCATCTGAAATTCATTCATGCCCCTCTCAGGTGTTTATGGACTTCAGCCAAAAAGTCCCTAATCCATCAAAATTGGTGAACTGTGTATCTTTCAGGCATTTTTTCATTAATATAGTATTTATGCATGTATACTCCTCTTCACTCAAAATAAAAAGGAATATAAAGCAAAAAATTAAGTGAGGGAAGTTCAGCAGGGGAAAGTTCAATTTTGCTATTTTATTTTTAATTTGAAAGAGGTGTCTTATATCTCTGATGAGAAATTTAAATAGTTATGTCATCAATGTAAATTTTTTAAAAAATGAAATTAGGAGGATCATTTTATAAACTATATAAATGTCTAACTAATGTATTGTATACTTGAAACTAATAATAAAATTTAAAAAAGAAAAAAACAATGCAAAATGACTTCTATAGCATGAGTGCAAATATCTAAAAGCTTTTATTTAAAAAAAAATTACAAACTATGTAAAAAATAAGACAACCACAAATGCCTAAAAGATTTAAGTACCCACAAAAGAACAATATCAAAAGGTAACAGCAGTTGATTGCCTTTGGATGGTGTAAGTATGATTTTTCTCTCTCTCCCTCTCTTTGCTTTTAGAGTTTTAGTTCCATAAACTCCTTAAAAGCAAGGGGATCCCAAGTGTTTCTCAATACCTGGTCTAATTTTGGTACTCAGTACCTGTTTGCCTAGTGAATAAAAGAGATGCTTTTAGTGCTATATATTTGAACTGAGACCTCCATTCTATAAATGAAAAAAAAATGTCAAAATGAGCCTGCATAATTGAGCCAGAAAACTTTTTCTTCCTCTTCTGAACTATGACCATTCACAAGAAGTACAAAAGCCCCTATCTGAGATTCTTGGGTCTCCAAACCTGTGTAACTTTTAAAAAGTGAAACTCATAAAATAATTTTTAAATCATGAGTTTTTGAGTATTTATTACTTCCATTTTTAATATAACTTAATTTTAACTTTATGTTATGACTGTGTTTATCAACCTGTGCACAGAGTTCCTGAAAATTTCACAACCATCTGTGAGATGGTACAAATGATGTAAGAATTTAATCTCATTCCTTTTGATCATGTGACACCAAACACTCTCCATGGTCATGGCATGGTTTCAATTATCTCTCATACACCCAGCATACTCAGACCTCTAATGTCAGCCCACTTCTTTCTTTTCCTGAGGTCCAGAACCAAATACGCAGCCATCCCTATTGAGATACCTCATCAACATCAAGTCCTATATGAGTAAAATAGAGCTGATCACCCTCTTGTGCCCCAATACTGCTTTTCCTTTCTCTCACTTAATGATTTCAACATCCACTCATCTCTCACAAAGACCCACCCATGTTTCTCCTCATACCTTGAGCTCTGTGAAAAAGGGGATTGAGTTTTTTATTTTTAACCTTTGCATCTCTAGTGCTTACCAACACACCAGGCTTGAATCTGTTCCTCTATAAATTCAATCCACCCAGAGTCTTTATTGAGCACCTGCTGTTTTTCAGGCACTATGCACCAGATGATAAGCCAAAAAAGATGACTTTTCTTCTTGAGAAGTTTGCGATTCAGCGAGCTCTCAGATGGAAGGGTCAGTGTATAGAGAGGGCTTCATGCTCCCACTCCCACATCTATTCAGCAGCTTCCCTCAGGGTCACAAAGTTTGTGAGCAGTCTAGGTCCAGAGCTGTGCCCAGAGCCCTGAAATCTGCGTGCCTTGGTTTCTTGGGGAGGTGGGGGCAAAATAATTGTGTGGGAAAAGTCACTCATGTTTCTTTAGAGAAGTTAATTTTTAAAACTTCCATGGAATAATCCTGGAGAAGCTAGAGGAAGTCTAGTCTGCTGGTGATTGTTGGAGGTTAGACAGGTAGAGCATGAGAACCTAAGATGTGAAGAGGGATTCCCTCTAGGTGATGAGGCAGGCTGTGATCCCATGAGTGAAGAAGACACAGGAATTCATACTGCAAGGAAATGAAAAATGTCCCCCATTGGAGCCCATGAACCTGAGTTTTCTCTCACTCGGGTTCTGCAGTCCAAGAGATATGGGGCTTGGTTAAGTTTACCTTTCTGAGCCTTGGCTTCTGACTTTCAAGACACATGGGGAGCAAGGAAGGGACACACTGAGAAGTGACAGTGTTGAGGATGATTAGAAGATCCCAGGAGTCCCTGCAGAAGTGAGTGAGGGAGCTAGACCATCCTTGCTGCAGTGATCACATCCAGCACTTTTGAGCACCTCTGACATACTAGGTCCTTCCCTCTGAGGCTCAAAGAGATTCAATGACTAGCCCAAGGTCACAGAGCCAAAACCAGAATTTGAACCTGTGACCCTTACAAATTATACCATACACTTTCCTCAGTTTCTAAGGCCCTATAAGGGTTGACTGTAGCTTCACATCACATCCCTCTCTTCACTTCAGACTGGCCATTTCTCTCTATATAAGTCAGATCTCTTCTGGCTCCTGGACTATACTTTCGTTTTTCACTGAATACTGTGTTTCCCCAGCTAAAGTTGCACCACTAGAGCTGTCTGGGTGGGCTGGAGCAGAGCAGCTGGGCAGAGCAGAGAAGAGCTGTCTTGCAGGAGAGAGGCTGAGCTACAATACAGAGCTACAACACTGAAACCACCTTGGCCCAGGGCCGCCTCACAGTTTTGCTGTTCACAGCTATGCTGCTGCATTATTGAGTTATAACACTATTGAGCTGTCTCACAGCCATGCTATTCTACAGCTGAGCTATATGATAATTGAGCTGTTCCATAGCCATACTGTATCATAATTGAGCTGTTTGCACCTAATAAAGTCTCCCCTTTCACTGCAAGCCCCAAACTGGGGACTCCTATTGACATTGAATTATCTCCAATGACCATCAGTTAACACATTTAAATTTTACAAACAATCTTCAATGAAGTTATTAAAAAACTTTTCAGTTTGTTTAGGACAACTTGGATATGTAATTTCTTTCAACTGTGAGATCAAGTATTTCCAACAAAAAGGTGGCTAGTCCAAATTGAGATGTACTTAAATGTAAAATACATATCTCATTTTGAAGATTTGGTACAGAAAAAAGAAATGTAAAGTATCTCATTAACCTATTTATTATGAGGTTTTATCAAGTTAAAATAATATTTATCAAGTTTAATGATAATATCAAGATAATATTCAATATCGATATCAAGATAACACTTACCAAGTTGAAATATAATATTTTGGATAAATTGAATTAAATAAAATATATTATTAAAGTTAATTTCACAGTTTGCTCTGGCTAATATGACAAAATATCACAGACGGTGCATCTTACAAATAACAGAAATTTTTTTCTCACGGTTCTGGAGGATGTAAGTGTGAGGGCCCTCTCAGGGCCCCCACAATATTAAATTGTGGGAGAAGGGGCAAGGGAGCTCTGAGATCTCTTTTATGAGAGCATTAATCTCATAAGGGCTGAGTCCTCATGACCTAATCACCTTCCAAAGGCCCCATCTCCTAATACTATCACATTGGACACTAGGATTTCAACATTTGAATTTAGGGATTTGGCAGATGCAGACATTCAAACCACAGCACCTATTTATTTTTATTTTTTATAAATATAGCTATTAGAAAAAATTAAAGTTATATATGTGGATCATATTATATTTTTATTAAGTAGCACTTTACTATAATTACCCTCATTTTACAGAGGAACAAATTGAGGCACAGAGAGGTAAAGTAACATGCCCAGTATACCACAGCTGGTGAGTAGCAGAGTCAATCTGAATTCAGAACATATGGTTCCAAAGCCAGTAAACTTAGCCACTGTTATGGCCCCAACATCCCTCATACATCAGTGGGGGAAGTCTTTGGCAGGGAGATACCCAGGAGGGTACCCTTGCACCAAGATTTTCTGCATTTGGCAGAGAAAGCCAGGAGTTGAGCAACACATTTGGACTTGTCTGTCTCTCCTTTACAGATTCTCATCCAGAGCAGACCTCGATCTTTCTCCATGGAGTCCTGTCACACAGGAAGAGGGAAATATTTGCAAGCATCAAGTGGGAAAAAAAAAAGTGAGGCATGGAACAAAACACAGTTTTGTTTCTGGATGGTTGGGTTTAAAGTAAACAAAATTCTCTCCATCTCTCTCTTTGACTGTGGCTGGCACTAGGGACAAAGCCGAGGCCACCGCCCAGCTTCCAGGGATACCTGTGCCACGCAGAAGGGTCCTACCTGGTCAGAGTCTCTGAGACTCAAAACCTTTCCTAGGACTTCAGCCTCTGAGGAAAAAGAAGAGGAATGTCAACTCTTTTTCTTTGCCTCTATTGAATAGATTTCCTATTTAAAGCTACACACACCTTCGGTCAGAGATATTCGCACCCAGACTTACCCCAAACCTGCACTGCACACCCAGATGCAGCCACTCAGCCACTCACAGGTCCTTATCCCCCAGGGGTACACTCCCTCAGAGATAAACACAGAAATGTACATCAACAGGATCTTCACACATACCCACAGCCCACCCCTACCCACTGAGAGACATGCCACCACTGTTATTTGCCTCACCAATTATATCCTTTTCAAAAAAAAAATACACAACCAGAAAAAAACTTGCATGCCTCCTCTGAAATTATAAAATGTACCTCACAGACCACAAATCACCCCATGTCTGTTACAGTATAACAGACTCAAAAAGGGATGGGTAAAAAAGGTGAAGAAGAATAAAAGGTACAAACTTACAGTTATAAAATAAATGAACAATGGGGATGTAAAGTACAGCACAGGGAATATAGTCAAAAATATAACTTTGTACAGTTGAAAATAGTTACTAGACTTATCATGGTGGTCATATTATAAGATATATAAATGAGGACTTACTATGTTGTACACCTGAAACTAATATAATATTTCATGTCAACTATAATTTTAAAAATGAATTCAGATATTTCAGAAATATGACACATTTAAAAGCCTCCAAAAAAATCTTATTCTCACAGACAATCATTAATGCAAATATTGACAGACATAAAGGGAGAGACTGACACTAATACAGTCATAGTAAGCTATTTTAACACCCCATTGACATCAATGGTTAGGTATTCTAGACAGAAAATCAATAAGAAAACAACAGCCTTAAATGACATTATATCAGATAGATTTAATTGATATTTTTAGAGTATTTTACCCCAAAACAGCAGAATATACATTCTCTTTGAGTGCATGTGGAACATGTTCCAAGACAGACCACATATTAGGCCACAAAACAAGTCTCAGTAAATTTAAGAAGATTGAATCTTATTCAATCTCTTTCTACCACCATAATGGTATGTAACTAAAAATCAATTACAAAAAAAAACAAACAAACAAAAACCTGAAAAACACATGGAGGCTAAATAACATGCTACTAAACAATGAATGGGTTAACAATGAGATCAAGGAAGGATTCAAAAGATACTTTGAGACAAATGAAAATGGAAAAAAAAAAAACATAACAAATCAATGAGAAACAGCCAAAGCAGTCCGAAGAGGGAAATTCAAAACAATACAGGCCTATCTCAAGAAGCAAGAAAAATTTCAAGAAAAATTTGATAAACAATCAAACTGTACACCTAAAAGAACTAGGAGACAACAACACAGACCAAATAGAAGGAATGAAATAATAAAGGTCAGAGTGGAAACAACAAAATAGTATTTAAAAATACAAGAGTTCAATAAAGTCAATGCCTGTTCTTTGAAAAGATTAACAAAATTGATATACCTTTAACCAGACTCACCAAGGAAAAAACAAAGAGAACCCAAATAAATAAAATCAGAAATGAAAGAGACCTGACAACTGACACCACAGAAATACAGGATTATAAGAAAATACTATGAAAAATGACATGCCAACAAATTGGAGAATCTGAAAGAAATGGATAAATTTCTAGAAATGTACAATTTTCCAAGACTGAATCAAAAAGAATCAGAAATCTGAACAGATTGATTACTACTAATGAAATTGAATCAATTAAGAAGCAAATTGCCACACACACAAAAAAAAAACTCCTGGACTGGATGGCTTTACAGGTGAATTTTACCAAATAGTCAAAGAATAATAATACAAATCCTTTTTAAATTATTCCAAAAAATCAAGAGGAATGAAGGCTTTCAAGCACTTTTTATGAGGCCACCATTACCCTAATTCCAAAACCAGACAAAGACATTACTAGAAAAGAAAATTAGAGGCTAATATCCCTGATGAATATAAACACAAAAATCTTCAACAAAATATTAGCAAATCAAATTCAGCAATACATTTAAAAAAATTATACACCATAATCTAGTGGGATTTATTTCTGGGATGCAAAGTTCATTTACTATCTGAAAATCAATTAACATGATACACCACATAAACAAAATGAGGGATAAAAATCATATGATCATATCAATAGATACAGAAAAGCATGTAACAAAATCTATCATCCATTTATGATAAAAATTCTCAGCCAAGTGGGAATAGAAGGAACATACCTCAACATAACAAAGGCCATATATTACAGACTCACAGCTAACATACTCAATGGTGAAAGCTAAAAGTATTTTTCCTTAAGATCAGGAACAACGCAAGGATGTCTACTTTCACCACTTTTATTCAACTATTGGAATATATTATTGGAAGCCCTAGCCATAGCAATCAGACAAGAGAAAAAAAATAAAAGGCATTGAAGAAGTAAAACTGTCATTATTTGCAGATGACATAATACTGTATAGCAAGAACCCTAAAGATTGCACAAAAAAAATGATTAGAACTAATAAATGAATTCAGTAAAGTATGATACAAAATTAATATTCAGAAATTGGTTGCATTTCTATTACTAATAACAAATTATCAGAAAGAGAAATTAAGAAAATAATCCCTATTATAACTGCATTGAAAAAATAAAATACCAACAACAACAAAATGGAAAAAAACTCCTAGATACAGAGAATATTTTGAGGGCTACTAGATGGGAGGGGAGTTGGGGGGAAAGGTGAAAAAGGGCAAAGGGATTAAGTACAAATGGATAGATCCAAAATAGTCATGGGGGTATAAAGTGTAGCATAAGGAAAATAGTCAACAATGTTGTAAAAATATGTAGGGGGAAGAGCGGTACCTGATTTAATGGAGTAACCACTTCATGAGTTATATAGATCTCCAATCTCTAAGCTGTACAACTGAAATTAATATATTATTGTATACCAACTATAATTGAAAAAAATATATTTTGAATTGAATCGTATGATGTAAATACGAGCAATATAATTTCTATTATACCTCAGTAAAGCTAGGGAAAAAAAGAATGAGGGGGAAATCAGAAAAAAATAATTTACTTTTCTAAAAAGAATGTTGGTTATAACCAAAATATCAAATCTTTAATAAGCGTATAAAGAGATGAATAAATTATTTTGAGTCAAATATCTTTCCATAATGAATAAGATTGACAAAGAAATTTCTTGTCACAATATCTGAGTTTGATTGTGGTGAGGTTAAAATAAAATGACTTTTGTGAAAATAAAATAATACCTAAGAATAAATTCAACCAAGGAGGTAAAAGAACTGCACTTGGAAAATTATAAGACATTGGAGAAAGAAATTAAGAAGATACAAATAAATGGAAACATATACCATGCTCATGGATAGGAAGAATCAACATCGTTAAAATGTCCACACTACCAAAGCAATCTATAGGTTCAATGCAATCCCTATGAAAAAACCAATGGCATTTTTCACTAGAACTAGAACAAATAATCCTAAAATTTATATGGAACCAGAAAATAACACAAATACCTACAGAAATCTTGAGAAAGAAGAACAAAGTTGGAGGTACCATGTTACCTAATATTAAACTATACTATAAGGCGATAGTAATCAAAACAGCATGGTACTGGCATAAAAATAGTCACATGGATCTATGGAACAGAATAGAGAGCCTAGAAATAAACCCACACTAGATGGTCAATTAATCTCTGACAAAAGAGGCAAGAATATACAATGGGATAAAGACAGTTTATTCACTAAATGGTGTTGGAAAAACTGGACAGATATATGCAAAAAAAAAATGAAACTAGACTGCCTTCTTACGTCATATACAGAAATAAACTTAAAATAGACTAAAGACTTAAATGTAAGACCCAAAACCCATGAAACTCCTAGAAAAAAATATAGGCAATAAACTCACTTAGTAATATTAGTAATATTTTTCTGATGTATCTCCTCACACAAGGGCGACAACAACAACAAAATAAACAAATGGGACTACATCAAACTAAAATCTTTTTGGACAGCAAAAGAAACATCAACAGAATGAAAAGACAGCCTTCTGAGGAGGAGAAGATATTTGCCAATGATACATCTAATAGGGGCTAATATCCAAAATTTATAAAGAACTCATACAACTTAACACCAAAAAATACAAACAATGCAATTAAAAAATGGACAGAAGACCTGAATAAAGATTTCTAAGAAGAAGAAATACAGGTAACTAACAGACATATGAAAAGATGCTCAACATCACTAATTATCAGAGAAATGCAAATTAAAACCACAATGAGGTATCACCTCATAGTTGTCGGAATGGCCATCATTAATAAATCACTAAACAAAGATGTGGAGAAAAGGAAACCCTCAAGCACTCTTGGTGGAATTGCAAACAGTATGAATTTTCCCCAAAAAATTAAAGATAGAACTACCTTACAACCCAGCAATTTTGTTTCTGGGTATTTATCCATAGAAATCCAAAACACTAATTTGAAAAGGCATATGCACCCCTACATTTATTGCAGCATAATTTGCGATAGCAAAAATATGAAGACAACCTGGGTGTCTGTCAATGGATGAATGGATAAAGAAGAGGTGGTACATATTATATGATAAAATATTACTCAGCCATTTAAAAAAAGAAATGAAATCTTGTCATCTGCAACAACATGGATGGACCTAAAGTGTATCGTGTCAAGCAGAGTAAGTCAGAAAGAGACAAATGTCATATGATTTCACTTACATATAAAATCTAAGAAACAAAATAAACAAACAAAACAGAAACAAAATCAAAGATACACAGAATATTTTAATGATTGCCAGATGGGAGGAGGGTGGTAGTAGGTAAAAAAAGGGGAAGAGATTAAGAAGTACAAACTGGTAATTACAAAATAGTCATGCGGATATAAAATATAACATAAGAAATATAGTCAATAATATTGTAATAACTATGTGTAGAGTCAAATGGGTACTAGATTCATCAGGGTGATCACTTTGCAAGTTATATAAATGTCTAATTGTGTCAGACATCTGAAACTAATATATATTGTATGTCAACTATAATTGAAAAATAAAAATAATTATTAAAAAATAAATTCAAAATATTTTTCTCTCCTTTTTTGTCTCTCCCCCTTTTAGCCACACCCAAATATTTTCCCCTACTCTTCCTTCCATCCTTTGAAAAATCCTCATCAACCTACTGAAGAAGAGTGTGGACCCCCTTGGACCTAAATTCCCAACCACCACCACCTTTGTCACCTACTGACCATGTTTCCTTGAACAAGTTGTTTAATCCTTCTGAGCCTGTATCCTCAACTACAATACACACACAAATAGAAATTCTGAGCTCACATGGCTATTGAGAGGAGTAAGTGGGATTATCAATGTAAAGTTTGCACAGTGACATCACAGTGTAAACATCAAGTAAATGGTGTTGCAATAATCATTCTTATCTAAATATGACTAATAATTGCAATGTTTTATGTAATCATTATTAATAATTGTTATATCACCTCTTATATTGACCTCTGGGTCACTCCTTACCACATCATAGACATTAAATGAATGAATGAATGAATGGTTATTCAACTTTTGTGTGGGGAGATCATGGACCCCTGTGAGAACTATAAAAACAATGGCCTCTCTCCCTGAAAAAATGCAAGCACACATATGGCATTACACACAAGTCAGAAGCTTTAAGGTTTGTTTCATAATTCCTCTACCCACAACATTTTGCCATGTTTTTTCCCACCACAGGAAGTTGCTTCTATTTTCTCAAGTGTCACAAGGATTCCATAGACACCAGAGTCCATACCTACCTCAAAAGTTTTATGTCACAGCTTCTTCATGACCTAAAGTACCTTTTACTACTTTTTTCACCTAGTCTCCTGAAATTAGGGTTGTTCTTGTTACTCTGTGAGGACAGTGGCGATGATAATCACAATGCCATACTATCATCTGCAACAGCTTTAATGAGCACATATTATGTGACAGCCCCTGTTCTAAGCACTTCTACACTTAGTAACACAGTTAATCCTAAAACAACCCCCTCAGGATTTCTCTAAGTGAATGTTTAGGAGGAGAAGCAGAAAAAGGAGGTGGAGGGAGGCAGAGGGAGGAAGCAGGACGAGACCTCCTGGGGGAGAGGGACCAGTCCACCTATGGCCAGGGTCTGACTTTGTCACACACCTTTGGGAGCTCTCAGAGGTCAAAGACTTCTCAACATTCTTGATATGCAAATTATTCTAGAGTAAGTTCTGCATTGTCTGCACCGGAGTTTGCCACCCACCACGTGGCTATCTTTTCAAGATAGCAGAATAAGCAGTTCCCTGGCTCAGCAGTGACAGCCCGGCCAGGAAGGAGGCATTGAGGGGCAACCCTGATTCCACCATTGGTCAGCTATGTGGGCTTCTCTGAGCCTCAGTGTTCTTATCTGTAAAGTGGGAATGACAACAAGAAAACCTTCCTCAAAAGCCTCTAGTAAAGACTTCCTGAGAAAGACCATGACAATGGTCCCGGCAAATCGTTTGTACTCAGTGCACGTGGGCTCCTCTTTTTACTGGCATAAGCTTAGGAGCTGCCTGCCTCAGATCACATGCTTTTTAGAGGCCCTCCCTAAACGAGGCCCCAAACCCTCAGGCTGTTGCTCAATGTCTCACTGGCCTCCACCCACACTTCTAGCTTTATTTTTACCCTTCCTTTCTGCACCCCTCCCTTCCACATACTCTGCATTCCAGCAAAACTGGTCAATGCATCACAGGCCAGACACACCTGGTGATGTCTACCCCAGAATCTTTGCGGATGCTTCCACCTCAAAAGTGCTCATGGTGGAGTAAACAGGCATGGGCATCAGAATCTAAAACCTTGAACCCTATCCCAGTTTTACTTCTTGAATGCTGTTGACCTTTAGCAAATGACAAAACCTCTCTGAGCTTCAGTTTCTCCATGTGTAGTATGGAGTGGATATTGTGTACCTTATAGATAATGGATGAGGACTAAAAGGGGATGGGAAACTCAACCAGACCAAGGAGGTATGGTAATAACATCAATTACTATAATAGGAAGTTATTAATATCAATGTTAATAATAGCTGTCAATTAATGCTATTATATTATGCATAATATATTATAAATATAATTATCATCACAGAAAATAAATCATATTAATATTAATAATAAATGTTAATGTAATTATAATTGTAGTATAATAATTATATAACTATATAAAATAATGTGTATGTGATAATTATGTAGAATACTTATGATATAGTCATAAATGTAATTACATAATACATTATTAAACATATTTACTACATATGTATTATACATTTAATTAAATAGCATATATAATTATATCATCGAATTATAAAATATACGAGATATATTATTAATTATATAATTGTGCATAACATAATTATATAATTATACTTAATATATATTATAATATTATATAAATATATAATAGTAACAATGTAATATATAAAATTTGTATTATGTTACATTATTAATATATAATGGTATTAATAATACCAATATTAAATGCTAATTATGTTAATAAGCATTTAGCATTTGCCAGGCATGATGTTCCCAAAGCTCTACCTTTATTAACTCATGAAATTCTCGCATTTCTGCAAAAATGGATATGTTTTGTCTCATCCAATATGGTACCAACTAATCCTGCACAGCTATTGAATTCTCAAAATGTGGCTACAATGGCTGAGGAAATTAAATTTTATTTTAATTTAACTTATATTAATTTAAATTTAAATTTTTACATATGACTAGAGGCTATTTTAGTAAGAAGTTTTGTGGCCCTTTCTCTTAACCACACTTCACCTCCTGACATGTACTGTCTGTGATTGAATAGCCTGACTGTAGGAAAAGCATTCCTGGTATAACAAATGCAGAGGAATAATCTTGACTTCCATAAAAAAAAAAATACTTCTTCCTTGGATTTATTCTTGGGATGCAAGGTTGGTACAATATCCACAAATCAATTAATGTGACACATCACATTAACAAATTGAAAGATAAAAACCATATGATCATATCAATAGATGCATAAAAAGTGTTCAACAAAATCCAGTATCCATTTATGATAAAAACTCTCAGCAAAGTGGGAATAGAGGGAACATACCTCAACAGAATAAAGGCCATATATGATAAACCTACAGCTAACATCATACTCAATGGGGAAAGGCTAAAAGTGTTTTCCTTAAGATCAGAAACAAGACAAGTATACCCATTTTTACCACTCCTGTTCAGCATTGTATTGGAAGTCTTTGACACAACAATAAGACAAGAAAGAGAAATAAAAGATATCTAAATTAGAAAGGAAGAAGTAAAACTATCTTTATTTGCAAATGACATGATAGTATATATAGAGAACCCTAAAGAGTCCACCAAAAAACTGTCAGAATTGATCAATGAATTCAGTAAAGTAGCAGATAACAAAATAAATATTCAGATGTCAGTGGCATTTTTATACACCAGTGATGAATTTTCAGAAAGAGAAATTAAGAAAACAATCCCATTTACAATTGCATTGAAAACTATAAAATACCTGGGAATCAAATTAACCAAGGAGGTAAAAGACCTGTTCTGAGAAAATTATGTCATTAAAAAAAGAAATTGACAAAGATACAAATAAATGGAAGCATATACCGTGCTCATAGGTAAGAAGAATCAACATCATTAAAATGGTCATACTACCCTAAGCAATCAATAGAGTCAATGCAATTCCTATCAAAATACCAATGGCATTTTTCAGAGAGCTAGAACAAATACTACTAAAATTTATTTGGAACCGTAAAAGACCCCAAATAGTCACAGCAATTTGAGAAAGAAGAAAAAAGAACGGTATCACACTATCTGATATCAAACTATACTACAAGTCTACAGTAATCAAAACAGCATTGTACTGGCATAAAAACAGATACATTGATCAATGGAACAGAATAGAGAGCCCAGAAATAAATTCAAGCCTATATGCTAACTTTATATATGACAAAGGAGGCAAGAATATACAATGGGGTAAAGACAGTCTCTTCAATAAATGGTATTGGAAAAATTGGACAGACACATGCAAAAAAGAAACTGGACCACCATCTTACGCCATATACAAGAATAGACTCAAAATGGATTAAAGACTTAAATGTAAGACCTGAAACCATAAAACTCCTAGAAGAAAACATAGACAGTAAACTCTCCAGTATTACTAACAGTAATTTCTTTTCAGATATATCTCCTTAGACAAGGGAAACAAAAGAAAAAAGAAACAAATAGGACTTCATCAAACTAAAAAGTTTTTGTACAGCAAAGGAAACCATAATCAAAACGAAAAAATAATTGACTAATTGGGAGAAAATATTTGCTAATGATACATCTGATAAAAGGTTCATATCCAAAATATATATATATAGAACTCATACAACTCAACAACAAAAAAAGAAACAATCCAATTAAAAAATGGGCAGAAGGCCTGAACAGATACTTCTCCAAAGAGGAAATACAGATAACCAATAGACACATGAAAAGATGCTCAAGGTCGCTAATTATCAGAGAAATGCAAATTAAAACCACAATGAGATATCACCTGACACCTGTCAGAATGGCTATCATCAATAACTCAAAGAACAACAAGTGTTGGTGAATATGCAGAGAAAAGGGAGCCCTCATACATTGTTGGTGGGATTGCAAATTGGTACAGCTGCTATGGAAAATAGTCTGGCTTGGAAACATGGTGGAGTGAGAGACATCCCCAGATCTCTCCCCTTAAAACAACAATAAGCTGAACATCTAAAACTCAAGAAAAAACACCCAAACTGCACACCAGCATGTCTGAGCATGGGATCTGTGCATAAGGGCTACCACAGGTCAGAACCACAGATGTCGGGTGGTGGAGTGGGAGAAATAAAGAAGCTGCCTCTTGCAGCCTCCAGAGCTGACTATAAGAGGAGGTGGAGGGGAGAAGGAGCAGTGAGTTTCCTGAACAGCCCTGCCTAGGAAAGCTGTGAGCTAACTGCAGCCAGTGGCATGACCATCATCAGGGCAGAAGGCAGAGAAGCCAAACAGCAGAAAAACAACAGTTGATTTTTACCGGTCTCGGCTGCAAAACAGGGGCTGAGCCACAGTCCCCAACCCCTAACCCAGAGGGCTCCCTCCAAGGCCAAACACTGCGGAGCCCCAGAGGAATCTGAGCAAATGCTACCAAAACTGTTGTTAACACTGACAGGGACTGAAACTGAGGGTAGCGAGCATGATTAAATATCTATCAGAAAACAAAAAGGTATTTTTAAGGCTTTATATAAAACAGGGATCCAAGAGGCTTAGATGCCACCTACTAGAAACCGAAAGAAAAGCGCCTTCTTTGCAGCAGGCTAAAGAGAGACCTTTATATAATAAATCTTCTTTCTGGAAGAAAAGCGGAATACATTTCCATTGATGCTCAGGCAAAAAATAGTCCATTAAACACTATGAACAACCAAGGTGACAAGGTATCTCAGAAAGAAAGAGAAAAATCTCCAGAAAATAAGCTTACAGCCATAGAAATATGCAATTTAAATGACAGAGAATTCAGGATGGTACTTCTGGAAAACAGTCTGGAGGTTTCTCAAAAAATTAAAAATGGATATACCTTTTGATCCAGCAATTGCACTTCTGGGTATTTATCCAAATAAAACCAAAACAATAATTCGTAAAGACCTATGCACCCCTATGTTCGTGGCAGAAAAATTTACAATAGCCAAGATATGGTTCATATGTATAATATCACTCAGAATATTACTCAGCCATTAAAAAAATAAAATCCTACCATTCTCAACATCACAATGGATGGATCTAGAGTTTATTATGCTAAGTGAAATAAGTCAGACAGGAAATATAAATACTATATGATTTCATTTATATGCAAAATCTAAGGAACAAAAGGAACAAAATAATCAAAAACAGACTCGCGGATATAGAGGACAATCAGGTGACAGCCAGAGGGGAGGGGATCTGGGGGACTGGGAGAAAGGGGTGAAGGGTTAAAGAAGTACAAATTGTAGTCAATAGATGGTCATGGGAATGGGGAGCGCGGCATAGGGAATGTAGTTAGCATTAATGTAATGGCTAGGTGGAAAGCCAGAAGAGAGAAAGAGTAATTAGGGGGGGTCATTTTATAAACTACATAAATGTCTAACCAATGAACTATATACTTGAAACGAATAATAAAAATTTAAAAAATACTTCTTCCTGTGTTCCTGGGGGTATGAGGCTACAGTTCCCCACTGACTTGGAGGTGCTAACTCTAGGTGAACATTTCACCTTCCTCTAAATTTTATTCCAAGAAGAAACAGCAGCACAATTGTGAAAAGGAGAGGAATGGGATGCTCTGACTTAGCATCTGGGAGGCAATAGGGTCTAGTGGGGACTGTGGCAAATCGAAGAGCTCCTCTAGCTCCGTCAAAAGGGACAGCTGCTGCTCTGTGTCTGCTGGGAGGTGTACCTACAGTGGCCAAAACTTCAAACTTTATAAAAGAATTTGGAAACTGTATGCACTAAAAGTTTTTAAATAGTGATAAGAAATGCAAATATTATAAGATCCCATGGAGCAAAACAAACACATCCTGGGACCTGAATCAAGCCCTAGGCCATTATTTGAAAACTTTTTATTTAAATCAATGGTTCTCAATCCTGGCTGTGCATGAAAATCTCCAGCAGAAGCTTTTTTTTTTTTTTTAAGAAAAATACCAATTTTGGGTGGAGCGTTGTTTTCAAAGCTTGCAGGGCATTCAGATATGCAGTCAAGCATGAGAACCAATGATTTAAATATTGAGCGCTTCACCTAATAAACATTTGTTGCCATATTTTGTGACAGTGCACTTGATAAATAGGATAGAAATGCAGGTGAATAGGCACTTCACTTCATCTCTCTCCCCATCTTCCCTCTTTCTCCCTCTCCTTCCCATCATCCCTTCTCTTTTTTCTCTTTCTCTTTCTCTGTCCTCTCTCCCCCTCTTTTCCTTCTTTCTCCTCCTGTCTGCTCTTCCTTACTTTCTCTTCTTCTCTCCCAACCTCTCATTAACCCCCTCCCCACCTCTCTCGTCCGTCTCTTCTCTGTCTTTCTCCGTCTAGCTCCTTGTAAATCTTGTACTCCTCACTCCTGTCACCCTAAAGAGAGAAGATGCAAGAAAAAAAGACAAGCCCTTATTCACTCCCATCTGTTCTCTTCCTTTTCATTGACATTTGAGCCCTGAAGTGTGGGGCGGGTTTGGGGGGCAGGGGTGGCTGAAGTATATAAATGACTTCTTGGCAGGCTTTACAAAGGCTTGAGCTGAGCAGTTCTGACACTCTTTAATCCTAACCAAACAGGATTGGTCAGGAGGCTTACAGTGCTGGAGGGAGCCTCCAGATAATTTCCTGCTACAGAACTACAAAAGCAACCCTGGGGAAAAACAATAAAACTATGTTCACAGGGGTGGGGAATGGGAAGGAGGGCGGCTGCATTACTGGGAGTATATTTTCCCTTCAGAAAATCGAGAGGAGCACAAATGTGAGTTGGAACAAATAAAAGCTTTAACATGGTTATTTTCTGGCTTTGAGCCAAGGGCTATGCTCTCGCTGGGCAGCTGAGAGCCCAGCCAGCTGACACGCCTTTAAAATGAAACTTGGTTTTTAAGATTCCAACTCCTCAAAGATAGGACCACATTTACTTACTTAATTTCTCTCTCATTTGTTTAATCTGACATCTGAACTCTGAAGCGGGGAGCGTGGAGCCCAAGAGTATAAACTGGGAAGGCCTGGACAGAACAGTCCCTCTGGACCCTGTCCCCTAGCTGGGCTCTCTGATTTTGATACTAGCCATATCCAGAGCTCAAAAAGGGCTTGGTACTGCCCTTCTCAAAATCCTATCATTTACCTGTCCATCCAGCCAATAAATATATACTGAGTGTCTAATATAGGTTACATTCTATGGTAGAAGCTAAGGATTATATTATTATTATCATTACAAAAACAGCAAGCACTTATAGATTGTCTATTCTGTGTCTTCTACATGTTCTAGGAGTTATTTAATCCTACTTGAAACCCTTCTATTACCCCCCTCTTATACAGGAAGAAACAGATGCTTGGAGGGCCCCAAGTCACACAGCTGAGCTGGATTTTGTACCTGGACTGTATGGCCCCACACCAGTGCTCTCTTCACTGCCTTGCATTTTGCCACCCTCACTGAACAGTCTAGTGGGGGAAATATAATCATTAAACAAAATTATAAAACAGGGTATTTCTTGTATTATTTTTCTGCGAGGTCACAGTAGCCTTGGGGAGAGCTACAGAGATAACACTAGAGCAAATAGCAAGTGCAAAGGCCCTGTGGCCCAAACCTCTCCAGAAACAGCAGAGGCAAGTATAACTGGAGGAAAGGGCCAAGAAGCAGGAGAGCAGAATGTAGCAGTTTTAGGTCATGTGAGGAGTTAGGGCAGGAGCCTGGGAGCATAACCAGGGGAGTGGGAGGCAGTTTTACAAGCATCCTTGGTCTCCATTCATGCTCCAGTTGCCCTTACCCTAGACCCTAATACTCTTGCTGCTGTAAGACTCAATTCCTATGAATTCTTTGCAGTCTTCTGAATGACAAAAACAAGGCAAACCACCTTCAACCCTCCTCTCTCTGCTCTCATATTTACCTCCCTTTGACTTTATATCCTGGATTTGTATGTGTCTGGACAAATAAAATTTAAAATAAGAGGCTTAAATTTCCCAGTTTCCTAGTTTCAGTGGGAGAGTAGTAGCTTAACTTCAGTGGGTACCTTGTTCCAAACTGTAAAACCACTTCCTGTTACAAAGCTATGAAAATTTGATTTCCCTGTGGGTGAAGCTCATTAGCTAACACAGATGGTCACTCCAATTACTAGAGTGAATCTCTGATGACCTGTGTGCGACAAATGATATTTTCAAGTCCTCTGACTTAAGGATCAATTATTGCGTATCTTGAAAACACGTATGTACAGTAGTCCCCTTTATCCATGAGGATTATGTTCCAAGACCCCTGTAGATGCCTGAAACTGTGGATAGCACTGAATTCTATATATATACTGTTTTTTCCTATACATGCATACCTATGAAAAAGTTTAATTTATAAATTAGGCACAGTAAGAGCTTAACAGTAACTAATAATAACATACAACAATTACAATAATATACTGTAATAAAAGTTATGTGAATATAATCTCTCCAAATATCTTATTGTACTATACTTACCCTTCTTCTTGTGATGACATGATATGATAAAACGCCTATGTGATAAGATGAAGTTGTGTGAATGATGTAGGTAGGCATTGTGACATAGTGTTGGTTACTATTGACCTGACTATATGCAACAAGCACTTTACAGCTTCTCTTTGGCATATTCTAATTGCTAGCCTCACACTCTTATACTTCGGGACCATTATTAAGCAAAATATAGGTTACCTGAACACAAGCACTATGATACCACCACAGGCCATCGATCTAGTCACCAAGACAGCTACTAAGCTACTAAGTGACCAATTGAAAGGGTGCATCTATAGCGTAATGGACCAAGGGATGATTCATGTCCCAGGAAAACAGAATGAGACATCATGAGATTGCATCATGCTACTCAGAACATCATCATTTAAAACTTGAATTGTCAGTTCTGGAATTTTCTATTAAATATTTCTAGACCTTGGTTGACTGCAGGTAACTGAAACCACAGAAAGTGAGACCATGAATTAGAGGGTACTATTGTAATGGGTTGCATCTACTTGACTTTATAAAAGGGTGAGATTTATTTCTGTCTCACAATCTCTTATCAGATTGCCAATGAAGTACATCACACTCTGGTTTAATTCTTATGGTTTAATGGTTTTTCATTATATTTCCCCAATACCTGCATGTCATTTCCTACTTTTTTCTAGTCTACACGATCAGCCTAAGAGTCTCAGAAAGCCAGAGACAGTCCAGTTCGTCTTTATATAATTTTGTAGCAACATAGTGGGCTCTGTTCTCAATTCTGGGTTCAAATCCTGTACGCTTCTGGACAAGGCATTCAACCTCTTTGTGCCTGAGTGTCTCCTTTAGCAAATTAGGGTTATGTATGGCAGCATCTATTTCAGAGTCATTGCCAGAATCAATGGGGTAAAGGGCTTAGCACAAATCTCAGCACAAAGCAAACAATTTCAGTTAATAATAACCACCATGCTTTTAAAATCACCCAAACTCACTGGATTAGCACCATTTCAAACCCCAATATTAATAACAATGGAATGATGTCCACATTTCCAATAAAAGCTAAGATTTAGTTTTGACTGTATGGCAGGCACTGGGCTAATTCATTTTTATTTTTTTTAATTGTGATAAAATACAACAAACACAAAATTTTCTATCTTGACCATTTTTAAGTGTGCAGCTCAATGGCATTAATTGCATTCACATTGTTGTGAAACCATCACAACCATCCATCTGCAGAACTTTTTGTCATCCCAAACAGCAACCCTGTCCCCATTAACACTAACTCCCCGTTCCCCTCCCCGAGCCCTGGCTCCCACCATCTACTTTCTGTCTCTATGAAACTAACTCCTCTGGGGACCTCACATAAGTGGAATCACACAGTATTTGTCCTTTTGTGTCTGGCCTGTTTCACTGAGCTTAATGTCCTCAAAGTTCATCCATGTTATAGCAGGTGTCAGAATTTCCTTCCTTTTTAAGGCTGAATACTATTCCACTGTTTATATTATATTATATATACATATACATATATATATTATATACATCCATTCATCTCATCTGCTGATGGACATTTGGGTCGCTTCCACCTTTTGGCTATTACAAATAATGCTCCTATGAACACGGGTATACAAATATCTGTTCATGACCCTGTTTTTAATTATTTTGGGTATGTACCCAGAAGTGAAATTGCAGGACTGTATGGTAACTTGCTAGATATACAGATTCCTGGGTCCCACCCTAGTCTTATTGTCCCAGAAACTGTTGTAATAAGTCCTGTAGGCAATGCTGATATCCTCTCAAGTCTGAGAACCACTGCAGCAAAGGTTCTTTGGTTCTCTCACTTCATATCCCTCTGCAAATGTGGGGCATGAGTCCCTGGACTTAAACCTCATAACCTGGGGCTGAGACCCCCAGCCCCTGCCTCATGCCTCAGCCTGGACCAGTGCAAGACCCTCGCTGACAGTGGGGCCTCCCCTTCAGGGCTCACCTGTAACCCTACCTCCTTGGGGAAGGTTCCCCGACCCCACCCCCCAGATGTCTTTACTTTCTACTCCTCTGTTATGGATTGAACTGTCTCCCCAAAAAATTTATATATTGAAGTCCTAACCCCCGGTACCTCTCTGAATGCAACCTTATTTGGAATTAGAGTTGGTGCAGATGTAATTAGTTAAGCCACAATGAAGTCATACTGGAAAAGGATGTGCTTCTAATCCAATATGACTTGTGTCTTATAAAAAGAAGAAATTTGGACACAGACATGTACATACAACATGCCGTGTGAAGATGAGGCAGAGATTGGAGTGAGACTGCCAAAAGCCAGGGAACACCAGAGACTGCCAGCAAACTGCCAGAACCTGGGAAAGAGGCCTGGGACAAATTTTCCCCTAGTCTCTGAAGGAATCAACACTGCCAACACCTTTAATGTAGGGAGGAGGCAAGAAAACTAAATGTTAAATCAAGCTGTATTCAGAGACTGCAATATGCTGACTAGCCTGGCAGCCAGACCTGGAGGACACCTGCGGAACCAGGGAAGATGTCTACTGGGACTACTGACAACCCACTTCCTCGCACACTGAAGGGAAACCAGGAAAAACAGAGCCTTTAAGTGACGCTCTACACAGATAAAATCATTCATTCCCTGTGGCTAAAACCATAGGGAACCTATGGATAACAGACTGGGAACTGCTGGCAGGCCTTTCACGCTACATACTCTTATCTTTTATTACTGTATATCTATATTATCAAAGGAAAATGGGTAAATAAACCTTTAAACTATAATTTACAGAAACTAAGAATGATATAAGCTGAATTCCCCGAATAGTCGGGGTCCCTCTCAGTGCCTTTACTTTCCTTCTTTCTCTCACTGTCATCTCTCTCTATTGTCTCTGTCCTTGAGTCTCTCAGACTCTCCCTCTGCTCTGTCTATGGCGCGTAGCCCCTTCTCTAATAAACTAGGCATGCGTTTGCATTTTTTCTTGAGCTCAGCCAAGAACTCTTCCCTCCTAGTGCAAGGCTTGAGCTCCCCCTCAACTCTGGGACTGTGCCCCGTCCTGCAACACCTTCATCTCAGATTTCTGGCTTCCCGAGCTGTGAAATGATACATTTTGTTGTTGTTGTTGTCGTTGTTGTTGTTGTTGTTGTTGTTGTTGTTGTTGTTAAATCACCCCAGTCTGTGGAACTTGGTTATGGCAGCCCAGGGAAATTAATGCAACTTCCAAACCCCTCCTCTCTCCCTACTGTGCTTCTACTTTCCCACCTGCCCTCCCTGTGAGTGTCATGGGCCTGCTCTGTCCTCAGAGCCTGTAGGAGTGCATGGCAGAAACTCGACAAAGAAATGCCCCAGTGACTAAACTAAGGGACCCTCCTGGGGAGGCAGAAGGAGTGTAGGATTGAGTTAGAGAAAGGAGCCTGGGACCTGGCCACACCTCTCAGGTTGCGAAGTCCTGGGTAAATCCTGATCCTCTCTGAGCCTCACTTTTCTCCTCAGTAAAATGGGGCCATTACAAGCCAATACTTGTAATCTCCCTGTGTTATCATGAATCCTACATGTCACCTTCTTCCAAGCCCGCATGGAAAATGCAGTTTCTTTTGGGCACTGCATACACAGAGAACAACCAACCATGCCCCTCACCCCACCCATATGTGCTCTTCTCACTTCCTAACAATAACAGTCACTGCAAATTGGCCTTTCATGCCAGGCACTCTTTCCATTATATCCTGCAGGCTAAGTGTTCTTTTCATCATCATGTCCACTTTGCAGATGGGAAAGATTAGCATTAGAAAGGACAGGTCAAGTGGCCTCAGTAGTCATAGCTGGTGAGAGTTGAAGGGGAGATTCAAACCTTCAGCCACCATACTTTCTAATCCCAACCAGATTGGACCTGGGTTATAAGATAAATATTTACGGAAGGCTTACTGTATGTCAGGCACCATTCCAGGCAATGGGGAAACATAGGTGAACAAAACAGTGTCGCTGCCCTCATGGTGCTCACAGGCCAGTAGGGAGATAGACAAACAAGTAAATAACAATTGAGTAAGGCAGAAAAGGGAGAAGGGGAGGAAGGTAGTCTCTTTGGGTGACATTTGAAAACATGGAAAAGGGGATAACTGGGTGGAGACCAAGCTAGAAAGGGAGACCCAGTGTGGATGACACTCTAGGCCACCCTAAAATGAGCTGAGGCCCTTGTGCACCTGTGTCCCCTCTTCCCCAGAAGTCCAGGACCAGTAGAAAGTGCTTACCTGTGGGCAGTAGGTATCTCAGTGCCAGCAGCACCAGGAGCCACTGCTGGCCTCCGCGGGGGCCCTGCCATGAACCGGCCATTCAAGGCATCAGAAAGATGTAAGGGCCACTCTTTGCCCTTGGTGCAGTCCCCCCACGGAGCTCACAGACATGTCCAGCACGCCCTCCCCAGGGCCAGGCAGCCAGATGGTTGAGATCCAGCAAGTATCAAATGTGCCCAGGCAGCCTAATCCCTCCAAGGCTGGGTGGGGCAGGGAAGGGCTCCCTTGCCGGTTCCCAGGCTCTGATTGGCTCCCAAGGCCCTTACTTGGTTCAGCCACAGTCACACAGCCAATTCGAACACAGGCCCATCAGGTGCTCCAGAACACACACTTTTATCACCATCCTGTGCCACTAATTTGCCGAAGTAACAAAGCAGAAGTGTGTGGGGTCCTGTGTGATCTCAGGCAGATCTAACTTTTTAAGCATCAGTTCCCTCACCAATAAAATGGGGATAATAATAATACTTACCTCCTAGAGCTGCAATAAGGCTCTTTCTAAAACTTTTAGAATAACTCATGCTGCTAATAATAACCACTCTAGAGAAGAAGTTGGTAAACACTGAGATGAATAGTTCAAAAATATGTGTTAAGAATTGTGACCAAAGTGGACCCTGGAACAACACCAACTCCCCACACAAAGATCTGTGTATAACTTTTGACTCACCCAAACTTAACTACTTAACAGCCTACTGTTGACCAGAACATACCAATAACGTAAGTATTTGATTGACATGTACTTTGTATGTTTCCTGTATTAAATACTATATTCTTACAATAAAGTAAACTAGAGAAAAAGAAAATGTTATTAAGAAGTTCATAAGAGAAAATGCAGTTACAGTACTGTACGTATTTATCAAAAAAAAAAAAAAATCCACACATAAATGAACCCGGGCAGTTCAACTGCAGTCCCGTTTTATCCAAGAGGATGGAGACGCACTGAGCAAGGGGCTAACGTTACAGGCATTCCTTTTTATTTTAGTCCAAATTATTGCGCTTCATGGTTGGTGGGGTTTTTTTTTACAATCTGAAGGTAAGATCCTCCATCAGCAAAAAGGTTATGACTTGTTTTATTGCAATGTTTGCTTTATCATGGCACCTCAGAAGCGAACCTGCAATATCTCTGGGGTCTGCCTGTACTGACTGAGTGTTGGCTATGTGCCAGGCGCAAGGCACAGTCTTTAGTAGGGTGTTCTTCTTTCAATCTCATCAGACCTCAAGGTGTAGATCAGTGTTTCTCAAATCTTGGTGCAGTCTTCGGACATGCACATGAGTCACTGAATCTCAGAATCTGCATCTCTGACAAGCTCCTGGATGATAATGCTGGTCCAAGGACTGCACTTGGGGTAGCCATAGGTATCCCCATTTTTCAGAAGAGGCAAACTGAAGCCCAGGGAGGTGAAGTGGCTTGCTCTAGCTCATGCAGCCAGTGAGGGTCAGCGCTGAAATGGACCCAGAAACTGACTGCAGAGTCTCTTGACAGCTGGGCTCTGCAGAATTCCCACCTGGAGTCTGATCAGGAAGGGCCTGTGCAGCAAGCAAAATGGCATCTTGTTCCAAAGGCCCTGGACAGGTGCTGAGGTGTTTTAAATGGAGCCATAGCAGGGTGAAGTTAGAATTCTGGCCCTGGGAAGAAAGATTTGGAAGCAAAGATCCTGGAGGCAGTGAGTGGGAGAAAATCAAGGAGGACCACCCAGAGGAAGCGCTTGATTTCTCTGGGTTACAAATTACCCACTAGGCTTCTCTTTTCAAATGCAGTAGCCCAGGGCAGCAGTGACAGGTGTCCCTTAACATGGGTGAGTTTTTTAGCCGCACCAGACCCAGAATCCAGAGGATCTGAGCAGAGGTTTTTGGACCCTGGGTCCTCCAGCTTCCTCGAATCCACTGGAAAGCTGTAGCTCCCTCTCCCCCTTGGGGAATGCAGGGACTCTGCCCAGAAGTGGCATTAGTAACTGAGCTGTCCCATTGTCTTTAAACTACATCTCCATGGTCTCCTCCCACATGACCAAGGGAAATGCCTAGGGGTAGGGGAGGGGGCCTGGCCCTGCTCAGCTCCTTGTGAAGTAAATGCCAGTCTGGGTCCAACAGAGCCAGAACCCCAGGGTCAGGCTAAGGAAGGTGTTCCCAGGGTTTAGGCCTGTCTCCCCCAAATCTGATGTATTTGCTACACACATCAGCCCCCAGGTAAGTGCAGTAGTTAAGAGCACATGCTCTGGAGCCTGATGCCAAAGTTCCAATTCTGGCCTTGCACTGCGCTGTGCGACCTTAGACAAGTTACTCAACCTTTCTGAGCCTCAGTCTCCTCATCAGCCAATGAGGGTATGAAAGAAACTGCCTCATAGGGCAGCTATATAAAGCGGTTAGGACACAGTAGGCCTACTCTGTGAGTGTTTTAACAAATACAGGAATAATGAGAAACGATGAACCCCACCTTTCCTGCCCTTATTCCTGGGAATATAATCAGGTTCTCATCCCCCCCGGGGGAAGGCAGGGACTGGTGCAAGCTCATTCTGCACATAAGGAAACTGAGGCTCAGGGCTCAGGGGCACATGGCCAGTGAGTACGAGAGCCTCAGAGGGCCAGGCCCGGTGCCCGGAGAACTTGGTGTATGATGCTCACCTTGAAAAGCTGCTCTAGCCAAAGCCCAGTGGCAGACAGTACCCAGGGCAGTAGACCAGGAGCAGCTGTGTGACCTTGGGCAAGTCACTTAACCTCTCTGAGACTCAGTTTCTTGTCTGTGGGGTAGCGATAATTCCTACCGCAGAATTCAAATGATCAATGAGATAAGGAACCCTGTTTCTGGTTGTCGCAACTGGAGGAGAGAGTATCACTGGCATCCATCTAGAGGGCGGGGGCCAGGGACGCCGCTCAGCATCCTGCAATGCACAGGACGCCCCACAATGGAGAACTGTCTGGCCCTAGGTTAGGACGTGGTAACCACTTACTCAATGCACTCGTTACTAATATTAGTAAATAAAAGTATTTATCCTGCTGTGTGGTACATTTTATATGCTCATGACAAACTAACATCTGTCCTGCCAGAACACACTCCTCTTCACAAAGCGAACAGACACATCTAACCCAGTGCTGTCCACTAGAAATATAACGTGAGCCCCATGTGCAACTTCAAATCTGCCAGGAGCCACATGTTGCAGAGTAAAAAGAAACAGGTAAACAATATTAATAATGCATATTTTTGAATTCATCATATTGAAAATATATTATTGTTTCAACCTATAACCAACATAACAAATTAATAAAGTATTTCACATTCTTTTTTCATGCTAAGCTCTTCAAAAATACCCATGTGTATCTTCCTCCTTGACCCTAAAATAAGATATAAACAGGACCACGTACTCCTAGAAAGCTGACAGAGTGATCATCAATAATAATGATGATAACTGAGTGCTAGCTGTTTGCCACATGCTGCCCCAAGCCCGCCACACGCCTTATCATGCTTAATCATCTAATAATCCAATGAGGAGGATATGATTATTACTACTTTTGTCCACATTTTACAGAGAGCTAACTGAGGCTCAGAGGAGGTGAGGACTTTGTCCAAGGTGATGGAGACAAAATTTCAGTCCAGGCATCCTAACCCGAGTCTGGGCTCTGAGCCTCTGTAACCACTGGTTATGGGGGACCTGTGCATTTCTGCAGGGAGGAGGCTCCCAGGGCCTGTCTGAGTCTCAGGAGGGTCTGGGAACTGCCTGGAGGGTATGGGCAGCTGCTTTAATATGTCTTCTTTCTCCAGAGGACTTTCCACCATCTTCCTGTCTCTGAGACTGAGGAGGGGCCACACATTGTGCTGCTCAACAGCTGGCTGGAGCCTTCCACACTGCGCCCTAGGGAACCCCCACTCTGTTCTGAAGGAAGCTGCTTCCCTTTCCTCTCCCCCTGTTTTGGGGATTCCTTGGAGCATCTTCCTTAGATTTGCTGAAACCTGACTCTCTCCAGATTGTTCATATTTTTTGATGAACCCTCTGGGAAACCGGCCTCTTCCCTGGCCTCAAGGCTCTAAGAGAGAAGGCGTGTCCACAGTAAACACTGACCCTTCTCTAGGTTTTATGGGCACTGCGGACAGAGAAATGAACAGGACAGACCATGAGGTCCCTCTCTCAAGGAGGGAGGCCTAGCAGGGAAATCTGATATCATTCAACAAACTCTTCTCTGGTTCCTTAATGACACCTGAAACCAGCATTGTGCCAGGCAGGTGGGTGTGGCTCTCAGGGGAGCTGGCCTTTGCAGCACAAGCCTAGGCTGCTACAGATTTTGAGAGGAGGGTGAGGAGGATTTCAACTCCTAACGGGGAGTCTCAAGTCATTGCAGCACCAATTCCACTTTCTAAAGCTCAGGACTGTCCCTGTCACTGGTGACACCATCCCCACCTGGCTAGATCTGACCCCAGGAAAACACCTCACCCTGCCACTCACACTCCAATTGCTGATGACTCAGCCTCCCCTGCTTTCATTGTTCTTCACTCCTCTGTTTCCCCTCCCTTCCAAGGCTTCACAGTTCTCTGTGCAGGCCTTTGTCATCTCTGGGAACTGCTCCAAGTGTCATACAATGATAAGAACATTGCTCATCTTTTAGCTCTGCTAAATATCGTCCCGTCTCAATTCTCAGAGAGATTTCTTGAATGTGCCAGCCTGCTCTCACCTCAGGGCCTTTGCCCTGTGCCCATTTAATGTAAGAAGGAGGCAAAGGAATTAAAAATATTAATCAAACTACATTCAGAGACTGCAATATGCTGATCAGCCCTGCAGCCAGGCCAGGGGGACACCTGCAGAACAAAGGAAGGTTTCTACTGCGAAGGCTAACAACCCATTTCCCCACACCTGTGGAAGGGGAAATAGGAACAACAGAGACCTTACTTGGCATCCTACACAAATAAAAGTGTTCATTCCGTATAGCTAAAACCATGGGGAACCTATGGATTAAAGGCTGGGAACTTCCAGCCAGTGGGCCTTTAGCCTACATATTCTCACTTGTTCATGCTACATACTTTCCCCCTTCCCCTTCCTCACTGTATACTCATATCAAAGGAAATGGGAACGACATATAAACTGAATTCCCTGAACACTCAGTCCCCTACTCACTGGCTTTCCATACCTCTCTTTGTCCTTTTCACTCTGCCTCTGAGAGGAGACCACACTCTGTCTGTGGGATGTTACCTCTTTTCTAATAAACTTTCCTTTTTGATGCAGGACAGGGCAAATTTCCCCAAGTGAGACAAAGCCCTGCACTGAGAGAAGAGGGTCCTTTGGCAGAGAGCGTAAAAAGAATTCCACACAGATGCCAAAGTTAGAGTTGACAGGAAAATTTATTAGAAAAGGGACCATACTCCACAAACAGAGTGTGGTCTCCTCTCAGAGACTGAGAGTGAGAGGGACAGTGAGATAGACAGTGAAAGAAAGAGTAAAAGCACTGAGAAGGACTCTGAGTGTTCAGGGAATTCAGTATATGTCATTCTTTAGTTGCCATTTTCTTTGATATGGACATACAGTGAGGAAGGGGAAGAGCATGCAGTGTGAAAAGGTAAGAATATGTAGAGTGAAAGGCCTGCTGACAGTTCCCAGCCTTTTAATCTATAGGTTCCCCACAGTTTGAGCCATAGGGAATGACTCTTGGTTCCTGTTTTCCCCTCTCAGGTGTGGGAATGGGTTGTTGGTAATCCAGCAGAAACCTTTTTCTTTTGCCGTGTCCTCCTGGCCTGGCTGCAGGGCTGATCAGCATACTGCAGTCTCTGACTGTGGTTTGAATAATATTTTAATAATATTTGCTTCCTCCCTACATTATTCATTAATTTTTCTAATAAACTTTCCTTTTGACTCTAACTTTGGTGTACATGTTGAATTCTTTTTACACTCTCCACCCAAGGACCCTCATCTTCTCTTAGGCACCCCCACACTCGGGGAAATTTGCCCTGTCCTGCATCACATCCATATGACTCCCTCCTTTACCTTCTTAAGGTCTTTAATCAAATGCCTCCTCAGCAAGGCCTTCTCTAACTACTTAAAATTATAATCCTATATACAGCATGGTGACTATTGCTAATAATATTGTATTATACATTTGAAAGTTGCTAAGAGAGTAGATCTTAAAAGTTCTCATCACAAGAAAAAATTCTGTAATTATGTATGCTGATTTATGTTAACTAGACTGATTGTGGTGATCATTTCAAAATATATGCAAGTATTGAGTCACTATGTTGTATACCCAAAACTAATAAATCAATGATACCTCAATAAAAATAATTTTAAAAAACTACAGTCCTGTCTGTATAAAAACTTGTACATGAATGTTCATAGTAGCATTATTTATGACAGCCAAAATGTGGAAACAACCCAAATGTCCATCAACTAATGAATGGAAAAACAAAATGTAGTATTTCTGCACATACATCAAATATATAATGGAATATTCGGTCATATAAAGAAATGAAGGAAGTATTGATACATACTGCAACAAGGATGAACCTTGAAAACATGATGCTAAGTGAAGAGCTAGTCACAAAGACCCCATATTGTATATTCCATTTATGCAAAATGTCCAGAATCAATAAACCTATAGCAACAGAAACTAGATTAGTGGTTGCCTAGAGCTGGAGGATGGCTAGTTGGTGTGAAATGAGATATGAAGACTGCCACTGAGTATGAGGTTTCTCTTGGGGGTAATAAAAATGTTTTAAAATTGACCGATGATGGTGGCACAGGTCTGTGAACATATTAAAACTCATTGTGAGATGGGACATCACTTGTAAAATTCTTAATCTTTTAGCAGGAAATGAAATGGGACATCTCTTGCAGAGTTAATATTTTTAGTAAACCTAGTTAAGTTTCTTCCCTCCTTCCTATGGAAAAAGGCCCTCTCCCTCAAATCCTGATGATTGCCCTGGAGACTCAGATCCTCTAGCTATTGATAAGAGTCATCAGCCCATTGTTAAGCAGAAATGGTGTTAAGCCAGGCAGGGCCCTTAGAGACCGGGAGGGGAGGGGACTTTAGGCCAAAGGTCTTTTTTTACTCTTTAAGAAATATATTAACCAAGCCTGTTTCCCTTTACTTAATAGGCGAATCAATAATAGGAATTAATAGATATATAATTTAAATAATAAGCTTGTATCTTCCGTTCCTTGTCTAGGGACTGAGATGGCACTTCAGCAGGAAACCCAAGATCCCACTCTGACTGAGGCAGAAAGGAAAAGAGCTCCATGAAAACCATATAGTCAGGGACTACGGCCATTCTCAGCAGGAAGCAGATACAGAAGAAGAGACCTCTCGTCCCTCGACATCCATACTAATAATAAGGGGGTTTGTTGTAGCCGCCAGCCCCCGAAAGACACACAGACCACCAGAACTCAGTGAGTTATAGGAATCACACTCTTTATTCAGCCAGCTGGGTCT
>CM053512.1:33093909-33123449 GCA_028627145.1 Eidolon dupreanum | reverse complement strand
CCGCCAGCCCCCGAAAGACACACAGACCACCAGAACTCAGTGAGTTATAGGAATCACACTCTTTATTCAGCCAGCTGGGTCTGCCAGGGGTACACAGACCCCAAATTAAGCAGCAGCGAAATGTAGAGATACAGGGTTTTTAAGCCTAAAATCCTATTCTTCATTCTGTCTACACACAAAGGTCTATTTTTCTTTTATTCATTACCTGTCAACTCACAGGTCAGGTGTGTAAGTGGAGTTACAGAAGCAGAAAGCTTGTTTAGAATGTTATGTTCCTATAGTCAAAGGCCTATGTTCCCATAGCAATAGTCAAACAGTAATTTCCTGCAAGTAATAAATTTCTAGCAGTCATTTTTCAGCCACCATAGGTTTGTGGCTCTTAGAAAAGAGGTAGGCAGGAAAGTTAGGGAGTTTCAAGTCTGCCTGCAAAGACACTGAGGTCATCTTATCCTAGAAAGGGTCCACCCTAATCCACCCACAATTAAGCAAGCCAGAAGGCATTTTTTAACTCATACAAACAAACCAGTAGGCAGAGAATTAGGTACCAGCTTAAGCCAGTCACTAGCACTTGCGCACCCCAATGACCTTCAACTCACCTGAGTCTCATTATACCATCATTATAACATGATACATAGGCCCGAAAGTTCATTAATATCATTATAATAGACTGAATTCTGGGAACAAACATGCACAGAGAGCAAAATAATGACTCACTGAGTCCTGTCAATCTTAGTTATCAATCAAGGAAGCCCACCCCTCTAAGAAAAGAAACCACTCACAGCATATAGGGATAAAAACCACGAAGACTTTGTTACCAGACACTTGAGCCAGGCTTCTCTTGCTCAGGTCTGCTTCCACGTCTGGAAGCGTACTTTCCCTTCTAAAAAAGCTTTTCTTTTCTACTGTATATCAATGTCTTGCTCAATTCTTTGTTCGAGACATCAAGAACCTGGACAATGTGCCGGGAGAGGATCCCCACTCTCCAGCAACAATTGCATTGTACATTTCAAGTGGGCAAATGTATAATATATGAATAATATCTCAAGCTGTTAAAAAGAAAACTGAACCTACCCCTTTACCCTCATCCCTATTTTGTTCCTCAAAAAATGTGATTGCACATTTTTCTTAACTTACTTCTTAGTTATATTTATAGACTTTTAACACTAGAAATTTAGCTCCTGCAGGTCAGAGAGTCTTTATAAGTTCAGTTCACCACTGTATTCTCAGGCACAAGACTTTTCAGGAACATCAGAGGCACCCCATGAATATCCACTAAGGGAATGAATGTTGAGTGTCCTAAACATCCTATTATTGTCAACACTGTCTCTCCACCCTCACTTGCTCCCTTTTCCAAACCCTGCCTTGTCCCCACCCCTCAGAGGAAGTAGACACTATGTACCACTTTGTCCCAGAGCTGCTCCTGACTGGGACTCCATAAATGTTTGTTGTTGTTTTCAATCATAATGATAGCTTTTCCTCTCCCCATCCCTCCTCATTTCTGAGAGAACAATGGCCCTGTGGACCTTCCCCATCTGAACCTGATGTGAGTGGGGTGGGAAGAGAAGGCAGAGGTTTAGTGAGTCCTGAGGGTGGGATAGAAATTTGGAACACTAAGACCACTTTCCTAATGTGCTCCAACTGAGGATGCCCTTGGGAAGCTGTGGGCTTTTGACTCTTTTGTGGTGAAGGGGCTGAGATGGGGTAAGGAACCAGGATTAGCAGAAGGTCTGTGCCTGACACAGAGAGGCTCTTTGTAAACTTCTGTCCAAAGAATTTGAGGATATGAGACATCCTAGCTACATGTTTCTGCTGCCCCTATGTGTCTCAATTCAGAACTGCATGAATTCAGCATGTCCAGACTAGCACCAAAGTCCAGTTTTGAGAATGCCCTCAACCTCCTATGACACCTTGGGTTGATCTGCCTGAAAAGACAGCAGCTAGAGAAGGATGTTGGTACATCAGGCAGCCTCTAAGATGGTTAAGATCCCAAAGATTCCTACCCTCTAGTACTTACTCCTGTGTAATGCTCTCTCCTCAAATGCAGGCTGGACATACGACTTGCTTCCAACGTATAAATACAACAAAAATGGTAAGAAGTCATTCTGATATAAGGTTCCAAAGACTGTGACTTCCATCCTGTTGGCACTCTCTTCCTTCTCACCTTCCCTCATTCCTTCCTCCCTCCTCTTCACTTTCTTTCTCTCTGTCTTTCTCTCTGTCTCTCTCTGTCTCTCTCTGTCTCTCTCTGTCTCTCTCTGTCTGTCTGTCTCTCTCTCTCTCTCCACCACCCACCCACTCTACCCCATATGTCCAGGAACTGCTGTCTTTGATCCGTTAAGAATGCATTTGAAAACAGACCTCTAGCCCTAGTCAAGATTTGGAATGACAGTCCCTGCTGACATCCTGATTTCAATCTGATGAGAGACTCTGAGCCAGAGTCACCCAGCTAAGTCACTCCTAGTTTCCTGACCTGCAAAAGCTGTGAGCTAACTGCTAGTTGTTTTCAGCAAAGTTATATTTTGGTTCATAATGCTAGCAGAATTTTGTTCCAAAACTGAGAAGAAAACAAATCTAAACATTAAAAAAAAAAATGGACAACTCATTTAAACTTATTTAAATGCAGAATTATTCCTGACTTTGCATATGCAGTTCCCTTCTTGTGGCACACTATTCCCATATCCTTTATAGAAATACTTCCTTGTTGGCCTGATTCAGGTTTCAGCTCAGAAGCCACCTTAACAGAAACTGATTGCCCACAGAAATGCCCAGATTAAAATACCTTCCATCTGTCTCTTTCACATCACCCTTTTTTCTACCTCTCACTATTGGCAATTATCTGCAAGATATATCCAATTGTGTACTTGGTGAGTCCTGTGCATCTTGCTGAGCTGAGCAGTGCCAAGATCACACTGGTGGCAGCTGACCTTTGTTTCTGGCGTGGTTTTTTGAGGTAACTATAAGCACAGCATCTTTGGATTGCTTGCTGAATCTTAATAGGTGGTCCTAAAAGGACACAGGCTGAAGCTAAAACTGGCCTATTGCTGAACCCCTCTCGGGACTGTGCCTCTGGACACCTATTACAAAAAGTCATGCTAATAAGACCAGGAGACTTAGGAGTCTTGCTTAGTACATAGAAACAGACACAGAAAGGTAGCCAAAATGGAAAGACAAAGAAGCAGAAACCATATGAGAGAACAGAATAGAGATCCAGGAATAATGATGTCAAGCAATCTAACAGATGTAGAGTTTAAAACACTGGTTATAAAGATGCTCAATGAACTTAGGGAAAGACTAGATGAATTCAGTGAGAACTTCAACAAATAGATTGAAAAAAAACATAAAAAAAGAAATAAAAATTATGAAAGGAGACCAGTCAGAAATGAAGAATACATTATCTGAGATGAAGAGTATATTAGAGGAAATTAACAGAGTGGATGAAGAAGAAGATTAAACCACCAATGTAAAGGATGGGGAAGCCAAGGTCAGCCAACCATAACAGCAAGAAATAAGAAGCCAAAAATATAATAATAATTTAAGGAATCTTTAGGATAAAATTAAGTGTAAAAACATCCATGTAATAGGGGTACCTGAAGGAGGAAAGAGAGAATAAGAAGTAGAAAAGCTATTTGAAGAACTAATGGTGGAAAACTTTCCTAACCTGGTGAAGAAAATAGACATACAACCTTAGGAAACGCAGAGAGTCCCAAGAAAGAGGAACCCAAAAAGGCCTACACCAAGACACATCATAATAAAAATGCTAAAGGTTAAGAGAGAATCTTAAAAGCAGCAAGAGAAAAGCAGTTAGCTACCTATAAGGGAGCACCACTAAGACTGGCAGCTGATTTCTCAAAAGAAACTATGCAGGACAGAAGGGCTTGGCACAAAATATTTAAAGTGATGAAAACCCAGGATCTACGACCAAGAAAACTTTATTAAACAAAACTATCATTGAGAGTCAAAGGACAGATAAACAGCTTCCCAGACAAAAATAAGCTAAAGGAATTTATCAACACCAACCCAGTATTACAGGAAATATTGGAGGGACCTCTTTAAGAGGAAAAAACATGTATCAAAAACATGAATAAAGAATGGTAATAACTACATATCTATCAACATGTATCTCAAATGAAAAAGAATTAAGTGCTCCAACCAAAAGATGAGGTGGGTTAATGGATAGGAAAATGAGACCCCTACATATACTGCCTATAAGAGAAGCACTTCGGATTAAAAGACACACACAGACTAAAAGGAAGGGGATGGGAAAAGATATTACCTTGATAGACCTAGAGGGAATTGCACTGAATGAAGTAAGTCATATAGAGAAAGACAAACACCACATGATTTCATGTACATGTGGAATTTAAAGAACAAAACAACAAAAAAATGTAAACAAACTCATAGATACAGAGACTATTTTGAGAGCTACTAGATGGGAGGGTTGAGGAGATGATAAAAAAGGGCAAAGGGATTAAGAAGTACAAATGGATAGTTATAAAATAGTCATGGAGATTTAAAGTATAGCATAAAGAAAATAGTCAACAATGTTATTAAAAATATGTAAGGGGAAGAAGGATACTAGATTTAGTGGGGTGATCACTTGAGCTCTAATCACTATGCTGTACAACTGAAACTAATATATTATTGTATACCAACTATAATTGAAAAAAGACTTATTGAATTGTACAATGTAAATATGAGCAACCAAATGTCTATTATATTTCAATAAAGGTGAGAGGGAAAAAAGAAAGAAACGTGTCACACCCAAAAGGAGTATAAATGCATGGAAACAAAAGGTATGATTAAAGTATACTCCAAGGGAGGGGCAGGTTACAACAAAAAGTGAGCCATAACCTCATGGAAGTTGCGTGGAGGGGGTTCTGTATTATATTTGAGGCATAATGGGAGGTTACAATGGCGGTCCTAGATGATTGGCCCGTAAGGTTATTTTGATTAACATTTGGCTATTATATAACTCTGCCTACTGCGCATGCAGTTACCCAAAATTGAGTCTGTTATAATTAGATTCATGAACTTCTGAGCACACACATATGATAATGATGGTATAATTAGGCTGAAGTAAAAAGGGTAGTGTAGGACAGATTGAATACAAGCTTGTGGCCAGATTTAACCAGCTATTGGTTTATGGCCTCTCATTCCTTAGTTTTTCAAGAGGCAAAAGTGATTTATAACTATAAAATGGGTGTTTCAGGGAGGTATTAAGGGTGGTCTTTGGGTGGGGTCTTCATTCTTATGATGTCTGGGGTTAAAAAGCTGGCTCATTACTCCCACGCTCATGACTACCTAAGTACCTAACAGTAATTGAGGAACTTGAGGAAACTCGGTACTGCCTTTCTGTTTGCGTTGAGGGCTGACTTTCAATAGATTGGAGGGAGGGACCTGCCCTGCTCCATGTGAAACCCTGACTTACAAGCAGATCATCTACGAATGGTTTAGCACCAGGTTCCCCACAAACATGCATTGTATGATGGGCAAGGGGGCTGCCCCCTTTCCAACTGCACTCTTTCCCAGGATGAGGGGCTTTCCACACTGGACTCTATCCCTGATGCATGGCAGGGCATTTCATTGCTAGTCCCAGTCTCACAATGAGAAAAGTAATTTATTCTAATTTAGGCTAGCTATTTATTTTCTTCACTGTGTAGTTCGTGTTGGAGAGAGGCCCATGGGATGGGTCAGCTCTAGTGTCTAGTAAAAATTTACTTTTTCCCTGTCATGTTAAGGGTGACCTGAGGCTCCACTGTCATGATTGCAATGGATTTCTCTAGGACTGGAGCCCATGAGCACTTGGGCCTCCCTTGTTGGAGGAGGGAGCAGCTCTCTCATTTTGGAAGCTAGCTATGAGGGGGGAGGGCTGAGGAGGTCCACCTACCCCACCCCCACTCATGGCTTCCCAGGGCTGGATGGACACTTGCCCTTCCAGTGCCCTTCCTTCCTGCAGTATTCACACACTGATTGTGCTCAGTTCCAACGATGCCAACTAAGGTCAAGACCCTACAGGCTTGAAATGTTTTTACTGCCTAGGGAAACCTCGAGATGGTCCCTTTATTATGAAAGTTAAAATATGCACCTTTTTTTCTATTCTTCTTTCTTCTCTGCCTGGTCTCGGTTGTTGGACACCTTAAAGACTTCTGGCACTGAGGCAGCCTGCAGGGTTTTGGGGTCTAATTTTTGGACCCCAAAACCAACTTTTAGAGCTTGCTTTGAATATCTGGCACAGCCTGAGTTATGAAATGCATAGCCAGGAGTGTCTGGCCCTCAGATTCTGGGCCATTGTTAGTATATTTTATAAAAGCGTCAGAAAATTAGTTAAGACAACATAAAACACAAAAAATTACTTTGATGAAGCACAGAATCCTTGTTTTCTACTCACAAAACTTTTTCATATCAGTGGCAGACCAATAGTCAAAGAAATATTAAAACACAACTCTAAATTTGCATTAGCTTACTTTTGATATTTAAATTTATTTCCAGTCTTGTTTAGCTTAACCACATATACAATTTCCTCTCAAGATTCCTCTTCACAAACCTTCTACAACTTTCCTCATTTCTTCAGTTTGCCTTGTCTCACTCATTCAGAAATAACCAACTTTAGGACAAACCATTTTCTTTTAATTTCCTTTAAAATATCTTTCCATACCTTATACCTTCTGTTACCAAAAACACTTTTCCTTTCCATCATAATTAGAATTCTTAACTCTAAGAAACCTTAGTTTCCAATGGCAACTAAAAAGCAGTTAAGGTCTTCAGATTAGCAAATTTATGAATACATTTTGTAACCTCTAGAAGCATAAGCTTTTGTTGGCAATATGTGTATAATTTTTAAGAAACATTTTATTAAGGCACATGACATTCATGAACAGATTCTAATTTATATTTTAGCTTTTCTGCAATGAGAAGCCAAAAGTAGCAAACTCAGATTCCTCTAATAATTAATGTCAATACCTCTAAAAACCATGTTTCCCCGAGCCGATTAAATATTTTAAACTGGTAATACCACCTGGAGGCAAAAAATATATATATATATTATATACATAACACTGAAAAATATGGATATTAGCAGTCATGCTCATACTCTTATTATTCCCCCATCAGTATTTGCCACTTCTCTAAGAGATGCATATCTAGTTTCCTCAGGGAGTGATAGAGTAGATGGGGTCCCTGGAGAACTTGGGCTCAGTCCCACCTTAGAGTGTGAGGGTGAAAGGAGTTGATTCTTGCTTTGGGGGTTGCTAGGGAGGGGATCCTGTTATTGGGTCATCTAAAAGGTCTGAGGGAGAGGAGGAAGATGGCAGATAGGTAAAAGCAAGGTTCACCTCCTCCCAGGTCCGCATTGAAATTGCAACCAAATTATAAAATAATCAGTGTAGAGAATCACCTGAAGTTCAGCTGATTGTAACACGTACACCTGATAATATAAAGAAGGAGCCACATTGAAGTTGGTAGTGTTGTGGTACGATCAAATCAAAGACCCACGGAGCCAGTGGAGATTAATTATGAGCCTTTATTAGCCGGCTGGTGACGGACTCTCTGCCACGCAGGGCTAGAGGAGATCAGTGCCGGGGTCTTTGTTTGAGACAGTTTATAAAACCTCTGACTACATCCTAGAACAAAGAAAGTAAGAAAGTTACAAAAAGCAGAAGTTTACCATTAATGTCCTTCACAAAGATAAATGTATGGGGGTGGGAGGGAATTGCTAGATGAACATAGCCTAGCAAACAGTCTTGTTATCTGTATCCTGGAATGTTGCACCTTTTCTAGGAGTTGGTGCCTAGAGATAACACCTCCTGGTTTATTGCTCTTCCTGGGGGCTGTTAATGCCTGGAGATATCACCTTCCTGTGACTGATTTACTGGGAAGTCTTCACTCTTACATTTCTCAAGAGAAGCAGCTTATAAAACCTAAAACTACATCAAACAAGTAAGCAGATTACAGAAGCAGACATTGGCCATCTTCATATTTTATACAATACATCTCCAAAAACTACACCTAAGCAAGTAGGACGACTTCTGATATCTAAAGATATTTCTTCCCTATAGCTGACTTAGCTAGTTGGCTCACTTGAAAATTTTCCACCCTTAACAGTAGGAGGGGCAAAATCACAAATGCGGCTGGACCCATACCTGCGGGTGGTGGAGGACACTGGAGGGAGAGAGAGGCTGCAGAGGCTCCTGTGAAGGAAAGCGGGGTCCTGGCCTCATTCAGGGGCTCCCCAGTCCAGGGAAGAGGAGATTTCAATAACTTCAACTGTAAAAACCAGAGAGGATTCTGGCCATCTGGGTGAGATGGAAGGAGACTGAAATCCTAGACACCCTTTTGAAGGGTCCACGTGATGCAGGAAAAGGCAAATTTCTCCGAGTGGAGGGGAGAGACCAAGCCTTGCACCAAGAGAAGAGTGTTCTTGTAATGTAGGGAGGAGGCAAGAGAATTAAAATATTAATCAAGCAAATGCAGAGACTGCAATGTGCTGATCAGCCCTGCAGCCAGGCCAGAAGGACACCTGCAGAAAAAGCCCTATACAGAGAGAAGAGTGTCCTTTGGTGGAGAGTGTAGAAAAATTCAGAGACAGAGAGTGAGAGAGACAAAGTAGTTGCTGAGAGGGACAGTGATAATAGAAAGACTAGGACGGTGAGAGAGGGACTGAGAGGGACCAAGAGAGATTTGGAAAGACAGTGAGTTGGGGACCTAGTGTTCAGGGAATTCAGTTTATATACCATTCTTTAGTTCCTGTGAGTTATTGTTTAAAAGACTTTATTAACCCATTTCTTTTGATATAGATATACAGTGGGGAAGGGGAAGAGTATGTAGCAGCATGAAAATGTAAGAATATGCAGAGTGAAAGGACTGCTGGCAGTTCCCAGCCTTGAATCCATAGTTATAGGCACAGGGAATGACTCTTGGTTCCTGTTTCCCCTTCACAGGTGAAAAGAATGGCTTGTGAGCAATCCCAGCAGAAATCTTCCTTTGTTCTACAGGTGTCCTCCTAGCCTGGCTGCAGAGCTGATCAACACAATGCAGTCTCTGAATGTAGCTTGATTAACATTTTAATTCTCTTGCTTCCTCCCTGCATTACATGCACAGGCTTTTTGACCTGCAGATACTCACCAAGACACTGGGGGCAAATGGGTCAGAGGCTGTAGGATTCATACTGAGAACGTCTGCATTACCTGGCACCAGAACGAGGGCTGGATGGGCAGCCACCGTTGTGCCTTAGTCTGACCCCTATGGAGCAATCTACAGACCATGCCAGCTAGACTGTGCGGACCTCTCTCAAAGGGCCATTAGGAAGCTCCGGCCCGAGGAGATCAATCTACCCCACTCAATCTGAAGACTGCCCAGGGCTTTTGTTACTGGATAGCTACCACGCCCTCAGGCAGATCACTGCTGCCAACATGAACTTGGGCAGATCTCAGGGATCTGTGGGCCAGTCTCCAAGAGCAGCTGGTCTAGCTGTGATCAGGGACTTCTGTGGGAATGAGGTTGTATTGATCTGACAGCCATTGTCTCCCTGAGACCCTGCCCCACCCAACCCACAAATTGCCCCAGGTGGCCCATTGACAGTGAACTGTTACTGCCCTGCCCCTGGCCCCAAGGTCTCCCAATCCACACAGACAACAAACTTTGGCTAGCACAGGGCAGGCACCACAGGGAAATCAGTAGCAGGCAGACCTTCATTGCCTGCAATTATTGCAATATTGCATCTGGAGATTCCAGGGGTCTCTGGGACTACCCCAGATGGCAGATGGTATCACTGTGATCTGCGACTACAGTGGGAACACCCAGGCACAGAAGTTGCAGCAAAACTGAAGCTGTATTGTCCTAATAGCCCGTGTCTCCCTGAGATCCCCACTTCACCCAAGCCACAAAGTGCCTGCAGCCCACTGACAGGCAGCTTCTCCTACTGTGCTTGTCTCTGGGGTTGCATATTCTGAGCAGGCAACAGATCTTGGCTAGTGTAGTGAGTGCATTTTTGGGGAAAACAGTTGTAGGCAGACCACTGATGCCTGTACAAGCTGCAATATCTCTTGAGAGGATCGCAGGGGTCTGTGGGACTGCCCCAGACAGCAGCATGTCTCCGTGTGATCTGTGACTACTACGGCAATGTGCAGACACAGAAATTGCAGAAATCTGAGGCTATTGGCCTGGCGGCCCTTGACCCCCTGAGCTCCTGCCCCATCCAATACACAAAGTGCCTGCTGCTAATTGATAGGCAGCTGCCCCTGCCCTGGGGTGGTATATTCAGGCCTAGGGTAGTCAGCAGCTGACCTTACTATGATTGGAAATTTGTACAGGGAACCACAGAGACAGCTCTGACATGTAAACTGACACTGCAGTGGCAGGGGGAAATTTACTCAGTAGATCCAGGAGACTCCCAGGGTTCCTACGCAGCTCAACATGCATATTACCCAGAGGCTCTTCCAGTTTCAGAAACTTACCAGCAACTGACAGGCAGTGTCAGGCCTTGAGGAACACTGGTCCCTCTGCTAAACTGCTCTAGGTCAGTGATGGAGGATAACCAAACCACTGCCTATAACATTGTTTCTTCCTATACATCCAGCAGAGACAACAACCATCTGCCAGTCCGTAGCTTTGTAGCTACCACCAGGTAGCCCTGAGCAATCAAAAGCAATGGCTGACTTTGGCCTACAGGTGAGTCCCTCCCAAGGGGCCACAAAACCAATGCATCCAGAGGCTGGCACTATACCACAACAGAGCAGATCCTGACTAGCCCCATTAGTGGTATGCACAATGGGTGGTTGCAACAAATGCACAAGCCTATTAAAGCAAATCCTGCTCAGTGGGATCGGCCACCATAGAGCAACTCTCACCCTGTAAATGCAGCCAGTTCCCACAATTAGTCAGCCTGAGCATTAATTCCATCCACTGATGTACTGACAACAATAAAGCCTTTGCAACAACAGAAGATCACACACAACCCATGCAAAGATCACGTCCAGAGCCCCCAGCATAGGAGATCAGGGAGAGTATGCCACTGGGTCACACAGGACACCTTCCACATTAGGACATCTGGCCAAGGCTGAGAGATGAAACGAATATTCCTGACACATAGAAATGAATACAGAGAGACTAATAAAATATAAAACAAAGAAACATGTCACAAATGAAACGACGGGAAAACTTAAGAAAATAAGCTGAATGAAATGGAGGCAAGCAACCTACCATAGACAGAGTTCAAAATAATGGTTATAAGGATGCTCAACAAACTTAAGGAGAGAGTGGATGAACATAATGAGAACCTAAGCAGAGAGATAGTAAGTATAAAAAAGTACATAGAAACCAGACAGAAATGAAGATACAATAACCGAAATGAAGACTATACTTGAAAGATTTGACAATATGTTGGACAAAGCAGAAAATTAAATCAGCAAACTGGAAGACAAGGTAGCAGAATACACCTAATCAGAACACAAAAAGAAAAAATAATTTTACAAAATTAGAATAGTTTAAGAGACCTCTGGGATAACATGAAGCATAAAAATATCCAGATCATAGTAGTGCCTGAAAAGGAAGAGAGAGAACAAAGGATTGAGAATATATTTGAAGAAATAATGACAAAAACTTCTCTAACCTGACAATGGAATTAGACATACAAGTTCAGGAAGCACAAAGAGTCCCAAATAAGAGGAATTCAAACAGACCCACACCAAGACACATCATAATTAAAATGCCAAAGGTTAAAGACAAAGAGGGAATCTTAAAAGCAGCAAGAGAAAAGCAGCTAGTTACTTACAAGGGTACCCCCATAAGAATGTCTGCTGATTTTTTAAAAATTAATTAATTTTTTTATGGCAACATTGGTTAAATTAATCCGGTAAGTTTCAGCTGTACATTTTAACAGTAAGGTGTGTGTGTATGTATGTATATATATATATATATATATAAATATATATATGTAAATATATATATATTTATATATTTATATATATGGTCATCTCCCATAGTTAGATTTCTTTCTGTCATGACATGTTTGGCCCCTTTTACCCTATTCAACTCCCTGCTCCCCACTACCTTCTGGTAACCACTAATCTATTATCCATGTCCATGAGTTTCTGTTTGTTTATCTTGTTTGTTTGTTCATGTGATTTTCAACTTTTTCTGTCTGGTTTATTTCAATTAGCATGATTGTTTCAAGGTCCATCCATGTTGTCACAAATGGCAGTATTTCATCTCTTCTTATGGCTGAGTAATATTCCATTGTATATATGTACCACAGCTTCTTTATCCAGTCACCTATCGTAGGACACATTTGGTTGTTTCCATGTGCTGGCCACCATGAATAATGCTGCTATGAATATCAGTGTGCAAATATCTTTTCAGATATGAGTTTTCAAGTCTTTGGGGTAAATAACTGCTGATTTTTCAATGGAAACTTCACAGGCCAGAAGGGACTGGCAAGAAATACTCAAAATTATAAAAAAAGAAGAATCTACAACCTTGAATATTTTACCCAGAAAAGCTTTCAATTAAAATGGAAGGTGAGATAAAGAGCTTCCCAGACAGAGAAAAGCTTAATGTATTCATTACCAATAAGCTAGTATTACAAGAAATGTTAAAGGGGCTCTGTAAAAAGAGAAGAGGTAAAAAAAAAAAAAAAAAAAAAAAACACAATGAATAATAAAATGGCAATAACTATGTGCCTATCAGTAATTACTTTAAATGTAAATGGATTAAATGCTTTAATCAAAAGACGTAGGGTGGCCAAATGGATAAGAAAACAAGACCCATGCATTTGCTATCTAAAAGAGACCCACTTCAGATCAAGTGACACTCACAGACTGAAAGTAAAGGGATGGAAAAGATATTTCATGCAAATAGAAATTGGGAGAAAAAAAGCCAGGATAGTGATACATCACATAAAATAGATTTTAAAACAAAGGCTATAATAAGAGACAAAGAAGGACATTACATAATGATAAAGGGGTCAATAAATCAAGAGGACATAACCCTACTAAATATACACAGACCCAACACAGGAGCACCTAAATACATAAAACAATTATTGACTGACATAAAAGGAGAGATCAACAATAATATACTCATAGTTTCTAACTCATAGTTAAAGAAGACTTTAACACCTCACTGACACCAAAGGACAGATCTTCCAGACAAAAATCAACAAAGAAATAATGGACCTAAAAGAGACACTATACCAAATAGTTTAATAAATATTTTCAGAGCATTTTACCACAAAGCAGCAAAATATACATTCTTCTCAAGTGCACATGGAACATTTTCCAGGATAGACCAAGTCTCAATAAATTTGAGAAGACTGAATTATATCAACTGTCTTCTCCAATCATAATGGTATGAAACTAGAAATCGACTACAAGAAAAAAAAACTGGAAAATACACAAACATATGAAGGCTAAATAACATGCTAATAAACAATGACTGGGTTATTGTTGGGTGAGGGGACTGACAAAAGGGACGCAGTCAGGTTCCCTCCAAGAAAGATGTGCGGTTCCTGGGCAGCGTTAGCTACAATGCCCCAGGTGACTTTAGATACAGCATCCTATACAACCTGTAAATTGTGATTGATTATAGTACCTGGCTTTAAGCCACTATTATGCACCTTGTTATAAGAACAGCTCCACCTGTACAGGCTGGGGGGAAGCTGGAACTGTGTCTGTGCCTTGCTATGTCCTGCTATGCCTGAAGCTATGTCGCATCTACCCACGGCTCCTGGCATATTCTTCTAGCTGCCAGAACTGTGCACCACAAGCTTCGGTATCCTGAACCTGCAGAACAGTTATCAATGAGATCAAAAAAGAAATCAAGATACCTAGAGACTAATAAAAATGAATACACAATGACTCAAAACCTATGGGACACAGCAAAAGCAGTCCTAAGAGGGAAATTCATAGCAATATAGGCCTACCTCAAGAAATAAGAAAAATCTCAAATAAGCAATCTAACTTTACACTTAAGAGAACTAGAAAAAGAACAGCAAACAAAGCCCAAAGTGAATAGAAGGAAGGAAATAATAATGATCAGAGTGGAAATAAACAAAATAGAGTCTAGAAAAACAATACAAGAGATTAGTGAAACCAAGAGCTGGTCCTTTGACAGAATAAACAAAATTGACAGACCCTTAACAAAACTCATCAAGGAAAAAAAGAGAGAGGACTCAAATAAATAAAATCAGAAATAAAAAAAGAGAGAGAAATAACTATGGACTCCACAGAAATACAAAGGATCATAAGAAAATACTACAAGCAATTATATGCCAATAAATTGGAAACTCTGAAAGAAATGGACACATTCCTAGAAACATAAACTCTCCCAAGACTGAATCAAGAAGAAACAGAATATCTGAACTGACTGATTAGTACCAATGAAATAGAATCAGTAATTAAAAACCTCCCAAAAAACATAAGTCCTGGATCAGATGGCTTCATAGGCGACTTTTACCAAACATTCAAAGAATTAATACCTATTCTTCTCAAACTATTCCAAAAAATTCAAGAAGAAGGAAGGCTCCCTAACTCCTTTTGGAGACCACTGTTACCTTGATTCCAAAACCAGACAAATACGTTAAGAAAACCATATGCCAAAATCTCTTACATTGATGCAAAAATCCTCAACAAAACATTAGCAAACTGAATTCAGCAATACATTAAAAATATCATAAACTATGATTGAGATGGATTTATTCCTGGGATGCAAGGTTGGTACAGTATTCACAAATCAATTAATGTGATATACCACATTGACAAAAAACCATACGATCTTATCAACAGGTACAGAGAAAGCGTTTGACAAAATCTAGCATCCATTATATGATAAACACTCTCAGCAAAGTGGGAATAGAGGGATTGTACCTCAACATAGTAAAGGCCATATATGATAAACATACAGCTAACATCATACTCAATAGGGAAAGACTAAAAGCGTTTTCCTTAAGATCAGAAACAATACAAAGATGCCCACTTTCACCATGCCTCTTCAACATTGTATTGGAAGTCTTAGCCACAGCAATAAGACAAGAAAGAGAAATAAAAGGTAGCCAAATTGGAAAGGAAGAAGTAAAACTCTCACTATTTTCCAATGACATACTATATAGAGAGAACTCTAAAGAGTCCACCAAAAAACTGTTAGAATGAAAACTGATCAATGAATTCAGTAAAGTAACAGGTTACAAAATAAATATTCAGAAGCCAGTGGTTTATTTATACACCAGTGATGAACTTTCAGAAAGAGAAATTAAGAAAACAATCACACTTACAATTGCATCGAAAACTATAAAATACCTGAGAATCAAATTAACCGAGGAAGTAAAAGACCTGTTCTTGGAAAATTATGTCATTGAAAAAAGAAATTGAAGACAATACAAATAAGTGGAAGCATATACCATGCTCATAGGTAAGAAGAATCAACATCATTAAAATGGTCATACTACCCAAAGCAATCTATAGAGTCAATACAATCCCTATCGAAATACCAATGGCATTTTTCAGAGAGCTAGAACAAATAATACTAAAATTTATATGGAACTATACAAGATCCTAAATAGCCAAAGCAATCTTGAGAAAGAAGAACGAAGTTGGAGGTATGACACTACCTGATATCAAACTATACTACAAAGCTACAGTAATCAAAACAGCATGATACTGGAATAAAAACAGATACATTGCTCAATGGAACAAAATAGAGAGCCCAGAAATAAATCCACATCTATATGTTAACTTCTTATATGATGAAGGAGGCAAAAATATATAATGGAGTGAATACAGTCTCTTCAACAAACGATGTTGGGAAAATTGGACAGATGCATGCAAAAAAGTGAAACTGGACCACCTTCTTACAAGAATAGACTCAAAATGGATTAAAAACTTAAATGTAGACCCGAAACCATAAAACTTCTAAAAGAAAACATAGGCAGTAAATTCTCCAATGTTACTAACAGTAATTTCTTTTCAGATACATCTCCCCAGACAAGGGAAACAAAAGAAAAAATAAACAAATGGGACTACACCAAACTAAAATTTTTTGTACAGCAAAAGAAACCATTAACAAAACAAAAACACAACTAACTGATCAGGAAAAGATATTCGCTAATGATACATCTGATAGAAGGTTAATATCCAAAATATATGAAAAACTCATACAACTTAACAACAAAAAACAAACAATCCAATTAAAAAATGGGCAGAAGACTGGAACAGATACTTCTCCAAAGAGGAAATACAAATGGCCAAGAGACATATGAGAAGATGCTCAAAATCACTAATCATCAGAGAAATGCAAATTAAAACCACAATGAGATATCACCTCACACCTGTTAGAATGGCTATCATTAATAAATCAAAAAACAACAAGTGTTGGCAAGGATGTGGAGAAAAGGGAACCCTCATACATTGTTGGTGGGATTGATTGCAAATTGGTATAGCCTCTATGGAAAACAATCTGGAGGTTTCTCAAAAAATTATAAATGGATCTACCTTTTGACCCAGCAATTGTACTTCTAGGCATTTATTCAAAGAAAATCAAAACAATAATGCATAAAGATCTATATACCCCTATGTTCATGGCAGCACAATTTACAATAGCCAAGATATGGAAGCAACCTAAATGCCCATCAACAGATGAATGGAATAAAAAGAACTAATCAAAAACAGACTCACAAATATAGAGGACAATTTGATGACAGACAGAAGGGAGGGGAGTTGGGGGGCTGGGAGAATGAGGTGAAGGGTAAAGAAGTACAAGTTAGTAGTTGATAGATGGTCATGGGGATGGGGAGCAAGGCATAGGGAATACAGTTAGCATTAATGTATTGACTAGGTGGAGGGCCAGGGGAGGGAGGGAGCAATTGGGGGGATAGTTTTACGAAATATATAGATACCTAACCAATGTACTGTATACTTCAAACTAATAAAATAAAAAGAAAAAAACAGATGATTGGATAAAGAAGTTATGGCTCATATCTACAATGGAATATTACTCAACCATTAAAAAAAATGAAACCCTACCATTTGCAATGACATGGATGGACCTAAAGGTTATTATGCTGAATGAAATAAAACAGAGAAAGATAAATACCATGTGATTTCACTTATATGCAGAATTTAAGCAACAAAAAGAACAAACAAACAAAAACAGACTTACAAATATAGAGGACAATTTGGTAATAGCCAGAAGAGAGGGAGTTTGGGGGCTGGGAGAATGGGGTAAAGGGTTAAAGAAATACAAATTAGTAGTTGATAGATGGTCACGGGGAGGGGGAGCACGGCAGAGGGAATGCAGTTAGCATTAATATAATGGCTAGGCGGAGGGCCAGAGGAGAGAAAAAGCCATTAGGGGGATCATTTTCTAAACTACATAAATGTCTAACCAGTGTACTGTATACTTGAAAACAAACAAACAAACAAACAAATAAATAAATAAATAAATAAATATGAAAGGTCTGGATCTCGAAGGCCTTTCAGTGATTTAGTTTTAATATGAGGTAGGCACATTCTACAACTGTTTCAGAGGTCTGGGTCTTGATAAAGAAGCCTAAAAGCCTATACATTAGGGATTTCTTCCTGCTTTCCCTGTTTCTTTCAAAGAAAAAAATCTTATTGTGGGATAATAATATAGAGAACTCTTTACAAGCCAAACTTTTTTTTCCTAATTAATTAATTTACTTTTATGGTGACATTGGTTAACAAAATCCAGTACATTTCAGGTGTACAATTGAACAGTAAGGCATATATATTTTTTTACATCGTGTGGGCACCTCCCATAGTTAGATTTCTTTCTGTCACCACATATGTGATCCCTTTTACCCCGTCTACTTCCCTCTTCCCTCCACCCCTCCCCTCTAGTAACCACTAGTCTATTGTACACATCCATGAGTCTGTTTGTTCTGTTCATTTGTTGCTTTTAGGTTTATATCCCACATATAAGTGATATCATGTGATTTTCAACTTTTTCTGTCTGGCTTATTTCGCTTAGCATGATTATCTCTAGGTCCAACCATATGGTCGCAAATGGCAGCATTTCATCACTTCTTATGACTGAGTAATATCCCATTAAAGTTCTTAGTTCCCTTTCCATCATTAGTTAGGGAGGAGGTGGGGCCCCCATGGGTGCTCCATGTGAGGAAGTGCTGCAGCCTGCTACACTGACAGCTAGGCCATGGGACCTTGGCCCCGACCTTCTCCATGGGCTCCTGCAGGAAGCAGCAAGTGGCCTCCACACACACACTGGGAAGGAAGGAGGGAAAAAACCTTCCCTTGCAGGAAATTGAATCTGGACAGCCTGGGAAAGAAGCAAAGAACCTAACACCTAAACTACCAGCAGACATAACCTTGTTGCTGCTGTCTGAGTCTGCGTTGCTCCTCCACTGAGGGGCCTGCACGTGAGCCCTGCAGTGCCTGAAGCTGAGTACTTTGTCTTCCTAGTGGCTCCTTCGCAGCTGCAGGCATATGAGCGCCACTGCTGCCACCTAGGAAAGTGGACGGGAAGGGGAGGGAGTGCCTCCGGTCTGGAAAGCGAGGGGGAGAGCGCACCACCCATGACTCAGGGAGGTGACACCAGTCCACTGAGGGAGAGGCGGGTGCCAAATTCAGCTGCAGGCAGAAACCAAGAGGACTTGCTCAGCCAGAAGAAAACGTGCACTCACAGGATTTTTTGCCCGCCTGGCACAGGGAAATGTAGGCACAGGAAAACGTAAGTGCAGCAGGGATCTGGGGCCACCAGTGCCGCTAGAAGGGGCAAATGCAGTATGGGTCTGGCTGTGGGTGTTGCACAGCTCAACCATGGCAGCTGAAAGAGAGACAAAGAAAGACAGAAGGCGGCTAGCTCCTCAGTGAAGAACTACCTTGGAGTCCTGCATTGCTGGGGACGCAGGCCAGGGGACCCAATGCAATCAGGGCCGGCCAGCCCAGTGCTCAGTTCTGAGTGATTTGGGCCATCTCTGAGATTGCTCTGGTGTCCTGGAGCCAATCAAGAAATGAGGACAGGACAGACAAGGGATGAGTTAGGAGTGTTCAGCTGGAGCTGGCTATTATTGTGACCCCGCCTCCTCTCCTTAGGAGTTCCGCATGGAGAGGAGAGGGAAACAGGAAAGGCTAAGGGGCAGAAAGGAAGAAAGGGGCAGGGTGCTTACCCGTACTGTTGTGGCCAAACGGTGCTGTGCAGTCTTTTAATTTGGAGTTCGGATGGGGTCCCTTAGTGGGTATTGTTTGCAATTCTGATGGTGATGCCAGTTTCAGGGAAGATAAATGAAGAAAAGTAGGAGAAGTAGACAGGACTGGTGGACTCCTGCTCAGGTAGAGGACCAGCCTCTTAGACCCCTAGAAACAGCACCAGTCATTTGCCCGAGGCTAACTGATCTGCATGGTTTAAGGAAATAAATCTCAGCCTCTCTCAGATGAGAGGAGCCATGCGATTGGGTGGGTCGAGTTTATGTCTTTCAGTCCTTTTGTGGTTAGCTAGAAGAGATGATGCAGACACGGCAAATTCCCCCCGAGTAAGGAGAGACTCAGCCCTGCACTGAGAGAGAAGAGGGTTCTTGGAGGAGCGTAAGAAAGCATTCAAACACACGTCAAAGCTAGAGTCAAAAGGAAAGTTTATCAGAGACTGAATAACAACACTCCATAGACAGGGTGTGGTCTCCTCTCAGAGGCAGAGAGTGAGAGAGCCTGAGAGAGACTCAGAGGGACAGAGAAAACAGAGATGAGGACAGTGAGAGGGATAGAGTAAAGATGCTGAGAGGAACCCCAAGTGTTTGGGGAATTCAGTTTGTATATCACTCTTTAGTTCCTGTGAGTTACAGTTTAAAGACTTTGTTGACTTATTTTCTTTTGATATGGACATACAGTGAGGAAGGGGAAGAGTATGTAGCATGAAAAGGTAAGAATATGTAGAGTGAAAGGCCTGCTAGCATTTAATTCATAGGTTTTCCATGGTAGCGAATGAATGATTTTATTTTATATAGGGTACCACTTAAAGACTGTTTTTCCAGTTTTCCCTTCAGGGTATGGGGAAATGGATTGTGGGCAGTCCCAACAGAAATCTTCTTTTGTTACTGGTCTGGCTGCAGGGTTGATCAGCACATTGCGGTCTCTGAATATAGTTTGATTTAATATTTAGTTCTCTTGCCTCCTCCCTACATTACCAGGAAGGTTTGTAGCAACCACCAGCAAAAAGATTATGATTCGCTGAAGGCTCAGATGATGATTAGCATTATTTACAAATAAATATTTTTTTAATTAAGGTGTACATTTTTTAGATATAATGCCATTACACACTTAATAGACCATAGGATAGTGTAAATATAACATATACGCACTGGGAAACCAAAAAATTCATATGATTGTCTTTATACAATATTCACTTTATTGCAGTGGTCAGGAACCCAGCCTGTGACTGCAATATCTCCAAGGCATGGTTGTAGTATTTGCTGAGTGCTAAATGGATTCTGAACCAGGGTAAATTCAATCTGGTAGGACTAGACTGATCCTTCTCGGAATACAGCATGAGCCATAGCAAAAATCCCAGTAATTGAGAAAATAGTAATAGGGCCATCTTGAGTTTTTATTTTAAACATCTGCTATTCAAATTCCAAAGTGGTTACTCTCTCAACCCATGTAATTCCAGCTTCCAGGTCTCCTGATGAGGTAATTGTTATGTTAATAAACTTTCTCGGAGCCCCCTTTAGAGGTCTCTGTTCCTCAGGCTATAGATAAAGCGGTTGGGCATGGGTTGGCTGCAGGTACATTACAACAGAGGCTTTCTCCTTTACAGCTGTGCAGACAAATGGAAAACACAGATAGACCCCAGTGGTGGTCTCATATAAGAGAGCAATTATGGGGACATAAGAGCTGCAGGTGGAAAAGGCTTTTTTCCTGCCACCTGCTGTGGGGACCTACATAATGACCACGATGATGTGAGCATAGGAGACCAGGATGCAGAAAAAAGACATGGCTATCATCGTCCCAGCCCCAATGAGCACAAAGATCTTGTTCACACAGCATGAAAGTCAGTACAAGATAGTATGAGAGCGAGGTCACAGAAGTAATGAGGCCAGCATCACTCACTCGTAGGCACTCACTCTGGGCTCAGGTCAGGGGATAGCAATTCAAGAGGTACACTGATAGAGACACTTCTAGAAGCTAGTAGCCAGCCTCATTTGCCCACCATTGGAGGCACTTTTGCAGCCAGCAGCCAGTGCCAGCTAGTGCTGCAGTCTTTCTTAGACAACTCTTGGGGGGTCAGCAAGCCCCATGTGGGCAGCAGCTGGACTATGTGCTCTAAACCTTTTGCTGAGTAGCTCCAGGCTCAATACTGGCACTAAACCTGAATCTGCATTAATCTGGTGAACACTACTCACCCCACCCTGTTGACTCCCTGAGATCACACCCACCCAACTTGCATACTACCCCAGTCTCTTTCAGTGGCTGAGTCGCTGGCAGCCAGAAAGTGGCAGCAGGCCTCAACGTAACCATTTGCTGAGCTGCCCAAGGCCCCGTACTGGTGAGAGCCAGCATCGGTTTGCAGTGTGGCCTTTCCTACACACCTCCAGATCCAGCACAGGCAACAACCAACCATATTGCTCTATAGCTCCTACCAGATAGCCCTGGGCCAGCCAGTCAACTGCTAAACTTAGCCTGCATAGGAATCTCTCCTAAGGAACTCAGAATCAACACAACCAGAGGCCAGCTTCAGAACACAAAAGAGCATCACCAAATTAGCCCCACAAGTGGTGCACACAAAGGGTGTTCTCCGAAGGCACAAGAACCTGCTGAGACAAATCCCCCTCATACAGTAGCTCCTATGATGTGACTGTGGCCAATCCTCGCAGCTGGTAAGCATGAGGGTCAATCCCATACACTGATGTGCCAATAACAATCATGGCTCAACTATAACAGGAGGGCACACACAACTCACACAAGGAACACTCCTGGAGTATCTGACTTAGGTTCCAGGGAGACTGTACCACTGAGTCCCACAGGACACTTGCTATATAAGGAGATGTAGCAGATCTACCTAATGCATAGACACAAACACAGAGTGGCCAAAATGAGAAAATGAAGAAATATTCTCAAATGGAGGAACAGAAGAAAATTCCAGGAAAAAAATAAAATAAATAAATAAAATGAAGACAAGCAACCTACCAGATACAGAGTCTAAAAACACTGATTATAAGGATGTTTAAGGAACTTATCAAGAACTTCAACAAAGAAATAGTAAGCAGAAAATAGCACATAGAATCCATAAAAAAGAAAGTCAGAAATTAAGAATACAGTAACTGAAATGAAGAGTACACTAGAAGGAATCAACAGCAGATTAGATGAAGCAGAGAATCAAATCAGCGATTTGGAACATAAGGTAGCAGAAAACACCCAATCAGAATAGCAATAAGAAAAAAGAATAAACAAAAAAAAATGAGGATAGTTTAAGGGACTTCTGTGACAACATTGAGCATAACAACATTCACATTATAGTGGTAGCAGAAGGAAAAGAGAGAGAACAAGGAATTAAAAACCTATTTAAAGAAATAATGACTGAAAAGTTCCCTAACCTGGCAACAGTAATAGTTGCACAAGCCCAAGAAGCAGAGAGAGTCCCAAACCACATGAACCCAAATATGCCCACACTAAGATACATTATAATTAAAATGGCAAAGGTTAAAGACAGACAATCTTAAAAGCAACAAGAGAAAGGCAGTTACTTACCTACAAGGGAGCTCCAATAAGACTGTCAGCTAATTTCTCAATTAAAACTTTAATGGCCAGAAGGAATTGACACAAAATAGTTAATGTGATAAAAAGCAAAGATCTACTACCAAGATTACTCTACCCAGGAAACCTATCATTAGAATCAAAGGACAGATAAACAGGTTCCCAGACAAGGAAAAGCTAAAGGAATATATCAACATCAAACCAGCATTACAAGAAATGTTAAACCAACTTCTTTAAGAAGAAGAAGTGGGAGAATAACATAAATATGACTAGTAAAATGGTAATAACTATGTACCTATCAATAATCACTTTAAATGTGAATGGATTAAATGCTTCAATCAAAAGACATAGGATAGCTGAATGGATGAGAAAACAAGACCCATACATATACTATCTACAAGAGACCCACTTCAGACTGAAAGACACACACAAACTGAAAGTAATGGAAATGGAAACAAAAAAAAACAAAAAAAAAGCTGGAGTAGCAATACTTAGACAATACAGACTTTAAAACAAAGGCTATAAGAGACAAAGAAGGCCATTACATAATGATAAAGGGGTTAATCCAACAAGAGGATATAACCTTTGTAAACATGTATGTACCCAATATATAGGAACACTGAAATACACATACATATATATACATATATATGTATATATATATGCACATATGTGTGTGTGTAAGGCTACTGTTAAATTTTATACCTGAAACTTATTGGATTTCATTAACCAATGTCACCAAAAATATATATATAAAATATATTATATATATTATATATAAAATATATAAAAATAAATAAATAAACATGAATAAAGAATGGTAATAACTACATTCCTATCAACAAATACCTCAAATGGAAAAGAATTAAGTGCTCCAACCAAAAGATAAGGAAGTTGAATGGATAAGAAAACAAAACCCCCCTACATATGCTGCTTATAAGAGACTCACTTCAAATTAAAAGACACACAGACTGAAAGGAAGGGAATGGAAAAAGATATTGCCTTAGTAGACCTAGAGGGTATTGTACTGAAAGAAGTAAGTCAGGTAAAGACAAATACCACATGATTTCATGTACATGTGGAATCTAAAGAACAAAATAAACAACAACAAAAACAAATAAACTCATATACAGAGAATATTTTGAGGGCTACTAGATGGGAGGGAGCTTGAGGGGACAGCAAAAAAGGGCAAAGGGATTAAGAAGTACAAATGGATAGTTACAAAATAGACACAGAGATGTAAAGTGTAGCATAAGGAAAGTCAATAATGTTTTAATAAACATGTAAGGGGGAAGAGGGGTACTATATTTAGTGGGGTGATCATTCTGTGAGTTATATAGATCTCCAATCACTATGCTGTAGAACTGAAACTAATATATTATTGTATGCCAACTATAATTTAAAAAATAACTCGTTGAATTGAACAATGTAAACACAAGCAACTAATTGTCTATTATATTTCAATAAAGCCGGGGAAACAAAGTTATCCACCTCCCCATGCTGCTCCATGTGGCTATAAGAAGTTTACCCAGGAAGGACGAGGACCTGCAGGGGCTGTTCCCACGGCCCTGGGCAGCCCAGCCCCATCCTCGGAATAGTCACTGCGTCCCAAGAGGCTCCATTCTCATGGGGTTCAAGGGCCTAGCACTCTCACTCTGAATGAACCACTGCCTCTTAAAAGCCCCAGTGAAACTGACTTCTAAAACTGAGAACCCTCTGCAGGAATTCAGATTTCGAGGGGAGAATGCAAAGCGCTCTTTAATTATGGGGACCTTGCCCCTCCCCTCTTCCCCTCTCAGGGCCTATGGAGAGACCAGAGGCCATTGGTGCCTCTGTGCCTAGCCCACAAGCCCAGCTGGAGTTCCCAGAGTGGAAACAGGCTGATAAGCAGGAAGGGTGAGGGCAGAGGGCAGGATTTTTAGAGCCAGCAATCTCTGCTGTGCCAATGACACACTGCCTAACCATAGACAAATGCCACTGCTCTGAGTCTGTCTTCTCACCTGTCAAATGGGTACGAGGTTGGTGTTTAGGTTGGTAAGTAACTCAGGTATATGCTTAGTCCCAACACATAGTATGTGGTTCTTTCTGAACTCCATGAGCTTCAGGGAGGCCCCCGGGGCTCGCAGGGTCTGATGCAATGGCAGGCCTATGTTACATGTGAGCATCACCTCCATGGAAATCCACTTCACACACGGAACAAAATTCATCTTGGGGACCTTAAGCCCTTGGCCCTGATCAGATGGGTCTCTCCAGGTCTACCTCTCACCCAAACAGAAAAAAAATCCAAGGCGAGAGGAGCCTCAGACCCTTAGTGGCTAGACAAGAGCTCAAGGCCCCTACCCATCCTAGAGGTGCCATCACCGGGAAAGGGTGAGGGCTCTATGCCCCAGTCACCACACAGACCTAAGGGAAGGAAGCTCAGAGGTGCCCCATGTCCAGCCAAGGCCTGGGCCCCACCAGCCCCTGCTCCTGCTCGGGCCCCAGCCAGGAGATTCTCTCTTTCAGGCACCTGAGTCCCTAAACCCCACTGTAGGTGTCTGGACCCCATCCAGGCCTGCCAGGCCCCACATGTACATCTCATTAGTCCTACACCCAGCCTCATAGCTGTGCCTTCGCTCACACACTGGCCTCCTCAGTGTTCCCCCAGCAGACCAGGCACAGTACTGCCTCAGGACGATGCATAGGCTGTGCCCACTAAAAAAAATGCTGTTCCCCCACAGACTCACACGGCCCCTCCCTTATCTCCTCCTCAGCAAGGCCTGCCCTGACACCTAGGCTGAATTGCTACTCACACCCCTGTTCATTGTCTCTCCTCTTTTTCCTGCTTTATATTTCTTCAAGGCACTTACCACTCCCTTACTTTCTGATTATTGACTGATTTGCTTTGGGTCTGTCTCTGCCACTAGAACGCCAGCCCCTGAAGGAAGTGATGGTGCCCCTCTATATCCCCCATGCCTAGAATAGCATCTAGCACACAGTAGGTGCTTAATGACTGTTGGTTGAGTGAATGAATATGAACAATGTTGATTCTACAACTTCTCTGAGACACAGGTTCTTCCCCTTTTGCCACAGGGGCTCAGAGAGGTACAATGGTCACACATCTGATCACAGTAGGGTTTTGAACCTGGGCAACTGGACCTTGGAGCACACCCTCTGGAGCCCTGAGATATGGTCAGAGCTTGGGCAGGTACTAGTGGCATCCTGAAGCCAGGCCTGGCTCAGGACTCAGTGCCATGCGGCCCCAGGGCCTCGGTCTCCCCACTGTTAAATGCACTGAGAGAAGCAGCTTCTGGCCCTGGAGCCCTGTGCCCCACCCTAGAGTGGCTGTCTCTCTCCATCTCTAAAACTGCATTCAAAGCAGGGACATCCCACTTTTCAGTCTCCACCCTAAGCATGGAATATACCATGGTTCCAGGAGACAGGCCACAGTTGCCTCCCTGGGGACTTCAGAGGTAGAGACTGGTCTCTGTGACTTCTCTGGGTCCCCAAAATACCCACAGATGTCATCTGAGTCATTTGTGGGTGCCCTGCCCTGCCTATGCTAAGCACTTTACAAACACTATCTGCCAGTGGGATCTTTCACCACACAAACCAGATTACACCACTTTCCAGCTTAAAACCCTCAATAGATCAAAACCACACTCCCTTCCCCCACCCACAGAGCCTCATGTGATCTCCATGTAGCTGGTCCCCTCTATGCTCCAACCACTTGGCCTTGCAACCGCCCGAACTCACCGCAGAGCTCTCGCAGTCCTGCTGCCTGGACCACTCTTCCTCATTTCCCTGAGTTCCTTTAACTGCAACTTCTCAGAGACGCCTTCCTTGACCTCCCAGGAGAGGTCAGATGCGCCTCCTCTGTGCTGACTTAGCACCTGGTGTTTCCACTTCTCAGCATTCATGATCACAGTAGTTTTATATTCACTATATAATTAACTGGCTAATGTCTCTGTTACCCCATAAGGCCAGAGCCTATGTTTCTTCTCCCCAGTGTATCCCCATGGCAGGTCCTGGTACATAGTAGGTGCCTAATAAATCCTTGTCAAATGAATGTGTGAGGGCACTGGGTCCTCTCATCACCTCTAGTCCCCCATTCTACTGGTGGGAGGCTGAGTCTGGCCCACCTGAGGTGATACCCAGGCTCCTGACTCCTGCTCTGCACAGCCTGCCCCCCACACCCTCAAGCTGCCTCCCACACACCCTCTGGCTTTAGGGCAGAGACATATTTGGTTGTCACAATACGGGGAGGGTGCTATTGGCATCTTATGGGTAGAGGCTAGGAATGCTCCTCAACATCCTACAGTGTCTAAAACATGGGTTTATCCAGCCCCAGCTGTCTACAGTGTGTGGTGGGGACATCCTGCTTTAGGGGAAGTGCCCTCATCCCAGTCTGATTCATAAAGACATGCCCCGCAGGTAGGCCTGGGCCCAGCGGCTACTTGATCAGAAGTAGTGGTGGTAGTGACCCTGGATTCCCAGGGTAGATCTCACTGGGACCCAGCTGCCACTGTTTTACCTGTAAAAACAGAGGCGCCATCAAAAGACACTATGCACAAAGTGAAAAGGCAACCCCATGGAGTCAGAAGAAACGTGCAAATCACATATCTGAGGAGAGATTAACATCCAGAATAGAGAACTAAAACTCAACAACAAAATATGATTTTAAAATGGGCAAAGGACTTAGACATTTCTCCAAAGATATACAAATGGCCAGTAAGCACATGGAAAGATACTTGACATCACTAATCATGAGAGAAATGCACATCGAAACTATGAGACACCATCTATGGCCATGCTACCCTAAAGAAGCCCGATCTCATCTGATTTCAGAAGCTAAGCAGGGTCGGATCTGGTTACTATGTGGATGGGATTCCACCCAGGAATATCGGGTGCTGTAGGCGTAAAAAAAAATTTTTAAAAAGGGATTGTAAGCTGACAAGGTCCTTACAATCTGTGAGGTCAACCAAGGGTTCCCTTACCTAAAAAAATAAAATTAAATAAATAAATAAATAAATAAATAAATAAATAAAGCTATGAGGCACCAACCTCACACTTGTGAGGATGGCTACTGTCAAAAAAAAAAAAAAAAAAGAAAAGAAAGAAAGAAAAAAAAAGGATGTGAAGAAATTGGAACTTGTTGGTGAGAATGTAAAATGGTGCAGCCTCTGTGGAAAACAGTATGGAGGTTCCTCAAAAAATTACAAATAGATTTACCTTATGATCTGGCAATTCCACTTCTGGGTATGTACCCCAAAGAATTGAAAGCAGGGTCTTGAAGAGATATTTACACACCTATGTTCATAGCAGTATTATTCACAACCAGTGGGTGAATGAATAAAAACAATGTGGTTCATTCGTAGAAGATTATTCATCCTTAGAAAAGGACATTCTGACACATGCTAGAACTTTGAAGACATTATGTTCAGTGATTTAGCCAGACACAAAAGGACAAAGAGTGTATGATTTCACTTATTGAGGTCCTTAGAAGAGTCAGATCCATAGAGATAGGACATAGACAGTTGAGCCAGGGGCCAGGAGAGTGGGATGGGAGTCAGTGTTTAATGGGGACAGAGTTTCATTTTAGGAAGATGAGCAGGTTCTGGAAATGGATGGGGGGATGGTTGTGCAACATTGTGAATGTGCTTAATGCCACTGAGCTGTACACTTAAAAATAGTTAAAATGGTAAATTTTACCACAGTAAAAAATTATTTTAAAAGATGTGTGGGTGCATGGTGCTGGAGGCCACGTCTAGGGTATGGGGTGTCAGCAGAGCCCCATACATGTCCTGCCCCAGTGGCTCCCACCTCCCTCGGGGTAAAATCCCAAGTCCTCCCCACAGCCACAAGGCCCTGTACAACCTGCCTCCATCGCCTCCCCACGCTCACCTCCTCCTTCTCTCCCCGCCACTCTGCTCCAGCCACACGGGTCTCCTCAACGTGCCCCCAACATCCCAGAGCCATCCTGACCCAGGGCCTTTGCACAGGCTGTTCCTGCTCCCTGAAGTGCCCTCCCATTTCAATAACTGCATGACTGGTCCCCTCTCTTGAGATCCATAACCCTCTCTGCTCCCCCAGGAGAGTCCCTGCATCCACCTAAGCTCCTCAGCTTCACCTCAGACTTGCAGTTTGGGGAACAAGGCCTGGCCAGGGTAGGCAGTGGTCCCCGAGACACAAACCTCCAGCCTGTTTGCTCCATATGAATCAGTAATTCCCACCCTCTGCGCCCACCTTGGGCAAGTGTGGCTGTATCACTTTCTCTTCCCATCTGAGCAGGGCCCAGAGCCCCCAGGCACCTGCTGCAGCCAGATGGTAGACACCAAGTAAATGTTGGAATGTAGGTGCAATATGAGGACAGAGAAAGAGAGGAGAGATGGAGAGAGACAGAGAGGAAGGAAAGAGATGGACAGAAAAAGAGACAGAGAGAGCAGGAAGTGCAGAGAGGAAAGGAGAGAGGAAAGCACGGGTGTGGCGGAGGTGGAGAGAGAGAGAGAAAGAGGGAGAGAGAGAGAGAGAGAGAGAGAGAGAGAGAGAGAGAGAGAGAGAGAGAGAGAGAGAGAGAACCGATGGCCTCTAACCAGGACCCACAGTCCCACACACGATAGGCTCCAGCGAACAGCAGCGGGGGTCTGTGACCACTGACGGTCTGCAGTGACCACTCACTCCCATCCTCCCCAGCCGCTGGACCCTCGCAGCGGTTCCGCCGACGCCAACCATCCCCAACTCTTCACGATAGCTGGACCCCGACAACTGTCAGATCCCACAGCAGATGGATCACAGGTCAGCACAGCAGCTGGACCCACCTCACCACCAGGTCCCAGAGCACAGGTGGGCACC
>CM053512.1:32706392-33093409 GCA_028627145.1 Eidolon dupreanum | reverse complement strand
TCCGTCCCCAGGGCAATGCCCTCCTTCCCCTGCTCAGGGCAACCGGAGGAGAGAGAGGACCCTGTATCCCCCACCACCACCTGGAGAGTGGGAGTTGGATGTGGCACAGAGACAGAGGCAGACAGAGACAAAGAGAGACACATAGGTAAGGAGACACCTGAACAGAGCCAGAGACGCTCAGAGCCAGAGAAGGAGAGAGCTGAGCCAAGGAGAGACACACAGAGTTAGAGACGAGGTGGGGAAGCTGTGGGAGAGCAGCGAAGACTCAGAGACAGTACTGGAGAGGGAAGGGACATTATCCAGAGATACAGAGAAGAACTGTGATGGACAGGGGGAGGGGGTCCGGGTATGGGGTTCCCAAGGGCCCTCAGCATTCTGGACCTTTGCCAGCCCCACTGGCCTGCACCTGCACAGGGGGCTCGCCTCCCGCTGAGATGGGACATCGCTTGTAAAATTCTTAATCTTTTAGCAGGAAATGAAATGGGACATCTCTTGCAGAGTTAATATTTTTAGTAAACCTAGTTAAGTTTCTTCCCTCCTTCCTATGGAAAAAGGCCCTCTCCCTCAAATCCTGATAATTACCTGGAAACTCAGATCCTCTGGCTATTGATAAGGGTCATCAGCCCATTGTTAAGCAGAAATGGTGTTAAGTCAGACAGGGCCTTTAGTGTCTGAAAGGGAAGGGGACTTTAGGCTAAAGGTTTATTTTACTCTTTAAAAAACATAACCAAGTCTGTTCCCCTTTACTCACTTAATAAGCAAATCAATATAGAAATTAATAGATATATGATTTTAATAACGAGTTTGTATCTTCTTTTCCTTGTCTAGGGATTGACGTAGCACTTCAGCAGTAGAGGGAGGCACCAGCACTTCTGTAGAGGTGACACCCCAGCCTCCAGCCTGCAGCTTTCACTGCAGGGCTTTCCCCCAGCTGGTGTCTGCCTAGGGAGCAGGTGCTGTGTGTAAGGTAAACACGTGACACGCAGAGAGACATTTTAAAAGCAAGCCTTTATCAGGAGAGGGCTCCCGGTCGAGGTTCTCTGGTCCAGAGAGGAGAGGGGCCAGAGAAGTCGCGCCCTGGGGCGGGAGGGCGCAGTTTTTATGGGGTTATGTGGGGGTAGGGTATAGGGTGGGGAATGCTAATTAAATGTTAGTTGAGTATCGGATTAGGGTGGTGGTGCCTGCCTGGGGCTTTAGGGTGGGTCCTTATCAGTTGGGCGTTCAGGACTTAGATGTCCCGCTGGAAGGTCTGGATTCCATGTCAAGCTGGGAAGCCTCCAGGCAGGCATCTGGCTGGCCCTTCCCCCGCCGACCTAACACTGTGGGCTGGCCCAGGCTCAGGGGGGTCACTGTGGAGCCAACAGCCCCACCGGGAGGGGGAGCTAGCTGCTGGGCTAGTCACTGGGGGCCCAGGGACCGGGTCGGGGCTACAGCCTTTTATATGAACCCTCTAAGACACTTCTAGAAAGATGGGGGACAAAAGGAAGGGGGCCCTTTCTCTTCTTACACGTGAGGACACTGCTGCTGAAACACCCTCTGTGGCTCCCTGCAGCCTCTCAGATTTCCTAAAGCCTTGCCCTGGACATCCCCTTTCTTCCCAGACTGCCCATCAGAGGAAACTGAGACACAGAACAATTAAGTAACATGTCCCCAGGGGAAAGTAGTATCAAACCTTTAACTACAGTATGAGCTTTCTGAGTGGACATCGATAAGCGAAGATGGAAGGTATTACAGGCAGAGGGAACAGCACATGCAAAGGCCCAGAGGTGAGATCAATGTGGACATATTGGGGGAACCCTGGAGGGAAGTGGAGGGATGTGGTCAAGGCTGCTTGTAGGAAAGATGTCACACGTGACCTGGGGTAAACAGACTGCTGGGGCAGGATGGGGACCTGAGACCCGCTTCACATCCTGTAGAGGGCCCCAGGCCCACTGGGCTTGAGGAAGATTCACCAGCGATGGAGTTGAGTGGACCTTGGTTAGGGAACAGCGGCTCTTGGTGGCCGCGGTGTGGAACTGCACCATTCTTCATGGCTTCATTCAACAGACATTTTGACCCCAACTGTGTTGTTCCTGGTGCATTAAAATATTTTTTAATGCTTTCTCCCTGTAAAACAAATTCATCTTAAGCAATAACCATGAAGTGAAACAAATAATAATAATGGCCATAAAAAATTTAGACAATAAAATTTTATTAATGTCTGATATAACATCTTGTGTAAATAATTGTCTAGTAACTATGTGAATTTTAATAAAACTAAAATAGCTGCAAACAGTACAATTTGGGAAGTCACTAAGTTGTACCACTGATGGAACATTTTATTTTCTTCATTCATTCTTTAGTGTTAAAACAAAGCAATTTTAAAGAATAAGTTTTGTACACTTTAATTTTTTTATTTTTCAATTACAGTTGGTATACAATATTATATTCATTTCAGGTGTACAACATAGTGATTAGATATTTATATAACTTACAAAGTAATCAACCCAATAAATCTAGTACCCATTTAACACCATACAGTTATTACAATATTATTGACTATATTTCTTATACTATACATCTCCATAACTATTTTGTAACTGCCAGTTTGTACTTCTTAATCCCTTCCCCTTTCTCATCTGCCTGCTTCAAACACCCCTCCCATCTGGCAGTCATCAAAGTGTTGTCTGTGTCTATGACTTTGTTTCTGTTTTGTTTGTTTGTTTGTTTTAGATTCCACATGTGATATCACATGGCATCTGTCTTTCTGAGTGTAGTTACTCCACTCAGCACAATACCCTCTAGGCCCATCCATGCTGTTGCAGATGGCAAGATTGCATCCTTTTTTATGGCTGAGTGATATTTCATTGTATATATGTACCACTTCTTCTTTATCCATTCATCAATGGATGGAAACCCAGGTTGCCTTCATATCTTGGCTATTGTAAATAATGCTGCAGTAAACATATAGATTCACATGTCCCTTCGAAGTAGTGTTTTGGGTTTTTTGGAGGTGAATACTCAAAGGTGGGATTATTGGGTCCTTCTTTGTCTCTTGTTATAGCCTTTGTTTTAAAGTCTATTTTGTCTGGTATAAGTATTGCCAGCCCAGCCTTGCTTGCTTGTTTGTTTGTTTATTTGTTTGTTTCCATTTTCATGAAATATTTTTTCCATCCCCTCACCCACAGTCTGTGTCTGTCTTTTGATCTGAAGTGAGTCTCTTGTAGGCAGCATATGTAAGGCACTTGTTTTCCTATCCATTCAGCCACACTATCTTTTGATTGGAGCATTCAGTTCATTCACATTCAAAGCAATCATTGATAGATTTGTAGTTACTGCCATTTTATTATTCATATATTTGGTGTTTTTTTCTTCTTAAAAATGTCCCTCTAACATTTTCTGTAATACTGACTTAGCTTTTTCTTGTCTGGGAAGCTCTTAATCTGTCCTTCAATTTTAAATGATAGCTTTGCTGGCTAGAATAATCTTGGTTGTAGGTCCTTGATTTTCATCACTTTGAATATTTCATGCCAATCCTTTCTGGCCTGCAAAATTTCTGTTGAAAATTCAGCTGACAGTCTTATGGGAGCTCCCTTGTAAGCAACTAACTACTTTTCTCTTGCTGCTTTTAAGATTATCTCTTTGTCTTTAACCTTTGACATTTTAATTATGGTATTTCTTGGTGTGGGCCTCTTTGGGTTCATTTTGTTTGGAATTCTCTGCATCCTGGGCTTGTATGTCTATTTCCTTCCATTGGTTAGGGAAATTTTCCATCATTATTTCTTGAAATGGGTTTTCAATTCCTTAAGCTCTCTCTTCTCTTTCTGGTATTCCTATGATAAGAATGTTGGTGTTGTCCCAGAGGCCCTTTAAACTTTCCTCATTTTTTGTATTTTTTTTTTTCTTTTTGCTGTTCTGATTGGGTATTTTCTGCTACCTTGTCTTATAACCTACTGATTCAATCCTCTTCTTCACCTAATCTGTTAATTCTCTCTAATGTAGTCTTCATTTCTGATTGGTTCTTTTTTATGTTTTCTATCTCTTTGTTAAAGTTCTCCCTGAGTTCATCTACTCTCGCCCTAAGTTCATTGAGCATCCTTATAACCAGTGTTTTGAACTCCGTATCTGGTAGATTGCTTGTCTCCATTTTAAATAAAATAGTTCTTTTTCTGGAGCTTTGTTCTGTTCTTTCATGTGGGACATGTTTCTTTGTCTCCCCACTTTACCTGCCTCCCTGTGTTTGTTTCTACGTATTAGGTAAGACTACTATGTCTCCCAGTCTTAGGAGAATAACCTTATGTAGTAGGTGTCCTGTGGGGCTCAATGGCGAAGTCTTCCCTAGTTACCTGAGCTGGTGCTCCAGATGTGCCTTTTGTATGTGTTGTGTGTACCCTCCTGTTATAGTTGAGCCTTGGTTGCTGTTAGCACATCAGTGGGAGGGACTGTCCCTCAGGCTAATTGGTTGTGAGGACTGGCTAGTAAGAGACTGACCCTATGGAGTAAGATTCGCTTTAACAGGGCTCTGGTGCCATCTCAGTCTGCCCTTTGAATGTGTTGTCCTCAGATGTGGACATCACATCTGTGGTGCTCTGGCTTAGTCAGAAGATGGCCACCAGGTGTGCCAGTCCTGGGGCCTCCTGAGAGGGGCTCTGCTGCAAGCCAAGTTTAATATGTAGCTTTGACCTGCCCAGGGCCACCTGGCAAGAGTCACCAAGCAATCCACAGATGGCTGCGACCTGTGCTGGGCTTAGAGGTGACTCAATAGGCCAAGCTGCAAACCTAGGCTGGCTGCTGCTAGTGCTGGGCTTGGGGCTGCTTAGCAAGAGGTACAGGGCACACCAAGGCCAGATGCAGCTTCTTTGGGTTTTGTGAACCTTTGAGAAATTTTAGGAAAGTCCGTGGCATGAGCGAAGACAGGTCATTTATAAAGAAAAGCCACTGAAAGCAGCTTGGGTAGGTCTGCAAGTTGGGTGGGGCAGGATCTCAGGGAATCACATGGGCAAGGCAACCAGTGTCAGCCAGGTTGATGGAGACTCAGCTGTAGCAGCCACCTGGGTCTGCATGCCAGGATGGGGGAAGACTCGACAAAGGAACAATGCCCTCTGTCAGCACTTCTGTCTAGGAGAAAGCTGCCCCTCCAGCCCTTGTCCTGAAGCCAGACAATTCAGTTCCTCCCCATATGTCCATGGTGATTTTTAGGCAGCTGCCCCAGCACTGGCTCTCAAAGCAAGTGAGTCCGTCAGCAAGTAAATCTGTTCATGGGCCCCTTAAGATGAATGCTTGCAACTTCAGCTGACCTCCATCTCACTCCACTGGTTTTCACAGCCAGAGATTGTGGGGACTTCTTTTCCTGGCACTGGAACCCTAGGTTAGAGAATCTGGTGTGGGGCTGGGACCCCTCATTCCTCCTGGGGGAACTCCACAGCCAAGATAACCCTCCCGATTCCCACCCACAGGAGGGTGTTGGACCAGTCTGTCCATGTCTCCACTCTTCCTACCAGTCTCAAGCTGACCTCTTCTGTATGTCCCCAGCTGAAGGAAATTTGTTCAGCTAAACTTCAGGCAACTCCCAATGATGGTTGTTCAGTAATTTAATTGTAATTTTGACATGGTCATGAGAGGAAGCTAGCACAGTATTTACCTATTCTACCATCTTATCCAGATAAAATTTCTTATACACTTTAAATATCTTACAAATTTATTTGTCAATTATAGTTAAATACGGCTGAAAAAAAAATAAAATAAATAAAAATAATGTTTCCATATTAAAGATATTCAAATTCAGCACTAAAGTTCATGTATGAACTAATATTTACACTTGCCAGTGAAAATTATTGTATCTCATGATGTACAATGCTTCACTGTTTTAATAAACACAAAATCTCCAAGTGGTCACAGGAAAGTACAGAATAATAGTAATTATTATTATTATCATTATTATTATTTGCTGCCCATGTGACTACTAAGTGTCCAGCACCATTCTAATCACTTTACACATAATAACCTCCTTTTTCTTTACCCAAGCCCTGTGAGGCAGGTACCACCATTACCTCATTCTACAGATAAGAAAACTGATGTACAGAGGGATCAAAGTAATGGATCAAGGATACACAGCAAGGAAGTGATGGAACTGCATTTGAACCTGGGCTGACTGCCTGCAGTGTGTGTTCTTAACATCTGGGCTCTACTGGCCTCGACTGGGGTTGGAAGGAGGGTGGTCAGAGGCCACTTCCCTGACTTCCCTGAGGATGTGGCAAGGTTAGCTAGGAGGTTCAAAGGAAGTGCATTTTAGGCAGAGGAAACAGCAGGAGCGAAGGCCCTGAGGTAGGAATAAGTTAGGCAAGTTGTAGGAATGAAGAGGAGTCCTGTGAAGTTGGAGCTGAGTGAGGAGTTGGAGGGCACAGCAGTGAGAGAAGAGGTGCGAGATGATAGCAGGGGCTGCAACATGCAGAGCCTCAGGGAGCCACTAAATGTTCTAGGCAAGGGAGGAGTGACTCTAATTCTCTCTCTCTTGTGCAGCCTCTGGCATCACCTGGAATCAGTCAGTTCCCTTTGCATGTAAACGACAGAAGTAGGAGGTGGATTCTCACCCAGGATGAGAGGTCCAGGCATCCTGGCTCTGTCCACCCTAGCTGCGTGGCCTTGGGCAGATTGCTTTATCTCTTTTGCCTCGGTTTCCTCATCTGTGCAATGAAGATAAGAATAGCACCTACCTTAAAGAGTTTTGGGGAGAATTAAATAGGTTAATACCTGTCAAGCAGTTAGGATAGGAGTCTGGCAAGTGATTAGGGCTACACAGTGTCACATATCATTATCTTCGTGACCACAATAAATATGGGTTTGCCAGATAGCTTCAGGTGAGGTTTGATCCAGGTGCTCACATGCTATCACCAAGGCTCTGGTCTCTTCCCTCTGCCATCACAGCCTACTTATGCTTCATATTCTGCTCCATACAGCAGCTAAAGCCACAATCCCAACCCAAGGGTCCACAAAATGATCATTGCCCTTTCTCCTATCCTCATACTATATAGCATCTGGGGCCAGATTGAAAGCAAGGTCTCTTCCAGTTGCCCCAAAGTGAAAGAATCTCTCACTGGCTCTGAGTGAGTTATGTGCCCACTCCTGAGCCAATCACTGTGGCCAACAGATGAGGTAGTGGTTGGGAGCTGGGGCTGGAGCCAATGCAGCTGAGAATGCAGTCAGAAAAGAAATGCAGGGACCTAGCTCCACTTCACCTGGACTGTTGTGTTCTGTGCTGAAGTCATGAAGAATTACCCACCTTGCCTCAGTTTCCCCACTCAGCCCCAGCCCAAACGCTCCACATCACATTGATTCCAGAATGGAGAAGTGGGGAAACCAGCCTAACCTTTCCCAGGGGTCCTTTTGGCCCTTTCTTCTCATTGTTGCCACCAGTGCCCCACCTGCTCCTGGCTCCTACCCTCACCCCACTGCCCCTGGGGATGGATGAAGCAGCTCACACAGGAGAGAAGCTGAGTTTATTTTAGCCACTGAGAATTCACTGCCTGGGGACTCCCAGAGCTTTCTTCCTTCAGTGGCCAAGGAAGGGGGTTCATCAATGTAAGCAACAACCCCCAATTCCAGAGGGACCCATGATACCAGGGCAGGACCAAGCTACCCAGCAGGTGTGAATCTGAGAGGATGCATCACCTCTGGTCTTCCTCCACCCACATTCCTCCATCCCCAGCCAGAGAGGACAGAGGGGGATGTGAGGGTTAGTTTTATGTGTCAGGTTGGCTAGGCTATCATACACCATTATTCTTTTTTTTCCCCCAAATTTGAAATGTTTGTCTAAAAATGAGCAAAAGTTGGCAATAGCCACTTCACAGAAAAAAATACCTGTGTTGCCAATAAACGTATGAAATGATATACAAATTCATTTAAATGTTAGACTAATTCAAGTTAAAACTATAGTGAGCTCTCAGTAGGCATCTTTTTTTTTTTTTCAGCAGGCATCTTTTGAGGGGTTAAAAGTACAAACTGGCAACATCAAAGTTTGACAAGGATGTGCAGCAGTGAGAACTTTCATGCGATGCCAGTGGGTGTGTAAATTGGTCATACCCATTATTCAATCAAACACTAATCTAAGTGTTGCTGTAAAGGCATTTTGTAGATGTGGTTCATATTTTCAGTCAGTTACCTTTAAGTAAAGCAGATTACCCTGAATCATGTGGGTGGGCCTCATCCACTCAGTTGAAGGACCTAAGAGCAAAAACTGAGGTTTCCCAGAGAAGAAGGAACTCTGCCTCAAGACTGCAGCATCGGCTCCTACCCGAGTTTCCAGCCAACCCTGCACACTTCAGACTTGCCAGCCCCCAAAACTGCACGAGCCAATTGCTTAAAATAAATCTCTCATATATCCTTATGTCCTATTAGTTCTGTTTCCCTGGAGAAACTGATTGATAGAGGGGACATCCCCCTAAGCACTGCCCAGCTCGGGGGAAGGAGATGAGCCAGTCTCAGCCAAACCCAAGGCTCTGGGGTGGTGGGGGAGGCAGAGAAAGGAAAGCTGGGGTATGGGGGTCTCCAGCCACAGGCAGGCAGAAGCTAAGGCACAAGCATTCTCAGCCCCCTGTCTGTGCCCCGTGGGCCCTTAGGCTGGTCAAGTTGTACTGCTCCATGGTCAGGAAATTTGGACCATCCCTCACCCATGGAGGGAAGGATGGGGTAGAATCAGGCCACAGTCCACACTTCCATCACAGCATGCCCCCCAGCACAGCATCCCCCCAGCCAGCAATGAGCAGAGAAGGGAGTAGGACAAATTACTACAAACTTTTTAGCTTAAACAACACAAATGTATTATCTTACAGTTCTGAAGGTCAGAAGTGCACACAAGACTCACCAGGCTAAAAAGGCATCTGAAACCCACATTCCTTTCTGAAGGTACCTGGGGAGGATGCGTTCCCTTGCTTATTCGGGGTGTTGGCATATTTCATTCCCTTGCGATTGTAGGACTGAGGTCCCTGATTCCTTGCCAGCTGTCAGCTGAGGACAATTCCAAGCTTCTCAAGGAGCCCATGTTTTTTGGCTCACAACCCCCTCCCCTTCTTCAAAGCCTACACCAGCAGGTCAAGTCCCTTCACTCTTCAAATCTACCTCCCTCTTCTTCCATCTCATTTCTGACCCAGCTAGGACGGGTTCTCTGATTTTCAGGGCCATGTAATTAGATGGGCCCACCCAGATAAGCCAGGATCATCTCCCATCTCAAAATCAGTAACCTTCATCACCTCTGCAGAATCCCTTTTGCGATGACTATGTAAAAAAAACTTATTCAAGGTTCTGAAGATTAGGACATGCATGACATTGGGGGAGGCAGGTATTATTCTGGCTGCCACATGCACGTGGAGACCACACAGCTGAACACAGCTCCATGGCCAGCTCACTGGGCTCCTTTGTATAAATAAGAACAAGTCACCTTGTAATGACAACAGATATCAAGTCATCACAACAGGCTGCCTTTGATAGCATGAGACCCTTGACTATCTTCTGCTGGAAAGTCATAAAAAAAAATGGACAAATCAAGCACATTTCTGATGCAAATTGTGCCCCCTCGAAATGATGCAGTAGCACAGAGAAAGTCTGTGCCTTGACCGAAAACACATACACACACACAACCCACCATCTTAGAGTCAGACATCTGCATGCTTACATCCCACAGTGAAACCAGTTGATATCGCCCAAAAAATAGTTGTTTGGAGCCATTGGTACAAAGGTCAAGTCTAGGATTAAGTGCAGTATTCTATTGGTTGAGGGAGGACAGCTCATCCTGGGGAGTCTGTGGACATTGTAGGTAACTGGCCAACAGTCATTAAGGGGTCACACTCAGAATTACAGAAGGGATGGCAGACGTCAGGCAACAAGAAGGAGCCACTAGGATGGCACATGAGTGAGCCATAAACACTCAGATGGGGCTTGAGCCCTGCCCATGGACATTCATTTACTGGACAAATATTTATTGTCAGCCATGTGCCAGGTGCCGTTCTAAGGCAAGTGGTGGACAAGACAGATGTGAGCCCACCTTACCGGTGGGCCCTTTCTTAAGCCAGGGAACAGAGATATTCTCTAAATCACCATGATGGAGGACAAGAGGGTGGCTGTGACCATCCCATCCATTCCTGGACAGCACGTTCCCCTGAGAATAATGTGAGGAAAGACTACATAGTCCCCAGGCTAGCCCACAGTAATCTGTTTAATTCATGAGGCAGGTGAAAGGTGAGAGGTAGGGAATGGGGAAAGAAATGATGGAGGGCAGACAGGTGAGAAAGAGAACCCCACAACAAAGAAATGCAAATATCCATATAGAGGAAGTCACTTTCCATAACTGGAGGTTAGTTTCTGATTATAAGTTCTCTTCTTTTAAGAGGCAAAACACCTCTTAGGGTCAAAACCCTTTAAGTTTTAAACTGACAACTCAATGCCCAGCTGCTCACCAATGAACATGTGTGGGAGACTGAGGGAAAAAAATAGCCACAATATTTGGCAGCTCCCCATCAACATATGTACTCTATTTCTCTTCCTCCTGGTTTGACCATGTGACTTATTTTGGCTAATGAACCATTAGCAAATATGGCACAAGTGGAAGCTGGAGAAAGGTTTGCACATTGGGGCTCGCCCTCTCTGCTTTTTCTGGCAACTCTGTAACCAAACCACCATGGAAATGAGCTCAAGCTAGCCTGCTGGAGAGGCCACACAAAGGAGACCAAGGGACCTCAGCTGACATCCTGCGACTACCCAACACATGAGTGAAACTCTCCAAGATCATCCAGTGCCAGCCAACCCACCAGCTAACTGCAGTCTTTTGAATGACCCCAAGCAAGATCCGAAGAACCCCATTGCTGAACTCAGCCCAATGGCCAACCCACAAAATCAAGTATTAATAAATGACCATTGGTCTACAGCCATGCCACCCTGAACACACCCAATCTCGTCTGATCTCAGAAGCTAAGCAGGGTCGGGACTGGTTAGTACTTGGATGGGAGACCATCTAGGAAGACCAGATGCTGTAGGTGTCTTCAAAAAATTATAAAAATAAAAATAAATAAATGACCATTGTTTTAAGCCACTAATATTTTAGTGTAATTTGTTACCCAGCAAAGGTTGACTGATACAGTGTTCAAACATGCTGTCTTTGGAAGAAGAAATGCACACTCATAAAAAAGCAGCCACTAACAATAACCACACAAAGACATTGGTGTGGTCAGCATACATGTTTCAGTGCCACAAATTCTGTTTTATTCACCACAGAGCCACTAGATGGCAGGATTTCTTCGTTTCAAACTCCCACCTAAGTTAGACGTACAGGCTAAGGAATCAACTATTACTATCTCAATTTTGCAGATGAGAAAACTGAGGCAGAGAGAGATTACCTCTCTTGCTGGTAAGGGATGGAGCCAGGGTTTGCATCCAGTTCTGACTCTACAGTTAATTGCTACGTGGGGCTGACACCCAGCTCTGTCATGGATTATACGTGTAACCCTGAGCAAGGTGCTATGCTCTTGTGATTGTTTCCTCTTGAGTAAAATGAGAGAAGCAAACTAAGATCAGAAATTTTAAACCTGGGTTGAGCAACTACAAAAAAAATCTTTTGGGTAAATATATCTGGGATGAGAGGGGCAGGTAGTGGGTCGGAGGTGGTCTTTAGGTTGGGTTAGAATTCTCAATGAGTTTGTGAACCAGGAAATATTAAGAAATACCAGACAATATGCTCTGAAGGCCCATTCCAAGGGTCAAGTTTCTAGTCAAGTTGACACCAAATGCTACAATTATAATTGTGCAGAAACCAAGCGCACCTTACAGAAAATAGTCTTGGGTACTATTCAGTCCATATCATGGCAGCGCTGAACTGGTCTTAATTCCAGGCTTGAGTGGAATGCATTTTCATAACACACCCTGCATTCTTGTCTTAGAACTAGACGAGTTCTGGGCTTGTCCCCATGTCCTGACCTGACCAGGGAGGTTTCCTCTCACCCCTGCCCATTGCACGGTTCCATTGCTGCAGCTTTGACCTCTGAGCCCTGAATACCCACACCCTGAGAAAGCAGTCAGTGATTACTACAGGAGCTGCCAAAAGAATAGACAGAAGTTTCTGTCTGAAGCAGCCTTGGACTAATTTTCCAGGAGTCTGGCTCATTGCAGCTGTTCTGGTCTCTTGCTATTTCCCCAGAATGGGTTGCTGTCCTTCTGCTCCACTTGCCTCGCTCTCAGTTCCATGTCAGCTCCCATCTCTCGGCCTTGACATTTTGCAGCAAACTCTGCTCCTCCTACCTGCCCCCTCACCTTCAAGCCGCTGGACATCACAAGCACTGACAGCTGCTCACAGCCGTTGGCCTTGGGCGTCTTGAGTGAGAGTCCTCTTCGAGAGCCCAGTTAACTCTAAACCAGTCATAAACTCTTCCGGGTTGTGCAAGAACTTTTCACTTGGGTGGTAAAATTTTTGTCAAGCAACATCTTATGGAAGCTCAAACCATGTTAAAACCATCGGAATGGCAGGATCTTAGGGAAAGCACCCAGATCTTGTGGGGGACCTGTGAGCAACTGGGTACATGTGCCAAGATCACACACAGGAAGAGAGCTGTTCCCCAAAGTGTCAGCTCCAGGAAAGTGGATGAGAATGAGGGTTCAGTGGGCAGGAACTCAGGCCAAGAAATGCAGGCCCTGGGATTTGCAGGCATCTTGGGGAGGGTCCTGGGCTTCCCACAGGTCGTGAGAAAGAAGCAGGCACCAAAACTCAGAGGCCTGAGTGACCCCAGCTGACATCTGAATAACATCTGTTATGGGAAAAGGCACTCCCAGCCAGAAAGCAGTAACCCCGGCAGAGCTTTCAAACACCCAGCAGGGGTTTTTAAATAGTTTTGGAGAGATTCTTTCACAACAGCAAATTCACTAACAAGCCACCCAACTCAGCTGTGGCTCAGACACACCCCAAGACACACGTGGCCATCACACTTAATAATAACCTAATATGTAATGCATGTTTAGTATGCACCAGTTACCGTATTATCACTTCACACATAGTCATTAATCTAATTCTTATAACAACTCCTTGTGGTTAATGTAATTATCATCCACACAGCAGCCAGAGGGAGCTGCTTCAACACCCTCCCAGGGTAAAAGCCCAAGCCCCCTTCCCCCAAGGCCCACAACACCCTGCACACCTGCCCCCATCTCCTCCCTCCCCTCACCTCCTCCCTCTCTCCCCCTCACTAAATCTGCAAAAGCCACAGGGGCATCCTTGCTGTTCCATGAATATGCCAAGTAAATCCCTGCCCCAGGACTTTTGCACATGCTCTTCCCTCTGCCAAAGAGGCTCTTCTCCCCAAAGCACTGCACAGCTCACTCCTCACCTCCTTCCATTCTTTACCCTAATGTCATCTTCTCTGGGAGGCTTCTCAATCTAAAACTGCAATCCCCTCCCCACATGCACACACATAGCACTTACCACCATCCGACATACCATATACTTTACTTCATCTCTACTGTCAGCCTGGCCCACCAGAGCAGGGATTTGTGTCTGTCTGGTTCACTACTGTGACCTGCAGTACCTGGGACAGTGCCTAGCACAGCATAGGTACCCAGTAAATATTTACAGAATGAATGAATCCACAATGAAAGAAAATATTGAGGTAGGGAGAAGTTGGCCCATGGCCCTTAAATGGCAGAAGCCAGATTCAAACCCAAGCAGTCCAGCTCCACAGGCTTCCTACCCACTGGACTCCTTTTTCCTAACACATCCCTTTGCACACTCAGAAATTCACTCAACAGCTAACATACATACACACTCAGAAATACACAACAGCTAACACGCATACAGAATTGCTCGAAACCTTTTGCAGCTGGGAGCATCCATGAGGACTTACTCACAGGCACACCCCCTCTTTCAGCCCCTAAGCTCTGGAGTTCCCAGCCCTCACCTCCTTGAGTCCCCAGGCCCAATACCCTAGGCAGAAACTAAGCCTTGGTCTACATCCTCTGGTAACTTACAGGCAGCCTCCCAGGGCAGTCTGGCTGTGGTGGTACCAGGGCATCTGCTTGTGGGCCACTATGGCTACGGGCCACCCACCTGGAGTCCTGGTTGATGATGGCCAGGTCCAGCGCCTCACCCTGGGGAGGGAAGGCCTGAGAAGTCGCCAGTGTGGCCAAGGGAGCAGACACACAAACCCTCTTGCATCTCCTGATCCTTGTCAGTCTGCCTCATCCCCATAGCAACCCCCACCCTGGCGCACCTAGGCTACCTGGTGCAAGCCACTGAAGACAATCTAAGTGTTCTCTGTGACCTTTCCCCATGCACCCAGGCCTGCACCCCAGCCAGTGTTCCTCTAGCTTCTGGATTTGATGCAGGTAGCTGCGTACCCGGCATACAGCAGGCAAATAAGAATACAGGTCCTCTCACCGCCCTGCCCCCTCTTTGCCTCTCTTCCAGGACGGGTGCACAGGGTCAGCAGGAAAGCATCTCAAAGGCTGCAGAAGACAAGCCCCGTATCTTGAGGACCACGCCCCCTAGCCCTCCTCCTAGGCCCCGCCCGAACCAGGGCCCCGCCCTTCAGGGAAGGCGCGCCACGCCCACTCTGTCCCTATGGTCCTTCCCACCCCAGTCCAGTTACCCCCGCCTCCTGCTCTCCGGCCCCGCCTCCTCATCAGCTTCCAAGTGCGAAGCAGGCGGTCGCGCACTACAGCATGGATACAGCTGGCAAAGATCCCCAGGTACCCCCAGCCATCACGGTTCATTCAGCCGCTATGGGTATTCTCTGCCGTTCTGCCGCTCCCCAACTCTTCCAGGCCGCTCCCCAGCCACGGCCCCGAGTTGTCCCTAGCAGTTTCCACCCAAGGCACACGCATCGCACCCACCTCTTGCACAGAGTGCAGGCATCCAGGTGAGAACAGAGGTCGGCGGGTGCCGCTGTGCCGGCACTCGATGGGCAAGAGGTGGAAGCGCATGTCATGCCTACGCGAGGACACCTCCCGCCCCAGCGCAGAGCCTGGTGCAGCGGGAATGGCGCGCGGTTCTGGCCGGCCAGCTCAGGTGCTTCAGAGCCTCACGCACGGTGTGCTGGTGAGGAAGAAGGGCAAATGCGAATCTCCTGTCTCCGCTACCTCACCGAACCTCACAGGATCCTGCGGGATCAGAGAAATAGGAAAGCCAAAGTAGATTTAGAGAGGATCCCCGGCCTGCTGGGCTCAGATAGGGGACCCCCAAATCCACCTCTGGGCTTTCAGTGGCCTTGCACGGAGCGCCCAGACACCCGCGCTGGTCTCTATGCCCCAGTACCTGTAACCATTCATCCCTTGCACTGACTTATGTTGAATTCTTATTGTGTTTTAGACCCAGTATTGGGAATACGGATGAAGGCACAGTCTCTGCCCTCTTGAAGCTAAGACTCCACCCGGGAAAAGGGAATGTGAAGAATAAGGAAGAGCCAAAAATAACAGATTAGGGCAATTGCTACAAGGAAATAAGCAGAGAATAGTGAGAGGAAAGACAGGCCTGCGATGGTCGCCTTCTCTGAGCAGGTGGCATTTGAGCCCAGACCTGAAGGTGGTGGAGCTGACCATTCAGAGAACCAGAGAAGACCACATGGGGCAGGGGCGCTGCACGTGCAAAGGCCCTGTGGCCAGAACAAGCTTTGCCCATCATACAGCCTTGCTCCACAGCCTTCCTGTCTCCTCTCCACTGACTCCTTCCCTTCAGCCTTAGAAATTCTCTGCCATCCTGAAATGCCTTTCCTTGCCCCGCCTGTCCCCCCACCATGGACGAGTTTCTAGAAAGTGTGAGCTGACCTGAATGCCCATGAACAGGGAGTTGAAATGAGATGTGAGATTGAAGGTTGGAAAGGAAACAGGTCCACATCTATTTGTAGAAGAAAAACAGGATGATCCTATTTGAGGGGGAGATGCTTAAAGGTAGTTAGATACCTAAACAGATATCTAGCAAGGCAGATAACTTAAAATTGTCTACCCTCCACTGTCTGGGGGGTGATGATGATGTTCTATATCTTGATATAGGTTGAGTTACACAGATGTCTGCATCTCAGGGAATGTACACATAAGACATTCCATTTCTTGTATGTAAATTTCACCCTCCCTCCCCAATTACAAAGAAATATAAAATATTGAACTCTAGGTAGTGATGTACATGCTGACGTGTTTGGGGGTGACGGGTTCTGATGACAGCATGCGAAAAACAATATGGATTGAGGGAGAGCGGTGGGGAGGAAGGAAGGAAGGGAGGAATCAAAGGGTAAAAGGTGACACAACTCGACAGATGAAAGGGTAAAAGGTGACACGTCCATACCATGGAATACTCCTCAGAAATAACAAGGAATGAAATACCGAAGGAGAGAGAGAGGGATAGATATGTGATAAAGTAAGTATAGTAACATGATAATTGTGGAATCTAAGGGTGGGCAGGCCAGTGGACAAATCTCTCCATTTTTCTGTATGTTTGAAAGGTTTTATAATGTTGCAAAACCTTGTCTCCTCACAGCAGCTACCAGTCATTTTTCTATTAAAGTGGCCCAGCAAGGTCACCCCGGTACAGACTTGCACTGGGGAAGGGTCCTTGAAGGTCTTTCTTGTTTTGCAAGTGTAAAGGGAGTAGGTTGAGGTGGGCTGCCGGTCCCCTGGGTGATGAGGGACATGCAGAGATGGATCTGGGGCCAAGGGAAAGCCACAGGAGTGGGAATTAGGGGAGGTCTGGGTCAGGGTGGCTAAAAAAGGAGCCAGACTCTTCATTCTAACCAGACCTGCCAATTAAAAATAGCAAAAGATCTGAACTGACATATTTCCAAAGGCAATATACAGACAGCCAACATAAAAAGATGCTCAGCATCACCAGTCATTAGGGAAATGCAAATCAAAACCACAATAAGACATTACTTCACACCCACTAGGATGGCTAAAATCAAAAAGTCAGATAATAACAACTGTTGGTGAGGATGTGGAGAAACAGGAACCTTTATACACTGCTGGTAGGAATGTAAAATGGTGCAGCCACCATGGAAAACAGTTTGGCAGTGCCTCAAAGTGTTAAATATAGAGTTTCCATGTGACTCAGAAATTCCACTCCTAGGTATATACCAAAAAGAACTGAAAACAGGCATTAAAACAAATGCCTGTTCGGGAATGTTCGTAGCAACACAATTCACAACAGCCAAAGGTAGAGATAGCCCAATGCCCATCGATGAATGGATGGATGGATGGATGGATGGATGGATAAACAAAATGTGCTGATTCATACAATAGAATATTATTCAACCATAAAAAGAAATTTTTAAAACCTGATTCACAGTACAACACATGGATGGACATCAAAAACATACTAAGTGAAAGAAGCCAGTTACAAAAGACCACACATTATATGATTCCATTTATGTGAAATGCTCAGAATAGGCAGAACTATGGAGACAGAGAGTGGAAGTCTAGGGGTGGAGGAACAGGGACCGATTATTAATGGGGACAGGGTTTCTTTTCAGGAAGATGAAATGTTCTAAAATTAGATAGTGGTGATGGTTGTGCAACTCTGTGAATTGTACACTTCAAATGTTCAAATGGATAAATTGCATGGTATGTGAGCAATAACACCAAAGCTGTTAAAGTTGTGAGAGAGAGAGAGAGAGAGAGAGAGAGAGAGAGGACTTCTAAGTATTCATTCAAGAGAAATAAAAACTTACCTTCATACAAAAACCTGCACATAAATGTTTATAGCAGCTTTACCCACAACTGCCAAAATTAGTAAGAACTCAAATGTCCCTCAACAGATGAAAGGGTGAAACAACCATGCCACAGAATATTTCTCAGCAATAACAAGGAATGAAACACCGATAAACGAACAACATCACGGGGGGATCTCCAGTGCATTCTGCTGAGTAAAAGAAGCCACACTCGAAAGGCTGCATATTGTATGATTCCATTTACATGATATTCTGGAAGAGGCAATATAGTGACAGATGGATCAGTGGTTGCCAGAGGCTGGGGATGGGGGACTGATGGTGGTTGTACAGCTATATGCATTTGTCAAAGATCATAGAATTGTGCACTAAAATTGATGAATTTAACTCTATGTAAATTATACCTTAATTTTTTAAATAAAAGGAAAAAAGAAGCCAGGAGGGAAAGACACATTATTCGGTACAAATCATAGCTGAATAAGAAAGAAATGACTGTCTATACTCTCCAACCCACTTCTTAGCCTCCCATCCCCTCATCCAGCCTCAAAATCTGTTTTCCCTGAGACCCTGCTCCCTTGCCTGGCTGAATACCAGGCAGATAGATGTCTAGGACCTCCCTTGCCCCATTAGTTCCCTTTGTCTTCCTTGTCACTGAGTCCCATGAGCAGTGGACACTGGTGAGCCCTCTCTCCTGCTTGAGACTCACAACTCCCTCAAATCCTTACATCACATCCCCAGTTTACCTCCCCCATCTCTGATGGCTCTTGCTCTGTCTCCTCCCCCAACTCCTCGCCCCTGCACCTGGGCCATCCTGTCTGTGGCTTCACAGGCTGCCAATATGTCAACTATACCCATCCCCTCCACCCACCAACCCAAGTCTCTTTCTAGAGGTCAATTTGTGCTGACATCACTTCCTCAGAGGTTCACAAGCCATTGCTATTAACACGACCTGAGATCCAGCTCTGACTCACACTGTACCTGTGGGTGGCTGAACCCCCAATCTGTTTTCCACATGATTTGTGCCCTGGGGTCTCAAGGTACTGCTTGGCAAGACTTCCCTGAACTTCCCTTGCTCAAGAACCTACCGTGGGATTAAAGACCAAAATTAAAGACCTAAAAAAATAAAACTCTTAGAAGAAAAGACTGGGGAAAATCTTCATGGCATTGAAATTGTTAACGATTCCATGTATATGACCTCAAAAGCACAGGCAACAAATGACAAAATAGATAAGTCAGACTTCATCAAAATTAAGAACTTTTGTACATCAAAAGACACTTATTAAGAAAGCAAAAATATAACCTACAGAATATGAGAAAATATTTGCAAATCACATATCTGATAGAAGGTTGATATCCAGAACATTTAATGAACTCCTATATCTCAACAATAACAATGACAAAAAGTTCAAAACTGGACAAAGAACTTGAACAGAAATTTCTCCAAAAAAGACATACAAATAGCCTATAAGCACATGAAAACATGCTCAACATCACTAATCATTAGGGAAATGCAAATCAAAACCACAATGAGATACCACTGCTTCACATGCACTGGGATGGCTATGAAAGAAGGAAGGAAGGAAGGAAGGAAGGAAGGAAGGAAGGAAGGAAGGAAGGAAGGAAGGAAGGAAGGAAGGAAGGAAGGAAGGAAGGAAGGAAGGAAGGAAGGAAAGGAAGGAAGGAAGGAAGGAAGGAAGGAAGGAAGGAAGGAAGGAAGGAAAGAAACAAAGAAACAAAGAAAAAGAAAGAAAGAAAGAAAGAAAGAAAGAAAGAAAGAAAGAAAGAAAGAAAGAAAGAAAGAAAGAAAGAAAGAAAGAAAACAAGTGTTGGTAAGAATATGGAGAAATTGGAACCTTTGCACACTACTTGTTGGAGTGTAAAACAAAGCAGTCACTGCAGAAAACAGTTTCGCGATTCTTCAAAAAAATTAAACTGCAAGTTATCAAGTGACCCAGCAATTCCACTCCTGGGACTCAAACAGATATTTGTGCACCCAAGTTCACAGCAGCATGATTCACAATAGCTAAAATGTGCAAGCAACCCCAGTGTCCATTGACAGATGAATGATTAAACACAATGTGGTCCATCCATACAATGGAATATTATTCAGCCTTGTATTCAGTCTTTTAAAAAAATGAAATTCTGACACATGCTACAACATGGATAAAGCTTAAAAACATGCAAAATGTAAGAAGCCAGACACAGAAGGACCAATACTGTACAATTCCACTCACATGAGGTCCCTAGAGGAGTCAGATTCAGAGCCAGAGTCAGCCTGCTGAGGAAGGCGGGTGGTGAGTTAGTGTTGAATGGAGACAGAGTGTCAGTTTGGGAAGAAGAGAAGGTTCTGGAAATGGATGGTTGCACAATATTGCGAATGTGCTCAATGCCACCGAACTTTATACATACAAATGGTTTATTTTGTTATGTAATTTTGGCACAGTTAGAAAAGAATAAGAACCTGCCTTGACTCCCTCTTGCCTGCCTCACTGACTCTGAGCTCTTCCGCACTCTTCTACGGCCAGCCTGGGCTCCCGCCTCCTTCCACACCCCTCCACACTTTCATCCACGCGGGGCCCTCCACAGACTGCACTGTCTCCACTCTTCTCTGTCCTCCCAAACCCACCATTCTGCCTTGGGGACTGGTAAAGCTGCTCCCCTGCAGAGAATCAGGGCCAGGCAGCCAGCTGGGGGCTTGTCAGGGGACAAGAAAAGAGGTGGGAGTAGCTAAGATGGTCTTGGGGCAGGAAGCTGAGGCAGATCACGGTCTAGTCCTCAGTGTAGTTCAAGGAACTCTGCCCCATGGTGGCCACAGGTGCAGCTCCAGCAGCAGAGGTGGGAGAAGCAGAGAGAGTGACAGAGGGCTGACTCTCGGAGCCCTGTCAAAGGCCCAAGGTCAAGGCAGCCCAGAGGCATGCATTTCCTTGGAGTTCTCAGCTTTGTTCCCAGTTTCTCTGGCAATAACAACAACAACAGAAATCATAACAACCCTGCTGCTGGGCAGGCCGGCCCGGGGGCAGCCAGCTCTGCATCTGCCCCCACTTCCCTGGGCCTTTCTAGACTGTGCCCATCAGGGGCACACAGGGGGAAGGGCTGGAGTGACCAAGTCCCTGAGGCCCGCACAGTCAGAGATGCTGGGTCGGAGAGGGGGAGAGGGTGGTGCAGAAAACAGGAGACGGAGGACAAAAGGCCAGGGAAGAGGGGGTGAGCTGACACGCTGGAGCTGCCACAAAAGGGGGCTGGGCAAAGCCCTGGCAGCTGGACAAGGGGAAGCAGGGCCAGCATTGCATGTTTACTTTTGGAAGAGCAGGGCTGATCTGCGGACTCCCACTGTGACCCTGGACTTGGCCCTGGGGATCAGATGTTTCTCTCCTGAGCTAATCTCTGGGCTTCATCCCAGGGGACTCCACAGCCTTCCCAGAAGACACACCCCTTGCCCCCTTCAAGAACCCTGAGAGATCAAGGGACACTATGGGTTCAGGAATCCTGCCTCCCATCCCCCTTGGCCTCTTCATCCCGCAAGCCCAGTCCCCATAATTGCCTGGGCTGACCCAGTCCAGCCTCTTCCTGAGCTCCTAATTTGCCTTCCCAGAGTTTGCAACCCCACTGGGCCACCCCAGAGAGCCATGGGACTGGTTGCCAGCCTTGTTGTCGGTGCCCAGGTCCTGGGAAGAGCAGGAGGAGGGAGGAAAGCGTTGAAACTGGGCCAGAAGTCTGTGCCTGAAATTCTACCACTCAGGTTTCCCCTTCGAGTAAAAGCAGTGTTTCATTAATCTGTTCCAGAAACCCCTAGTGCCCCACAAATGCTTTGGAGGGGAAAATGTTAAGGGGGCAGATAAGTTCTGGGAAGCTGCACAAAGCACATGAGCATATAAAAGGATCTGAGAAGACCGGCACAGAACGACACCGTTCATCTTCGCTTAACCCCCACCCCACTAGGCCATGATTCCATGGACTGTACTCTGAGCACCAGAGGCCCCAGTTTCACACCCACTGTCAGAACCCAGAGGGCGACTGGGCAGTCAAGGTGCAGAGGGAATAAGTCAATTCGCCTGGACCTGGAGGAAGGGGACAAGGGGGATGCAAGCCAGGCCTGAAGGCCCTGCATGCCACTCTCAGTCAGAGACCGGAATGTCCTCAAGGCACTGGAAGGGGACTTGGCCCCCACAGCCACCACCTTGATCCTCGCTCCAGTTCCCGGCTCTCTGAACAAACCACGGTCCTCTGGCCAGCCCTCAAATGCCCCCAGAGCCGTGTGTCCTGCTCCTAAGCCCTGATCATGGCAGGGGCCCTGTGCCCATGGACAGAGCTATCGTGGAGGCATCACAGGCGCTGTTGGCCCACAAAATGCCATGCGGTGGCTTTATAAAGACAATGACAGGAGTCAGCCTTTCATACATGTTCCTGATACCGGGATGGATTCGAACTGTGGACCACCACTTGGCAGGGGTATGATCCTAGGGCACACGGTGAATGAGACCTTATTTGAAAATAGGGTCTTCGCGGATGTCTCCAGTTAAGACGAGATCCTAGTGGATTAGAGTGGGCCCTAATCCAACATAACCGTGTTCTGTAAGAAGAAGGAAATTGGCTGCAGGGACACAGACACACAGGAGGAAGGCCCTGTGACAACGGAAACAGAGATTGGAGCGATGCACCTATGAGCCAAGGAACGCCGGTGATCACTGGCAACCAGAAGGTAGAGACAAGGACGGGTCCTTTCCCTAGAGCCTTCGGAGGGAGCACAGCCCTGTGACTCCTTGAGTTTGGACTCTGGGCCTCCTGAACTGTGAGAGAATGCATTTCCGCTGCTTTAAGTCACCCAGTTTGTGGTATTTTGTGACAGCAGCCCTCAGCACTAACACACTCCCATCTTGCCTCTATCCCAGCACTCGTTACCCGTGAAACATATACAGTTGATGCTCATTATTTGCTGACCCCATAACTGCAAATTTGCCTACTCACCAAAATGTATCTGTAACCCCAAAGCCATACCGGTGGGACTTCCACTGTCATTCATGGACATGCACAGAGTGCACGAGACACATTCCCAGCTGAAGTTGACACGGTGACAACTCTGCCTTGTTGCTTCAGCTCTTGTACTATGAGCCTGTATCCTGTCGTGGCCTACAGTGCCACGCTTGTCACATGTGGGGGCTTTTTGTTAGTGATTTGGCTGTTGAAAATGCCCCCAGCATCATGCTGAAGTTCTGTCTAGTGTTCTAGAGTCCAAGAAGGCTGAGTGTGCCTCACCAGAAAATACATGTGACAGAGGAGCTTCATTCAGGCCACAGTCCTCATGCTGCTGTTGTGAGTTCAGTGTTAGTGACTTGACAATGCACATTAAATACGGTGCCTTTCAACAGAACACACAAAACACCAGCTTATGTCTTAATCCATTGCTGATAAAGTGACCAGAGGCTCTGGATTCCTCCTGGGATCAGCGTTTCAGTATTCGCTAATTCAGTGTTCATGGTGACTTTATAGAACATGAGAATCTCAAATAACAAAAATTAACTGTATGTGTATTAAAAAATAGGGGCAGAAGCCAAAGGCACCAGAGAGACCTCTAGGCTTGTGGCCTCAGATTCAGAGCTAGAGGAAGTGGCAGGCTGCCAGGCTGGCTAGATGGGGGACATGCAGGCCAAGGGGTGGGTAAACGCATGGTTCTGGGGGTCTGTCCAGCTTGCACAGGAAGACCCACTCGGCTGCTCAGACGCTCACGTGCTATGTGCGATCTCAGACAGCACACTAGCCTCTCTGAGCCTCTGGATCCCCATGTGATAATGGCTGTTGCTGGGAGAGCCAGTGGGGTGGAATCTAAAATGTTCATTGACGCTTGTCTCGCCCAGGGGTTTTCCAGCTATCTAACACCCTCCTCCATTTCAACAAGAGATGATGTGCCAGCTTCCACTGTCTCAGAGAGGCTGTCTCAGCAAAAGAATTAGCGCCATGGGTCAAGAGGGACATGGCTCATCTCGGTGGATGTCAGTGTGGACAGAAGGTGACCTGGGATAGAACAGTGGTTCTCATCCAGCTGATTCTGCCTCCACCCCAGGGGACACTGGGCCATGTCTGGAGATGTTTTTGGTCATCAAAATTGGGGGCTGCTACTGGCATCTGGTGGGTAGAGGCCAAGGATGCTGCTCAACACCCTATAATGCACAGGACAGCCCCCCATAACCAATAATTATTTGGCCCAAAATGTCAATGGTGCTAAGGGTGAGCGACCCCTGGAAATGGCCTGAAAACGCCCACAAGCACCTCCACCCCCACCATTAGATTACATTTATTGTGCACTTACTGGGTACCAGGTCCTGTTTGAAATGCTCGATGTGCATTGGCCATTTTATCCTCATAATGACCCCTTTGTAAGGAGGTTGCTATTATTGTCCCCATTTTCAAAGAGGTTAGGTCACTGGCCCAAGGTCACAGAACAGGTAGATGGCAAAGCCAGCTTCCAGCCCAGGCTGCCTGGTTTCTGATCCTTCTCTCTTCTCTTAACTCACCTCCTGAGGAATGTGGGGCGGGAGGGGGGTGCCCTGAAGGCATTGAGATTACGGCTTTTCCCCCCTCAGCAGAATGAGAGCTCAGAGCTCAGAATTGAGGTTAAGATGGGTTACAAAACATCAAATTCTGTTTCTTGCAGGATCCACGGGCCTCCCTGAGGGAGCATCAAGCCCTAGTGTAGGTGCTTATGGGACATTCTCCAGACACGGATAAGCTGAGTACAGCCTATTCTGATGTCAGAAGTGAGACTGCTTGGCTGTGGGGTGGCTGCAGTTTGGATGCGGGTCTGGTTATTCCAGGAGGGAGTTCCGAAATCAGGGTGCAACATGGTGGGAGACATGTGGACATGCACCACCATCAACATTGTCATCATCACTAATAACAACAATGACAACAGTTCACACTAATTGAGCACTCACTCCCAAGAGCCCTGTGTCATTGGTGCTACCCAACATTCCCATTTAGGAGATGAGGAAACTGAGGCTCAGCGAGGTCAAGCCACCTGCTCTGGGCCAGGCAGTAGAGGGTGTGACCTGAGCTCCTGCTCTTACCCCAGGGTTTGTCCACCTTCATTCAGTTTGCATTTGAGATCAGAACATTCTCTGTGATAGGGAAAGCCCTATACACTGTAGGATGTTGAGCAGCATCCCTGGCCTCTGTCCACTAAATGCCAGTAGCACCCTCCCACAGTTGTGACAACCCAAAAGTCTCTAGACATTGCCAGATGTTCCCTGGAGGGCAGAATTGCCCTGGTTGAGGACCCCTACCTTACCCCTAAACTTCGGGATGGAACAGGAAGTGATCAGCATGGAGAGGTCTGGCTGCTGCAGCCCGCAGAAGATTCTGAAATGTGAGACAGTAATAATAATCAGTAGTGTGCAATATGGCTCTATAGCACCTACTATGTGCCAGGCACCCTAGGTCTAAAAGCACAGAAGGTGGAGTGACTTGCCTGAGGTCATGCAGCTGGTAATTGCAGAACCAGAATTTGAATCTGGACTGCACGGCCCCAGAGTCTACACTAAGACACCATGTGTGACTGTCTGCCCAGCGCCCCTGCCAGGGCTGTGAGGGTGATGCTGTCGGACAGGTGAAAAAGGAAAGAGAAGCTTGAGATTTGCAGAAGAGCCTTCACAGGTGGCATCTAAGGACCTTTCATCCCAGGATTCTTGGACCCTAATGGCTCTGCCAGGTTCTATTAGGCATCTGCTGTGCACTTGAGGTCCTGGCTAAGAAGAGAATAACCAAGCTGTCCTGGAGCTGCCGCCTTCCTACCAAGACTCTTTCTGCCTGAGCCACCATTCCCAGTCTCTCATCCAACACCAGGAGCTGAGCACCTATTAAGTGCCACTAAAGAAATTTGTATTTCACAGATGCACAAGATGAGGCTCAGAGAGGCCAAATGACTTGCCAGGGACACATAGCTGTTAAGCAAGAGTCAGGACGTTCCTTCCCCACCCCTCCAGGTCCCCTTTCAACCTGGGCCTTCCTGGGGATTATAGCATTTTAACTTCAGATTCACAGCCCTGCTGAATAATCCCCATATGCCCAGGGTCTAAGGATCAGAGCAGACATTTGCTTTCTCTGGAAGCTTCTCTGCTCCCTGGGGCTAAAGATGCAGCAGAAGGCCGGGGACTGGGTGTCCATTAGGGTCTTGGTGCCCCCTGGACGCTGCCCCTTGGCTAATCTTCTGGAGCAGAAGCTGCACCTCTTGGGGCATCCACCTCACCTGCTCCCTTCTTCTGCTGGAACCCCCCCACCCGCCCCAGGCCCCTTCACCTCTCATGGTCCTCCCCAGCAGCCCCCTAGCTCTCAGTTATCACTCCAGCTCCCTCGGCGGGACCCGGGCCACCCTTGAGAAGGTGGTGCATCCAGATGGTAGTGCTCCATCCAGGCATGACTTTCCTGGGGGATTGAGAGATGGCGATTATGGCAAACAAGCCACCTGGGGGTCTCTGGTCCCAAACACCAACAGAGAGCTGGCTAAGGATGAAGAATCTGAACCCAAGAACCCAACTTGACCTTGCTGAAGCCAGGCCCCCAGCCTGAAAGTCCTACTCACTCACCTCCCTCCCATGCAAGCAAAATGTAAAGAGGTCACACTACACTGGGGTCTTTCATTCAGGGGTGAAGAGGGAGTTACTCACACTCTGCCAAGCACCTCGACACCTCTGGGGTAGATATGAGGTGGGATAGGAACAGAAAATCTGAGGACGGCCACTCACCTGGACATATTAGGGGCAACATGGAGGTCCAGGCAAAGCAGGACAAGAAAGGCATCCGTGTTTGAAGTTTATGTCAAACCTTGTGAGGTTAGGTCACAAAGAGCTGGGGTCCAGGATCATCACCAGCCACATGCAAGGAGGGTGGCACAGGAGGCCAGCTGAGTCATGTCTGCCCCAACAGCAAAGGGGAAACTGAGGCCAGGCCTCAGATCATCACTCTGAGATCAAGAGTCATGCTCCCAAGAGTAGGCCCAAAAGCTAGGGTGGTATGGGGGGAGGAGGACAGGAGCGACCTGTGCGTGCCAGGGTGGGGGTTGGGGTGGCAGTGAGAGGGAAGATTCAGAGCTTGCTGTAAACAGGGAGAAGGCGGGAGGGTTGTGTTCATTTGCCCAGTAGAATTTGGGAGGTTTTTTTGTTTTTTTCTTTCCCCCCAGCTTTACTGAGATATGATTGGCTCTAAGTTGTATAAGTGTAAGGTGTGCAGCACAGTGATTTGGTGCATGTGTGTATTGTGAAATGACAGCCACAACACCGTCCGCTAACATCTCCATCACCTCACATAATTACCATTTCTTTTTTGCAGTAAGGACATTTAAGATCTACTCTCTCAGCAACTTCCAAGCACACAACACAGTACCATTAACTACTCACCGTGCTGCACATTGAATCCCAGGGCTCACTCATCTTCCAAGCGGAAGTTTGGTCTTCTGACCAATGTCTCCCCATCCCCTACCCACAGCCCCTGGCAACCACCACCCTACTTAGAGTCCACATATAAGCGAGATCACACAGTATCTGTCTTTATTTGACTTGCCAGGCGGAGTCTGAGTGGCTATTCACTCCAGACACAGGAGGAATCCCAAAGGAAACTGACCGCGTGCCTTTTGCTCTCCCACCTCCCAGTCTCTGCCTATGCCGTGCCCTCAGCCTGACACTTCCTTCCCTTCTTCAACTGCTCAACTCCTATTCATCTTTCAGATACCCTGCTAAATGTGGCTTCCTTTGGGAAGCCTTCTCTGACTCCCAAATTGGGGGAAATAGGACTTCTTGTCAGTTTCACGTGACCTTGAGCAGGTGCAATTTGTCTCAACATTTAGGGGACACCGACCCCAGGTCTGGGGAAAGTATCTGGCAGGTAGTCTAGAGATGGGAGCTCCAGCTCCTCGGAAAGCCTCCCTCCCCCAGCGTAATGATCCCAGGGCCCCTACAGGATTCCTTCCCACTCTGGAGAGGTCTTCAGCTTCTAGGCTCACCTGCCTTCCCCCTGGGTGGTTAGATACCCAGTGACTTTTGTCTCGGTTGTTCTTTTCTGATTCCACCACTCCTAGCTGAGCAACCTTGAGCAAGTAATTCAGCCTCTCCGTGCCTCCGCCTTCTCGTTTAGGAAATGGTTACGATAACGGCGCCTACTGCATGGGGCTGATGTAAATTTAAAACGGGACTCTAAACAAAGACTCCATCATGTCATCCTGGCATTATGTTCTCTCTTATTTTCCCAGGGTCCTACAGTCCAAGGGCAATTATGGGATTCCATTGCGCCCTCCTGTGGCAGCACCTGAGAACTGCATCCCTTCAGGTGCAACTTATTACATCACTGTTGCAAATTACCAAATATATATATATATTTTTAAGTCAGTCCAAGCTTATTTAAGTCAAAAAGAGAGTGTACTGGCCATAGTAGCCTTTGCACTTGCTGTGCCCTCCTCCTAGATGCCCTCACCACCTCTGCCTCCTTCTTGACATTCAAACTGCAATGTCAATGCCATCTCCACAGGGAGTCCTTCTCTGGATCCCTATATATTCAATACCCACCACCAACTGTGTACCAGACCCTGTCCTAGATACTAGGGATGCTGCTGTGGATCACGCAGGTGTACAGCTCTTCCTTCGGGGTTGACATTCCGGTGAGGTAGACAGAATTACAAAAATAAGTATTCTACAGAGTATGTCGGGTGATGACTCATGCTAAGAGTAAAATAAACCAGGGAATGGGAGAAAAGGTGTCTGGGGTATAATCTTGAAATGGGAGTGTGGGCAGACCTCACTAAGGTGGTGATGTCTGAGCTGAGACTTGAAGAACAAGATGGAGTCAGCCGTGGATATCAGAGGGAAGAACATTCCAGGCAGTGGAACAGCAAGTGCAAAGGCCCTGAGCAGTGACCTCCAGGGAGTGGAGAGTGTTACTGTTCCTGCCTGTGTCCCCAGTACCTGGACCAGCACCTGGAACCAAAGACTGTTTAATAAAGATTGCAAGAATGAAAGCCTGGCTGTGGGCTTCAGGAACAGCTCGCTAAAATGATGGCTTTGGGGCCATTACCCTCCTCCATCTGGTGTCTTCACTCTTACAGGAGGCCTCTCCCTGTTGTCTAAGATGAGAGCTCAGTTTCAAATGCTACTCCAGATGAAAAAGTCTGTTTCCCAGGATTCTCCGCAAAAGCCTTGACATGCCCTTCTCTCAATCAATGGAGCCCAGGAGATGAAAGGTGGGAATGGCTTAGGGCCGAGTCTCATGTTTCACCCACACTAAACCCAGAGGGGAGAGGGAGACCCCAAGGGACCTCTGGGGCAATGGCATGGCAAGGAGGGGAAATAGATGCAAAGGGCCAGTTTCACAGAATTACAAGAGGTTTACAGTTATGAAGTGGCAGAGTCTGGAGCTCCTGGCTTAAAGCATCCTTGAAATTCCCAGAGCTGTCTGGTAGCCAGCCATCCATCACCAGACTAAGGACTGGTGGCTGCAAAAGCCACTGGGATGAAGGTGGGAGCTTTTAGCATTATGGCAGACATAGAATACAAGGGCAGCCACCTCTTGGATGGAGAAAGAAGTCAGTGAAAGGCAGTTCAGGGCGGGCTCCCAGTAGGCCCATAGGTAATGGAGGGCCCAATGGCGAGGCCAGGGCCAGAGCCAGCTTACTGAACCTGTTGCTCTTGGGGGCTCAGGAGGTGGGGGCAGGGAAGAGGAAGCATAGTAGGTAGGGAACATCCTGCCCCTCTAGTCTGGCCTGGGGTGAGGATGGGGTGGAGTTTGCGCTACAACCTGGTGGGAGCTCCAGGAGGATATTTATGGAGTCCCTGATGCATGAGCCCTGACCTGTCATTCCAAGTTCAGGACAGACGAAACCAATGTTTGCTATGTAGAGACTATTACCTACCACTACCACCAGCAGGTGAGGCAACCTAAGGCCAAGGCCAAGGCCAGGCCCTGCCCAGTTCCCTGGAGGCCAGGCCTGGAAAATGCCTAGAACTGTGAGGTCTAGGATTCACTGCTCTATCCCCTCCTGGAAAGCCTTAGCTGAGGGTTGGGGGGTTTGCAGCAGCTGGTCACATAGGGTTCCAATCTCACCTCTGCCCTCACTATCCAGGTCATCCCCATTCATGCCTTAGCTCCACATCTGACCCAGCGTTTCACAGTCTCCCTCCTCCCCTACCCCCCAATGGAACTTTCACTCTTCCCATCTCTGTCCTCAGTTTCCAACTCTGAGAAATGAGACCAGACAGGCTCAAGGCAGGTCAAACCTCTCAGAGGGGATCTCTGGGAGGGCAGGGCGAGTAGAGATTGATTCAGCTAGTCAGGGCACTGTGCCTGGCACACATTGGGAGGTGCCCAATAAATGCTTGTTTCAGGGAGGACTAGCTCTCAATAAATAACAGCTGTTGTCCACGCTGTTGCTGCTGGTGAGGGAGCGGGCTCTCCCCTCCCCCAGCCCTTCACCCCGCCTCCCATTTCCCTCTAGCCCGTTTCCTCACCCTGACCCCCACTACCCAATTTGCCTCCTCCTCTAAGCCCCCATCTTCTCTCCACTTTCCATTCAATCTTTCCTCTCCCCTAACCACCCATTCCCCTCTTCCTCCACTTCCCCTTACCCCCACCCAATCCTTCCTCCCTCCCAACCCCCCAGTCTTGCTCCCCTTCCCTACCCTTTCTTCCCACTCCCCATCATCCCGCCCATTTCACTCCTCCGGGCCCATTCTCTCCCTCCTTCATCCTCACCCCCAAACTTCCCACCCCCACCGCGGGGCGCCAGGCCAGGCGGGCGCCCGAGCTCCCGGGTCCCTGGCTCGAGTCCAGCCCGCGGCCCAGGCCGGGCGGCGGCAGCGGCGGGCGGAGTTCTGGCGGCGCGGTTTGGGGGTTTTTTATAACTCTGGCCGGCGGCTCAGGAAGTGCCGTCCCCGCGCCCCCTCCCCCGGCCACGCCGGCCGCGCTCGCTCCCGCCCTCCCTTCCTGCGCGGGCCGGCGAGACGGCGGCGGAGACGGGACTGAGGCCCGGGCGGGCTGGCGGCCGGCCGCGGGTAAAGGCGCTGGGGCTCGCGGGCCGGGCGGGGATGCGTGACTTGGGGAGACGTTGTCTGTCTGCGTTGCACGGGAATAGCCGTGGCCATCTTACATTGGCTTGTGCCCCTGCGGGTCTTGTGTCAGTATACGATGTCCCTAAGTGTGTGCGAGTTCAAGTGAGTGCCTGGTGTGTGTGTATGATGTGCGCTCGTGGACATCCACGTATATGTAAGTGTGTGTGCGTTTGCATGTGTGAATCTGCATGAAAAATACCTGAGTGTCTGGGTGTGTTTGAATGTGGATGTGATTATGTGGGTGTTGAGTATCTGCTGTGTCAGTGAGTGTGTGTCTCCGAACATCAGTGTGTTTGTCTCTGGGTGCATCTGAGTGTAACGAGTGTGTAAATGCCTGTGTGTAAGTGCGTCTGGGCTGTGTGTCAAGGTTTGTGGGATTTAGTGACTTTGTCCCTAGTTTTGTGTGTGTGAATGAGTGTGTACGTGTCTATGTGTGGGCCCCGGGTGTGCGTTTGTGTGCCTGTGTTTGTCTCTGGGTTGTCTGTGTGTGTGTGTGCACACATAGGTCTGGGGAGTGTGCAGTTTGTCTCTGGGTGTGTGAGTGTGTACGGAATGTGTGTGGAGAATCCTTCGTGGGCCTTCAGTGTCCGACCGTTGGTCCCCAGCTGCGCAGGTGTGGTCCCCTTACCCTCCCACACACCCCTCCCCACTCCCACCAGTGTGTGTTTGTGTGTCTGGGTGTGGGAGTGGCGCCGCCCACTTCCCTGGAGTTGGTCACCGGAGGCCACAGTCTGTCTCAGGAGGTCGGCTCCAGCTCTGGGCCTTTAATTAGCGGCTGGTTGGGGGACCTGCTGGGCTGTGGGGGCGGCAGGCCCGGCCTTTGTCTGCTGGCCTGCTGGCCCGGCAGGGTCTGCCTTCTGCCTCCTGCCTGCCCAGCCAGATGTGTAGCGCCCAGGGCCCAGCGGCTGCTGGCGGCCTGGGCTGGGGCCTCTGCCTGGGCAGCTGTGATACTGGCCTCCACAGGGAAGCCCACAGCCCTACCCCCCCAGCAGGCCTCAGGAGGTCTGGGTGTGGAGCCACAAGTCCCTCCAGGATCCCTGGGAGGGGATGGAGCCTCTGTTTCCGGGCCTTTTCCGCCTGCATTTCCTCCTCCAGTTGCTGGCACTGGTCCCCAGGCTGGCTACCTCCCTCCTGGCTTCTGGGAGGAGAGGCTGGGGGATTGGCCAGGCCTGGGTACACACACACAGCCACACGGGTTCACACAGCCTCGCACAGGGTCACATGGATATACACACACAGCCACACAGGCACACACACAGCCTCACACAGGGTCACATGGGCACACACATCACACACAGTCACATACACAGTTACACCCATACACAGTCACATGCAGTCACACACAACTCACAGTACAGATTCCCTGCTGACATCTGTTGCCCCCAGCCAGGCTTAGGTGCTGGAATCCCATATCCTCCAACAGCCTCACCTTCCCCCCTCCAAACCCACTGACCCTTAAGTGGTCCCCCCAAGTACCCTGGGCAGGTCACACTTCCCAGCTACCCCACGGGCTGGACCACTGCCCCAGTGCTCTCCTCTGCCTTGCCCTGGCAGACACCTGTGTGCCTGCCCCCTCCAATCCACCTATGCTGGCTCCTTCAGCACTGTCCCCCACACCCTACCTGATCTGAAGCACATGAAGGATATGAGGTTGTTGGGAGGAGGGGCCCAGCCTTAGAGGACAGTGATGAGGATTGGGGGTGGGGCACAGGAGGAGAGGCGCAGCGCCACTGCAGCCAAGACAGGAGCCACAGAATCACTTAGGGAGGCAGAGTCTGCACCAGTGGGGCAATGAGGGACAGGAGTGAGGGTGGGGGTTCCAGCCTCACTTGCAATGAGAATGCAGCCACCTTGGCAAGAGGGGCAATGTTAGGGCAGGAGGGGGCCCAGGGGAGCCCACCCAGAAAGGGCTTTGGTCTCAGAGCTGTTCAAGGCCTCTGAAGTTGGAATAGGGGAGAAGAAGCAATAGGAAGAGGGGCGGGGGAGGCAGAGGAGGGAAGGAGGGAGGTTTGTGGGGGAGATGCTGGGAACTGAGGAAGGATGAAACCCAATAGGAGGTTCACCAGGGACAAGGGCACAGTTTTCTCAGTGACCCTCAACTCCAGACCCAGCCCAGCTCCTCCTCACTGCCCTCTCCCTGTCTAGGCTCCCAAGAAGAAACAGAGGCCCACAGAGGCTCTCACACAGGAGTCCGACACTACCAGCTGAAGCCCCCAGAAGGTAAAATATAAATATATGTATTCATTCCAAGGGGTAAATGTCAGCCCAGGTGAAGGGAGCAGCAGCATCACAGAGTCAAGGAGTGAGCTCCCCGTCACTGGAGGAGTCCAAGCAGAAGCAGAAAATGGTGGCTTCTAAGTTCATATCTTAGAGAAAACCTGACTCTATCCCTCTGGAGCTGAACTGCCCTGTTTGGGGATCAACTCTTAGACTTGGCCAAGCTGCAAAGAAAACAAGACAGTGTGTGATTAAGGGGGAAATTGCAGGGAGGAGGAAGGTGGAGCCTGGAGTGGGGAGGAGGGTTTGGCACAGGGTGGTGGCCCAAAGTGGTGTCTGCAGAGGGCTGGCCTGGGGCAGATGCCAGAGGAAGCCTGGCGCTCCCAGAAGGAATCTGAAAGGAGAGGAAGCAGGACGAAGGGCCAAACTGGAAATGCAGGGTAGAGAAGAGGTCACGGGGACAAAGGCCAGGATACAGGGGTTTCCAGCCCCACTGACAGGGTGAATAGCGTTACCCATGGCAAAGGATCCAAGGTCATGGACCCCTAGGAATGGTGGGGGTGGGGAGGGAGGAGCCAAGCACTGGCCTCAGGTTTATTCTGGGTTGAAAATTCAACACTGACCAGACTTCAGTTGTGTCCCATGCCAACCTCCCCTTGCTGGCCTCCTGCCTGCTCCACACGAGCCTTTGTGGTCCTGGGTCCCTAACAAGCACCTTCCTGCCTGAAGGCCTTCCAGCCTGCTCTTCACTCCCAGGTACACCATCTCCTGTCTCTTCCCATGATTGGTTTCTTCTCGTCCTTCACACCCCAACTTCTGAGCCTCTCTGTTAGGTCACAGTCTGAACTACTCTCCTTTGTTCATCTCTTTATTTGCTTATTATTATCTGCCACTCTCAGGGGACTGAGCCCTGGGACTGTCCCCAGGGGCAGGGACTGTGTCCATATCCTACACAGCCATTACCCAAAGAATGGATCCTTACAGGGTTATCAGGAAATGAAATAAATGAAATGAAATGAAATGAAATGAAATGAAATGAAATGAAATGAAATGAAATGAAATGAAATGAAATGAAATGAAAAAGAAATGAAATAATGAAATGAAAAATGAAATGAAATGAAATGGTGTGAAAATGCAGTCACTTAGTAGGTGCTCACAGAGCCAAGGTCCCTGCCTGTCCTAAGAGTGTAGGGAGGATGGGGCTGGGGTGGGGACAGGGAGGCCACTGAGTAAGGAAGTCTATGCAGAATCTTCATACCAGGGGAAATGCCTTGGGCTTCCTCCAGGCTGGGAGTGAGGGGCTGCAGGCCCCCCTGTCAGCCTGGTGAGGGGCCTTGGCCATGACTGTGCTGGGCAGCAGAACCAGCCCCCACCCCACCCAGCTTCTCCCTCCCAGGAGCCCGGTGATGCTGCCCAGGCTGTGAACAGGGAAGGCGGCACTGTGGGGGCTGCCGGCAGCCAGGGCTGGGGAGAGACATGTGGACACGTGGCCTCTATGGCTCCCGCCTGCCAGATCCTCCGCTGGGCCCTTGCCCTGGGGCTGGGCCTTACATTCGAGGTCACGCACGCCTTCCGGTCTCAAGGTAGGGGTGGTTCAGGGGTGGTGATGGGAGGGAGTAAGGAGACAAGGAGGGGTCAGTGGGGCTTGGATGGTGGTTATGGGAGTGTGGTAAGGCCCTGAGGCTAGAGTCTTGCAGCCCTTGACTTGGATTCAGAGGCCAGTGAGGCCATCATCACCTGCCCTGCAGCCAAGCAGCCATGTCACAGGGGTCCTTCCCAGGACTCACCCCAGGCCTCTGACCCTCACCCACAGATGAGTTCCTGTCCAGTCTGGAGAGCTATGAGATTGCCTTCCCCACCCGAGTGGATCACAATGGGGCACTGCTGGCCTTCTCACCCCCTGCCCCCCGGAGGCAGCGTCGGGGCACCGGGCCTGCAGCAGAGTCCCGACTCTTCTACAAGGTGGCCGCACCCAGCACCCACTTTCTGCTGAACCTGACCCGCAGCCCTCGCCTTCTGGCAGGGCACGTCTCCGTGGAGTACTGGACACGGGAGGGCCTGGCCTGGCAGAGGGCCGCCCGGCCCCACTGCCTCTACGCCGGCCACCTACAGGGCCAGGCCAGCAGCTCTCATGTAGCCATCAGCACCTGTGGGGGCCTGGTGAGCAGAGAGTTTGGGGAGGCAGGGGGAAACTACCATAAGTTTGGGAGTTAAGAACAAAACATTTCTAAATATAAGTCAGAGAGAGAATCGTGGTGAAAATTTTAAAGCATTTTGTACTAATCAAAAGAATTAGCTAATTTAGGATGCAGCTAAAGCAGTACTTGGAAGAAAACACATAGGCTTGGGTCACCCTGAAAATTAATGAGCTAAACATCCATCTCAAGAGATTAGAAAAGTAATAGCAATCTAACCCAGTAAGGTAGAAGAAATGAAATCATAAAGAGATAGGGTCCCAGGGGTCCTGGGAACCAAGACCTGATCTGAGCTCTCTGTCTTCCCCACCCCCCAGCATGGCCTGATTGTGGCAGATGAGGAAGAATACTTTATTGAGCCCCTGCAAGGTGGGCCTAAGGTGGCCCGGGGCCCAGAGGAAAGCGGCCCCCACGTGGTGTACAAGCGTTCCTCCCTGCGTCACCCCCACCTGGACACAGCCTGTGGAGTGAGAGGTAAATCCATCCATCTTTCTGGGGGTGGATGAAGGGGCTGCACAACATCTCTATCTTGAGGCAGAGGTAGGCAGCGATGTCTTTCCATCCAGAGCAGCAGCTACCTGAGGGGAGGAATGGCATCTGTCAGACAGCAGGGCAGTGGAGCAGGGAAACAGCCCATCTATCACTGCCATGGTCCTATAGCCCCACAGTGAGTGAGACAGGCAGCTGGACAGCCAGACAGGTGCTCAGGTGTCAAACTATCCGGCTCCAGGGTTACAGTCTGATCAGACAGTTAAGCAGCAGGGTGGTTGTAGCAGATACTTGAGCAGTTGCACAATGAATACAGTCAAAAGATGGTCTCAGCCACCATTCAGAAGGTCAGAGTCACAGCCAGACTTGCGGGAGGACACAGTACAAGCAGACATTTAGGAGATGGGCCAGTAAGAAAGCTAAACAACAAAATATTTACCAGAACAGTTTTACAGCTAGAAAACTGATGGCTGTAAGGTAGAACTGCAGAGCACTGGGACAGTCAACAAGTTGTATAACCTAAGCATCTGCCTAAGCGTCTGGGAGTGGGACACGATGGCAGACGTACAACCACTGTCAGTTGTACAGACAGAAAAGTAGATGGTGTCACAGTCAGGAGTCCGTGGGACAATCCGGCTAGAGCACAGTTGGGCAGTAAGACCATCGAAAGGCTGTTGGTCCCACAGCCACAAAGTTGTGCAGCGCATTGATTAGAGAGTTCCATAGTTGGAAGGCCAAGGAATCGTACAAGCACACGGTTCCGCAGTGTCAGCCCACTATGCAGGCACACTCAGGTCGTGGCATTGTCAGGAAGTTGTATGGTCATGCCGACTGCCGCGCGGTGCTAGGAAGGTATTCCACCAACCAGTTTGGCTGTAAGGCAGCCACATCATTGGAGGACCAGACATCTGAGTAATGGAGCCCTTCTACTGGACATGGTACAACCAGAATACCCAGTAGCAAAAGAACGAAGTGTTTGACTAGCAGACAGGAAGTTGGGCCATAGAAGCAAACAGCAGAATGACCAGAAATTGTCTACGCAGATGAGAAACCATGGAAGGGGCGGCCATGGTGGCTGCGCACCCTGAAGCCACCACCTGCCAGGCCCCTGGACAATGAAACAGAGCGAGGCCAGCCGGGTCTGAAGCGCTCAGTCAGCCGAGAGCGCTACGTGGAGACCCTGGTGGTGGCAGACAAGATGATGGTGGCCTACCACGGGCGCCGAGATGTGGAACAGTACGTGTTGGCCATCATGAACATTGTAAGTGCCTCCCCCTCCCTGGGCAGGGAGCCGCAAGCACCAGGAGCCAGCCTCCAGAGGTCGGGAAAAGCGGTGTCAACATCCCACCCCCAATTCTCAACCAGAGGAACAGAATGGAGGGGGGACAGGGTGAGAAAGGAGGGCTGCCATGGCAAGGAATGAGCAGAAGTAGCACAGTGCGGTGCTTAGGAGCATGGATCCTGCAGCCAGATGGCCTGGGCTGACATCTCAGCTCTGCCACTCTTTAGGTGTGTGCCCTGGGACAAGTGACTTCACCTCTGCCTTGGTTTGCTCATGTAAAATGAGGATAATAATAGTGCCCATTTCATAAGGCTAAGGTGGATACAGTGAATTGATAAAGCACTTAGAACAGTGCTTGGTACACAGTAGGTGCTGTATGTTTGCTTGCTATATAAAAATAAGCATGCAGCTTGCAGGTACTTGTCGAGGTTACCAGTACACACGTGGACACACATCTGTATGTATGCGGAGTTCTCGCCCAAGCTATAGGTGAGCTATAATTCATACAGCTCACCTAATTGACCTGTACTCAGATATACTCAGTGCCCATACCAGATCTCGATTAAGGCTCTGAGCCTCAGTTTCCCCCACCATAAAATGGAGTTATAATAGTATCTACAGCAGAGAGGAAGAGTTGGTGTGAGGGAAGCCAGACAGAGCACTTGGCACATAGCTTGATGAGTGAAAGGTATTCTTGTTTCACTGAGGCAAAAAGAGAAAAGAAAAAGTTTAGCAGACAGACAGATGGCCCAAGATGTGTATATGACGTTGTATCTGATTGCACAATTTTCTTCCCCAACCCTGCATCCCTCCCTTGGGCTTTCAAAGTTTCCTAAAATCTGCCAGGTTTTCCGTGGGTTTCCACATGGGACGGTGATGTCCCAGGGCTCCAAGATCACGGCACTGTGTGGCCTCCATCATTGGGCCCACTCACCCCAGGCCACTCCCTCCTTCCATCTGACCACTGTCACTAGAGCTTCCTGCCCCCACACTTCCACCTTTCTGTGGTGATGCTCAAATTGGTACCTTAAGACAGCCACAGAATGAGACACATCCCCCAGGCCACCTCTGGGCAGAGACACTCAAGGCAGCCAGAGGGTAGACAGGGAAGGGATGGAGGACAAGACTAGCTAAGCAAGGGCAAGTCAGAAAGAAATGTATGGTAAGCAACCAGTGTTTTCCAGACAGGCTTATCCAGACTTGAATCCCACTTATGATACCTACTAGCTGTGTTTCCTAACCCCTCTGTGCATCAGTTTGCTCATCTGTAAAATGGGAATGATAATAGTACCTACTCCGTGAGTACGTGAAGGTATGTGCAGCAGGCTTAGCCTGAGGCCAGGTGTACAGTAAGTACTTGATTAAAATGAGTGATTGCCATTATTTCTCTTTCTGTTTTCTGCTCTGGGCCTCTCTTAAGACTCCGTTTCTCTTGTTTCTTGGAGGTCAGGTTGCCAAACTTTTTCAGGACTCAAGTCTGGGAAACATCGTTAATATCTTGGTGACGCGGCTCATCCTGCTCACAGAGGACCAGGTGCGGGGCCCACCCCTTCCTCTGCACACCAGTGCTACCTGCCCTCCCCAAGGTGGCTGGCACCCATGCACCTCACTCTGTCCATCCTCAGCCCACTCTGGAGATCACCCACCATGCTGGCAAGTCCCTGGACAGCTTCTGTAAGTGGCAGAAATCCATCGTGAACCACAGCGGCCACGGCAACGCCATTCCGGAGAACGGTGTGGCCAACCACGACACTGCAGTGCTCATCACACGGTGAGGGTGGGGAGGGCTCCAAGACTTGGGCTAGAGGGACAAGTGGTCCAGCGGGCTATCCAGGTCCAAGCAGGGGATCACCTGCTGGGAGACAGAGAGGCTGGGACTGTTCAGCTGCCCCGTTCAGGAGCCAGGCATGGGAGGGCAGCTTGGAGCCTGAGAATGTGGGGAGGTGGGTGTTGGGCCACTTGGGCATTGAGGTGCTCCCTCCCTCACTCTCTCATTCAATCAGTCAGTGACTCATGCACCCCAGCATCCCCAAGGCCAGCTGGGGGCAGAGCACAAGACTTCAGCTAAGAGGCAGGTAGCACCTCCCAAGCAGAGCTTAGCCCCCAGATACAGGTGTGGTGGCATCATCAGGTAGCCCAACCTCCTCATTGTCCCCCTCTCCTCCCACAGCTATGACATCTGCATCTACAAGAACAAACCCTGTGGCACACTAGGTACCTGCGCCCCGAGGTTTCAGGCTCCCACGGAGGCAGTGGGCTGGGTGACCCTGGCAGGGGTGGGGGCCTGGCAGGGTGGACAGGGCCAGTCAACGTAGTCCTGAGTGCCCAGCCCCCGCCCCGCGTGCCCATCTCCCAGGCCTGGCCCCCGTGGGAGGGATGTGCGAGCGAGAGAGAAGTTGCAGCATCAATGAGGACATTGGCCTGGCCACGGCGTTCACCATCGCCCACGAGATTGGACACACGTGAGGCCAGGGGACACAGGAAGGGGAGGACGGGAGGATTGGGCAGGTCCCCTGGCACCCAGCAGAGCCAGCACTCCTCTCCCCAGGTTCGGCATGAACCACGATGGTGTGGGGAACAGCTGTGGGGCCCGGGGCCAGGACCCAGCCAAGCTCATGGCCGCCCACATTACCACGAAGACCAACCCGTTCGTATGGTCATCCTGCAGCCGTGACTACATCACCAGCTTTCTGGAGTGAGGACAGACGTCCTGTCCTGCTCATACTCATGTTGGCGGGCGGGGGGAGGGGCGTCTTCTGGAAATCAGGGCTGCCTCTGAGAAGGGTCCTGTTGTCTGCAAGGCTGCTCCCCAGGGCCCCCACCCATCCAGGGCCCCTGCACTCTTGGTCTGTAGTCCAGCATGACAGCTGCTTTCCTCTCGCCACAGCTCAGGCCTGGGGCTCTGCCTGAACAACCGGCCCCCCAGACAGGACTTCGTGTACCCAACAGTGGCGCCTGGCCAGGCCTACGATGCAGATGAGCAGTGCCGCTTCCAGCATGGAGTCAAATCGCGTCAGTGTAAATACGGGGTAGAGAGAGCCTTCCTGCTTTCCTTCCTGGGAGGGGAGGGTGCCACAGGGGGTGAGCGACTCCACACGAACACCCCCACATTGGGCGCTAAGAATGGGAAAGCTGGAAAGGCAAGTGAGCCCGTGGGGCCTGAGACACAGAGGTGCAAGGGGTTATACAGTGTCACAAGCAACCAGACAAGATTGGGAACAAGAATGGGATCTGGTTTTCCAGACTCCTGATTTGGAGGCTGGGCTGGGGAGAGCCTGAGAGGCCACCTTGTGTCTAGGATGTCAGGCCACCTGTGTAAAGCCCCAGGTCCCTGACTGGGCCATTTTTAACTAAACATCCAGACTTGGTGGAAATAGTTGGTGGCCCCTGGGGAAGAACCATCTTCCCTGCTTGGCAAAGAACTGGACAGAGCTTTCCAGGGACACCCTGTCTTCACTCTTCACATCCCCTACTGACTGGTTCACAAGATCTCCTGACCTCAGTCTTTGGCTGGATGAACTCTGAGCCTTCTGATCACTCCCCAGCTCTTTCTCGAGATTTAGACTCAGCTCCCAAAGCACCGTTTGTGCATAGAGAAGTGAGCTGGGGCTCCTGCTCCCAGCTTCCCAGCAGCTAGAGGCCTGCTGGCTTCCTGCTTCAGCCACCAGGGGCTCAGCTATGGTCTTTCTCTCCACTACCCATGTCCCCCAATTCCCAAAGCACACTCCCTGCCTCCTCATGGCTTCAGCCCTAGTACCCTGAACCCAGTCTCAATCTTTCACACCCTCAAGATTCAAATGATCAGAATTTGCAAGGCCATGTCCAAGCTAAGGCCACATTATCTCAAAATGGGGAGTAGGCAGCTATTAAAATGCCCTCATTTCATTCCATTGCAAGACAAAGAGACAAACCCTGGATCAATTTATATTTAATTGACATTCCTCTCTCCTCCCCATGCCCTAACTTGACTGGTAACTATGGCACCCTCTGATGAATTCCGAAAGAATTCTGAAACTACCCTTGAGCATCTGCTGTGTCCCAGGTATCCTAACAATGATGACAATGGTGACATTACTGAGCACTCACTATATGCTAAGTATGTGATATGTATCCTCTTATTTAAGCTCTGGCCAACCTTATTATCCCCACATTACAGAAGAAGAGACTGAGGCATAGGGAGGGTGCCTTACCCGAAGTCAAAATCAAGAACACGTCAGAGCTGGGATCTGAATCCAGGTCTCTCTGACTCCAAATTTTATAAAGGGGTGGGGGAGGGGAAGAAGTGCCAGAATACCAAGCATGAGCCAGAGCTAGCTATATGTTGAATTGATTTTCCCTTTTATTTTTCCAAGGAACATGTTCTTGGCCCTCCTGGCAAAGGGGAGAATTGTTGACTATATGTAAATTGGTTAATATGTGTAAAGAGCTGGGCCTACCTGGTGCCCAGTCCGGAGGTAGCTGTGGTCATTGTTACTCGATAATAAGGCATTGTGCAAGCCCTTTCATATCTACTCTGTCACATGCTTCTCATCCTTTTATGTAGACAAGGCCCATGTTATAGATGAGAAAACTGAGGCCCAGAGAGGGGAAATATGTTGCAAGTGAGTGGCAGAGTTGAAATCTTCCTTATGTCTAGGACTCATCCATATATATCACAGTGCATCTTTGTGGAGAGGAGAGAAGCAAGACTGGCATAGGCAATTGTCTTTAAGAGGAATCAGAAGTGGCATAGGGGCATGTGATATTTTTACAAATGGCCAGGAAGACACAAACCAAGTGAAGCCAGAAGACCAAGCTGAGTTTTTAGCTGAAAAGTATCCTCGGAAGGGGCAGAAGGCAGGAATTCTGGAGGATGTTTGAGGAAGCAGGTCTGAGGACAGCTCTCCAAACTTTCCATATGTGTGCAGGTGTCTCTCAGAGGCTGATGCAGAAAAGGTCCCTTCCTACGGCCATTGAATGGTACAATCCCAAATCTGCAAAGCTCGAAAGTATCAGGTTCAAAGAGGTTACATAGAGGAGAAAGACCCTGGTGGGTGGGGCAAGGTGTAAGCTAGAGCAGGGGTCCCCAACCCCCAGACCATAGACTAGTACCAGTCCCTGGCCTGTTAGGAACCAGGCCACACAACAGGAAGTGAGCGGTGGGTGAGTGAGCGAAGTTTCATCCGTATTCACGGCCATTCTCCAGCACCAACATCACCGCCTCAGCTCCACCTCAGATCATCAGGCATTAGATTCTCATAGGAGCATCAGTCTCTGGTGCCAAAAAGGTTGGGGACCGCTGACAGAGATTCTAACCTGAATCCAGTGGGGCTTGTCCAGGTATATTAACCTAGACCTAAAGGGTCAGAGTGACTTCCAGGGACTGGTATAGGACCTGCTGCCAGGTGGTGGCCCAGCTCAAGCAGGCAGGAAGAACCTGCCCTTGTCCTCTCCCAACCTTCCATCAATTAAAACCTTTACGAGCTCCCCCAGTTTAGTTGAGGGGAACAAAGAGAACCACTTGCTGGAAAAAGGAGATGGGGCACTTGACCTGAGCCATCTTCCAGGCCTGATTTTTCAGAACCACTGCCTTTCCATGGGCTGCTTCACCCATCCCAAAAAGAAATCCAGAATCATTCCTCAGCAGATCCCACATTTCCTTCTAGAAACTCAGGAGGTGCCAGGGGCTGAACTGAAAAGGGGTTATGTCGTAGACCCTTCGGTCAAAGGTCTGGGTTAGAATCTAGGCTGCCCTTTTAGTAGCTGTGTGACCTTCAGCAAGTGACCTTACTTGTCCAAGCCTTGGTTTTCTCTCAGTAAAATAGGGATAATGATGCCTAAGGAAGTATGACACACATAGGTAGGTGTTCAATTAGTGCAGTGTACACATAGGCAGAGAGGAGGTCCCAGGCCATTCCCTGCTAGAGTATCTAAGAGGATTCCTTGAGACCCAGGAAAGGATCATTGGGGATCCCATGCAGAGTGGGCAGTGAGTGCGTCGCCTGGGTCCTCCCAAAGGAGGAGGGCAAGCTTGAGCGGGCGCCTTGGCCCGCAGGAGGTCTGCAGCGAGCTATGGTGTCTGAGCAAGAGCAACCGGTGCATCACCAACAGCATCCCAGCCGCCGAAGGCACTCTGTGCCAGACGCACACCATCGACAAGGGGGTGAGCGCCAGCCAAGGCCCCGCCCCCATCCTTAGGCCGCGTGTACCCGTGCCGCCCTCTAGTTTCTCCACTCTGGCCGCCCCTTCTTCCTGCAGGCCCCGCCCCTGGGGTGAGGCCACACCTCCACTCCATCTCAAGCCTCTTCCACAGGCTTGTCCAGTATTGGCTTCACATCCCTTGCTTTGGCCACGCCCCTTCCTAAACAGTGGCTCCCTGGCCAAGCCCCTGTAACCTGACTATCCAGGTCCTCAGATCCCATGTCCATCCTCCTACCTCCACCATGTCCCAGGGGTGCTGAGACCTCCAGTGGGTGGGGTACGGGAATGAGCACCAAGGACCCACCGAACCGGGCTCACCCCTCTCCATCCCACCTGCAGTGGTGCTACAAGCGGGTGTGCGTCCCTTTCGGATCGCGCCCCGAGGGCGTAGACGGGGCCTGGGGCCCGTGGACCCCATGGGGCGACTGCAGCCGAACGTGCGGCGGCGGCGTGTCCTCCTCCAGCCGTCACTGCGACAGCCCCAGGTCAGTCTTCAGGACCCCCTATGAGGAGAGGGGATAGGGAGCACCCTCATCCCCCTCCCCATCGCCTGTCCCCCACTCTTTCCAGGCCAACCATCGGGGGCAAGTATTGCCTGGGCGAGAGGCGGCGGCATCGCTCCTGCAACACCGACGTGAGTTCCCCGGGACCCTAAGTCGGTCCCTCGGAAAAAAGAGGCGTACATCAGCTTCCAAGGAGCTGCTGCCGGCTGCCTGCCTTCTCGGGGACCTGCAACGGCCGTCCCCTTCCTTTCCTGCCCCACCCCCACCTCCCCTAGGCCCAGTTCCCTGGCCCTCGCACCTCCCCCAGGGATCCGGCTTCTTCCAAATCTTGCAGATGAGTGTCCCACCTTGAAATAATTGTTTGACCCCCACCACACCTTCCTGCTACAGTGAGCTCCACCCCCTCCCTTCAAAGCCCAGTTTCCGCAAACAGCCCCACCCCTACCCCAAAGCTGTCACAGAGTTCCCTGTCACCAAATCCAGTAGCCACATTTTTGGTCTCTGCCTGCGCCCTCTTCAGACCGTGGACCATGGCCAGCTGTCCAAAACTCCCGCCTTGCCTGCATCACCAACGTCCAGCGCTCCCAGCCCCTCCTGGGCTGCACTTTCTGTCCCCCTTTCTCATCTTCTCTGCTATCCCTTGTTTCAGTGCTGGGGTTCCCCAGGGCTGCATCCTGGGTGTAAATGAGTGTTACATGTACACATCTAATAAGCACAAAGTTTACTGCAGCAAGGGGTGCTAAGAGGGAGGGAGAGCTTTAGAGTAAGGGGTAGGCAAACTAGCCCCCCACCAGGAGGGGGTTGTGTCTGCCAAGTTCACATGCCCCTCACACTCATGAAGAGCTGGCCACCTTCCCCAATTTGTCTTGCTCCTTTCTAGGCTCGCGCGCGCGTGCTCGCGCTCTCGCTCTCTCTCTCTCTCTCTCTCTCTCTCTCTCTCTCTCTCTCTCTCTCTCTCTAAAGAAAGGCTCAATGATCTGAAACTAGAAACCCAAGCATCATTCCCATCTTGCACCTGACATCTTAATGAGTCACCTAGTCCCATCTCAGATGCACCAGTCCCTCCAGCCCCACCTGCCTGGACCTTTGCCCAGGCTACAATACAGTCCTTCACATCCTCCCTGGCCTCCCAGCCTCCCTGCCTCCAGCCTCATTTCTCCACCCCATTCGAACATTTGTTCTATGCCCTGGGTTTCTGCCCTAACTCCATCCTGGGACACTTGGCCTCCCTTCCTCTCCCGTCTCATGCCCCCAGGACTGTCCCCCTGGCTCCCAGGACTTCAGGGAAATGCAGTGCTCTGAATTTGACAGCGTCCCCTTCCGTGGAAAATTCTACACGTGGAAGACATACCGAGGAGGTGAGTGCAGGGCTCAAGAGGCCATGGGTGTGTCCAGCAGAAGGTGGATATGGCATCATGGGGTCTGCCCTGAGTCCTCCCCTCACCCGAGGAGTCAGAGTGCCAGACTGGATGCTGGCAACCCCTATTCCTTCTGCCCAGCTTGCCCATCCTTCTTGGATCTGGGGGTCTCTCCCTCTTGGCCTCACCTCCCCCAGGAAGCAAGCAGGGAGCCCCAGGGCGACCTGGCCCTTGGTCTGACGGGGCCGTGCCCCCCAGGGGGCGTCAAGGCCTGCTCACTAACATGCCTAGCAGAAGGTTTCAACTTCTACACGGAGAGGGCGGCAGCTGTGGTGGACGGAACATCCTGCCGCCCAGACACAGTGGACATTTGTGTCAGCGGCGAGTGCAAGGTGGAGTGAACTCCCAGAGAGAGAGAGGGGATGGGAGGTGGAGGGGATGAGCACCCCACTGATACGCCCAACCACCATTGCCTCCCTCAGCACGTGGGCTGCGACCGGGTCCTAGGCTCTGACCTGCGGGAGGATAAGTGCCGAGTCTGCGGGGGTGACGGCAGTGCCTGTGAAACCATCGAGGGGGTCTTCAGCCCGGCCTTGCTCGGAGCTGGTGAGAGACCCCCACTTCTCTGCCACACTCCCCACTGGACTGGGGGCGAAGCTGGTCCCCAGTAGTCAAGATCAACAAGGAGCCCCAAAATGTCCTGGGGACCCAGCCATGCCCCGGATCAGGTTCAAGGACTGGCTTGGGCTTTGGGGCCTAAACTTGGGCAATTAAAACATCCAAGGGAGGGGACCAAAATCTTTCCCCTCTGCCATCCAGGGGTTCCTCTTGCTCAAGTGTGGTTTAGGGGATGGTGTGGTAGGGTCCAGGCAGATAAACCAGGACTCCTGAAGGGCACAGGTGGGCAGGGATAGAGGGTTCCCAGGGGCTTGTGATTGTCCAGGTCCTAAGTGGTGAAGCCTACTGCAAACCCAATTCTGCCAAAACCACCATGTCACCCTGTGCAGGTCGGTCTCTCCGTGGTGCTTCCTCCTCTCTGCCCAAGGCCAGACCTGCTGCTTGTTGGGGGGTTTGGGCCTCTTTGATGGTAAGAGAGGCAGGAAAGTTAGGTTCAAATCCCAGGTCAACTACTACCTAGCTGTCAAATCTAGAAGCTCTGCTTCTCTGAGCCTGTTCTGTCATCCATAAAATGGGGATTATGGCACATCTACTTCCCAGGGCCAGAGCTGAGGACACGGTGTGATGTCCCTGTAAGCACTTAGCTCAGTAATGGTTAGCTGCTATCACCCAGAGTTAGGGATGGAGGAGGTAGGCAGGTGTAGGGGATGGGTCAAGTGGGTGACACCTAGCTTCACTATCCAGGGTACGAAGAAGTCGTCTGGATCCCCAAAGGCTCCGTCCATATTTTCATCCAGGACCTGAACCTCTCCCTCAGTCACCTGGGTGAGCCGGAGGTGGGAGGATGAGGATTGGGGATCAGCTTGTCTGGGGTTCTGACCCCTGTGCTGTCCCCCAGCCCTGAAAGGGGACCAGGAGTCCCTACTGCTGGAGGGACTGCCCGGGACCCCCCAGCCCCACCGTCTGCCCCTGGCTGGGACCACCTTTCAGCTTCGACCAGGGCCGAATCAGACACAGAGCCTAGAAGCCCTGGGACCCATTAACGCATCTCTCATCGTCATGGTAATGGGGGGAGCAAGGTGCAGGAGGACATGAGCATCCTTGTGGGGACTCCAAGCTTGACTTCCCTTTGATGCCCCCACCCCAGGTGCTGGCCCGGACAGAGCTGCCTGCCCTCCGCTACCGCTTCAACTCGCCCATTGCCCGCGATGCACTACCCCCCTACTCCTGGCACTACGCGCCCTGGACCAAGTGCTCAGCCCAGTGTGCTGGTGGTGAGGCTGGGGTGGGGCCAGGATATGGGCACTGACTGGTCACCCGGACTGACCTTCTGGACCAGGCAGAGCTGAGCTGCCTCTCGCTAACCCCCAGGCAGCCAGGTACAGGCTGTGGAGTGTCGCAATCAACTGGACAGCTCAGCCGTGGCCCCCCACCACTGCAGCGCCCACAGCAAGCTCCCCAAGAGGCAGCGGGCCTGCAACACAGAGCCCTGCCCTCCAGAGTGAGTGCCCACTAGGGTGCAGGGTAGGGGTGACAAGTACTGCAATGATAGTGCTGCTGACATCAGAGGGGTGAATACTCCCAGGATTGGGGTGATGGTATTTCCAAAGTCAAAGTCACGAAGGTGGGGGAAGGGCTCTCTTAGAACCAGAGTGGGAAGGATGGTGCTCCCCAGTCAAATCTAGGTGGTCATCTCCCACTGGGGTGATGTACCTCCACACCTCCCATGTGGATACAGGAAGATGACGTTCCAAGGTCGGGGTTTCCGAGTGCTCCCTGAATGAGCAACAATCGTCCTGGTGTCAGTTCCCATAATGATGCTGATCTCTGGGGAGGGGGAGGATATGCTAGTGCTCCAGGCGCCGGGTTCCCTGCCTGTATACTCTCAGAGCCTCCGCATTCCCCACAGCTGGGTTGTAGGGAACTGGTCGCGCTGCAGCCGCAGCTGTGATGTGGGCGTGCGCAGCCGCTCTGTGGTGTGTCTGCGCCGTATGTCGGCCGCAGAGGAGAAGGCTCTGGACGACAGCGCGTGTCCGCAGCCACGCCCACCCATCCTGGAGGCCTGCCACGGCCCTGCCTGCCCACCGGAGTGGGCCGCCCTTGACTGGTCAGAGGTCAGCCGCCCCTTCCCGCCTGCGCCTGACCCATTCTCTGTGCAGTGCAGGACAGAGCCTGGGAGCTGGGTGCCTACTGAGGTCCACAGTCACAAGCCCCCCCCGCCCCCGGGTGGCCCCAGTGGACCACGCTCAACTGGTCCGAGGTTAGCTGACCACTCCTCACCTCCCGCTGGACGAGCATCTTCCCCATTCCCTGTGCGAGTGTGGGGACAGGGGTGCCCACTTAGCATGGAACGTCCTCACCCCCAACTGCAGTGCACTCCCAGCTGCGGGCCAGGCCTCCGCCACCGCGTTGTCCTTTGCAAGAGCGCTGACCACCGAGCCACACTGCCCCCCACGCACTGCCCGCCCGCAGCCAAGCCACCAGCCACCATGCGCTGCAACTTGCGCCGCTGCCCCCCTGCCCGCTGGGTAGCGGGCGAGTGGGGTGAGGTAGGTGGGCACGCCCTGGGGGGCAGAGGGTGGGGCAGAGGCGGCTGGGCAGTGGCTCATCAGCGCTGTCTCGCAGTGCTCTGCGCAGTGCGGCCTTGGGCAGCAACAGCGCGCAGTGCGCTGCTCCAGCCACACCGGTCAGCCATCGCGCGAGTGTGCTGAGGCGCTGCGGCCACCTGCCACGCAGCAGTGCGAGACCAAGTGCGACAGCATGTCCCCCGGTGACGGCCCCGAAGGTATGTGGGGCAGAAGGCTATGGGGCATTAGAAGGGCCCTGTCAAGAAGCAGCCACAGGGGAGTGTGGGGGTCCTGACCACTGGCCGGAGACTTCCAACCACCGAAATGCCGTTCTGTCTCCTCCAGGCCAGCCTCGCCATCCCCTCCCTACAGACATTTAAGTGTCACTGTGTGTTAAGCGTTTAGGCACCTGATCTTTTTGGGGGCCCAAACTCAGGTCACTCCCCCAGCCACCTCCATGACCTTCGACTTATCTCCACCCCTAGCATTATTTGCCTAATATTCTCTCTTTAAATCAGAGTTTCTTAACCTCAGGCACTATCAGTGTTTGGGGCCACATGATTCTTTGTCATGGGGCTGCCCTGTGCATTGTAGGATATTTAGCAGCATCCCTGACCTCTACCTGCTTGATGCCAATAGCCCCCTCCCAGGAACGATAACCAAAAATGTCTCCAGACATCACCAAATATCCCGGAGGGGGCCAGGCAAAAGCACATCCCCTTGAGAACCACTGGTTAAATATACTCATTTTTTCTACCTAAGTAAATTTATTTTTCATAGAAATAGATTACTTTCCGGGCACAGGAACCAAACTGTCTGGGTTCACCGTTCACCTCTGTGAAATATATAAAAAATATATTCACTTGAGAGGGGCCCGCATTATGAGAGTAGGAATAAAATAATCCACGTGAAGCCCAGGAGCCCTGAGACCTGATTGCCACCCCGCTTTTCCCACCCTCTGCAGAGTGCAAGGATGTGAACAAGGTCGCCTACTGCCCCCTAGTGCTCAAATTTCAGTTCTGCAGCCGAGCGTACTTCCGCCAGATGTGCTGCAAAACCTGCCAGGGCCGCTAGGGGGCGCGCGGTCCCCTGAGCCACCACTGGGCGCCGGCTGGGGGGGGCGGCGGGGGGGAACCCCACATGCAAGCAGCCAGACTGAAGGAGCCCGAAAGGGTGGGATCTGAGAGTGAGAGGTGAGATGGACCAGAAGTTATTTATTGGGAACCCTTGCAGGGCCCTGGCTGGGAGATGGAGAGCAGCTGGCCACCCCTAGGGCTCCTCCTCTGCCCCTCCCTTAGTTCACAGTGAGAGCCCCTCCAGGGTGGGTTAGAGGAGGGAAAACTATTGGCCTAGCACCCTTTTCACCCATCCCTAGGGAGCACCCCAAACTCCCCCACTTTTGATTGGAATATGAACTGTGAAGAGTTTGGGTGGGGAGCGGGTCAGCCGGTGCCCTGCCCCTCAGCACTGCCCTGTCCCTCCACTCTGAGCTGGAGGGAGCCTATGTCCGCCATGGGGGAGGGATTAGCACCCCCTCCCTAACACTCTCCCCCTAACCAGGCCACCCATAGGGATGGGGCAGAGCTGAGGAGACCCACCCCAACCTCTGCCCCGCCTACCCCAGGGGGACCCCGACATCCAGGCCGCCCCCATCATGGTGCTACAGGCCCTGCTCTGGGGCCCACACGCTCCTCGCCAGGAGGCCCTACATCAATAAAGACTGTCTTGTGTAGATTTCTGCACGTGGCGTGTGTGTGTGTGTCCCCACCCCAGAATGGAAGCAGTCCGGGCAGCCCAAAAGGGGGCTTTTACAAACACCGACTAGAGCCCAGAGATCGTAGGAAAAAATACACCTGCTCATGGAGGCTCTCAGAGTCCCACAGTCTTAACGTCTGCCATGCGGGACAACTCTCCCGGCCACTCAGCACGCTCCAGCTGCACCTGCCTCCTGGAATTTCCTCAATCTGTCCGCCATCTTCCCATCTTGGGGCCTTTGCTTTGAGCTGTTTCCTCGGCCAGGTGGGCCCACCCCTTCCTTCTTCACTTGGTTAACTCCAACTTACCCTGCAGTCTCAGCACAGGTTGCCTCTTCCCAGAAGCCTCCCCTGATGCTCCCAACAAGTTGGGTCCTCCTGCCTAAGTATTCAGCTTTCGTGCCTGGAGGACTTTGTTGAGGTTTGCAGGCGCCAAGCCAATCACTTGCGCTAGATACAGAGAGGAAAGGGCTCTTCCCCATATATGGCCACGAGAGGGCGCCGCGTCCTGGCAACCTCCCGGCAGGATGCTGTGCAAACCTGAAGCGCAGAGATATCCCAGTCCTCCAGCCTCCCTGCCAAGCTCTCCCAGCATCTAGGCTTCTGCCTCAGCGACATCCTCGTCGTGTGGCACCGGGAGGTGACTTCTTCTCAGAACTGCCATTTCCTCAAATAACAAGAGGAGACCAGTACGTGGCCTGCTGATCTCCCAAAGATCAGGCCATGGGCCCGCACCCCGGTTTGATGATGAGAAAATAGGGGGGACCCCAGAAGTAGCAGAGCTGGGATCATTAAATCCAGATCTGACCTCCAATGTCTGGGACCTTCCAAGTGCACCTGGCTCCTGGTACCGTCCACTCCCGCTGCTCCACCCCATTACACACACACACACACACACACACACACACACACACACACCATTCTGAAGGAAGGACCAGCAGAGGCCACTCTGGAAGAGGGTGTTTGTTCGGGGATGCCCAGAGCACACACGTGTCTGAAGTGGTTTTGCAGAGCCAGAGCAACCCAAATGCTTCCTAGGGTCTTCCTGGACAGAGCAGTTAGTCCTGCAGCCAGCTGACCTGTGTGCTCCTTGCTGCAGTCCTTGTCTCTAAGGAGTTGGAGAAGTGGCTGCCATCAATCCTTGACCTCTCTCTTCAGGCTCAGCCCCAGCCAGCTCCCTCAGCCCTGCCGCTGCTGGAGCTCTCTCCCCGCCCCCGGGGCCCAGCTTCCCTCCCCTGTAGCCGCGGGCCCCTCCCGCCAAAGGAAGTGAGAGGGGGCTGTTTAAGAGGAACTAGAGCTGGGAGTCTGTTGAAGGAGAAGGAGCAGGGCCATGCCCAAACCACCCCCTGGAGCTCCCTGAGCCTGAACTCCTGCCACAACCCCTTTGGGCACCTCCAGGAACCCAGAAGCCAGCCCTCACCATGGTAAGTCCTCCAAGGGTGGGTCCTGAAGTGCAGCCAGGTGGAGGTGCCCTGGAGGCTACCATCGGAAAGTAGATGATAGGGAGGGTCACAGCAGACACTTTGGGGTCCCTCGGTACAGCTCAGGTACCCCCCAGCATTCCTCATCAGGGACCAAGTCCCATCTCATGGTGAACAGGAGGCCAGAATGGTGATGGGAGCTAAAGATGGAACAGTAATGAGGACAGAAGGTGGCCTTGAGGGGTTACACAGTGTCTGCAGGAACAGGGACATACCCCTTTTCTTGGGGCTTAGGAAACCTGGTTTCCAGCCCAGTTTGGTCCCTCACCTCCCTGTGTGGCCTTGGGCAAGTCATTTCTCCTCTCTGGGCCTCAGTTCCCACATATGTCATATTTGGAAGTTGGTTGAGATATAGAAGGTGTTTTGGGGACCTCTCGGTTGGAATTTCAGAAGGTCTTGCATTCAGCCTCTCTGAGTCCACAGTTGGGAAGGGAAGCTGCGTCAAATGTGCAGTGGGGTGCAGTGATGATGTAGTGACAGCAAGCCTGTGTCGGTGACAGGGGTGGTCTGGCTCTAGCTATCGCAGAAGCAGATGGTGAGACACAGAATGTCTACACCACCATTGGTACCCTTCCATGTGAGGACAGCAGGGGAGACACTACAGCCAAAGGTGTCACTGCCTGGTGAGGTTGAATTCTAATGATGACTGTGGTGACAGGGTGGAGTGACTTTCATGGTCATGAATTTAGACCCAATGGAATCATAACACACTTCGAAGCGAGCCTAGGCTGGTAAATAATAGTCGCCCCCACAGCTCCATGCATCTGCAAGCCACTTCAGCTTTCATTTTCCATCATTCTGTCAATGAGAGCATGTGGCTGAGACGGTCACAGAGCCAGTGGTGACAACTGCAGAGCTTCTGGCAGTTGCAGCAGGCGTCTGACCAAGGTGGAGGCAAGGAAGTAGACCAAGAGGCAGGGATTGTATTAGTCTGAGATAGAACATCTTACTTCAGGAAGCTGATGATAAATTGGGCATCACTGGCCAAGGACTCATCTGGGTAATTTAAAACCAAACCATCAGCTAGAGCTCTGGGCTGGGGACAGGAACTCTTCCAAGAAGGAGCCATGCCAGAAAGACTCAGGAGCTCAGATGGGCAGACTTTGATCAAAAGAGCACAGGAAATGATTTGCTACGGCAGAAAAAAGCAATCCCTCCCAAGGAAACTGTGTGAAAAATGCTTAGTCAATGGTTTGCTTAGCTGATGGGGTCTGGGAAGGGAGAAACCCATCCCAGAGGACCACAGTGGAGAAAAAGAGTGGAACCCATGCATGAGGACAGTACCTCTGACATCTTCCTGGAGGGGTGATGGGTGCCAGGAAGAGTGTTGACTCAATGAAACACTGTCAAGTGCCTTACAGAGCACACAACATGCACTCAATACATAGTCACCGCCACTACGGGTGATGCCTGGAGTTAGTGATGGCAACAGGTAGAGGTGACTCACTCTTGTTTGTTGAAGAGGAGTTGCTGTTGAAAGATGGCTGTTTGGTCTATGGCCATGCCACCCTGAACAAGCCTGACCCCGTCGGATCTCAGAAGCTAAGCAGGGTTGGGCCTGGTTTGTACTTGGATGGGAGACCACCTAGGAAGACCAAGTGCTGTAGGTGTAAAAAATAAAAAAATAAAAATAAGGGATTGTAAGCTGACAAGCTTCTTGCAATCTGTGAGGTCAACCAAGGGTCGCCTCGCCAAAAAAAAAGAAAGAAAGAAAGAAAGAGAGAGAGAGAGAGAGAGAGAGAGAGAGAGAGAGAGAGAGAGAGAGAGAGAGAGAGAGATGGCCGTTTGGTTGTTGGTGCCCTGTTGCTGTTAGTTGTTGCAAGTTGGTGGTGACAATGATTCTTGTGGGTGGGTTGGCAGTAGTGATGGTTGCTCTTGGTGCTAGCTGGTGGTGAACACTGTTGGATGGTAGATGGTTGTTTCCAGCTGAAGGGTGGATCTATTGAATGATGGCAGTTGGTGGTCACTGTTATTCAGAGTTGAGGGGTGTTGGTAGTTTTCATTTGCTGTTGGTTGTCCATTTTTTATTTTTGGTAACAATCTAAGGAGTAGTAGTGATGCACTGTTGGTTTTTTAAAGTATTATTGGCTGCTGTTTCAGTGGTAGCTGGTTATGTATGATTATCGATGGCTAGTGTTGTGGTCATGGCGATGGTTGTTGATAGTGGTCGGCTATTATGGATTGCTGGTGCTAGTGATGATAGGTGGTGACGGTGGTGGCTGATGGGGAATTGGTGGAGAAATCGGTCATTTTTTCTGTTTGATGTTGGCTGATGGTGCTGCAAGGGAGGTTATCAGCTGTTTCTGTTTGGCTTTGGTGGGTGAAGGACACAACTGGTTGTCCTCAGGTGGTGATGGTGGTGACATGAGAGTAATGATGGTTGTTTTTAAAGTGCAGACATGAAGTAGAGCAGCCAGTGATGAGGCTACTTAGTCCCGGGGTAGGGGCCAAGAGTTAGGAGGACGGGCTCTGGGAGGACCAGGGTCCCCACATATTGGAGAATGGCTTCTGGCTAGGTGAAAAGAAAGCGAGGTGTCTTCCCAAATGGAGGAGGAGCCCCTGGGAGCCTTAGGAAGTAAGATTATTGTTTGCACAGTGGAGGGACACAGGGTGTGGCCCCAGAACCCCACTGAGTTGGGGGAGGGCAGGACCAAGGGGCACACCAGAGGGACAAGGCAGGGCCAGGGCTGGGGGCTGGCTGCAGCAGCCACGGCAGCTTCACATCTCCTCCTGGCTGACAACCACAGTTCACAGGACCCCAGCAAGGAAGGAAGTGGCTGTTTTGTTGCTCTCTCCAGCCTGGGGTTCTGTTCATCACCACCCAGGAGTGGGGAGGCCGGAGCAATTGGGGCAAATGCAATTTGCAAAAGTTCCCTTATCCAGCCCTTCCCCCTGGCCCCATGCCTTGTGCCTGTGGGACTGACCAATGTAAGGCAGCAGCTGCTGCTGTTGGCGGTGGTGAGGGAAGCGAGCATTTCTGCTTCACACGCTTTGCCTCATTGAATCTTCACGGCTGCCCTGAGAGGTCTGTGGCCCTCAGTGTTCCCATTTTCCAGATAAGAAAACTGAGACAAGGAGATTAGGCAACAAACTGCAGTTCAAGCCAAAAGTGGGAGAGGATTTCAACTCAGTGACTCCCGAGGTCACACTTTTAACAGCTACCTTGACCTCCTAATCCTAAAAGATGAGAGGCCACTGTGGGGGAGAGGGGTGTGCTAACTCTCACATGCCCCGGTCTGCCCATCCATGCCTTATTTGAACCTGGACTCTCTTTTCCAAAGAAATAAGATCCTGGTGTTCCACACAAACCCAAGGCCTTCCTGGCCCATGGCTCCTTCTGCCATCACTGACTCTGCCTGGGAAGTTCATGTAGCAAGGGCTGCCTCCTGCAGGAAGCCCTTACTGATGACCCCCCTCTTTAGCACCACAGGATGTGGACCCATAGTCTCTCTTGGGCAACTCACTTTACTTGCTCCGGGTACACTGAGGTACCCTAGGCCTGTGCTCACCAACGTCCATTCACAGTAGGAGCTCAGGAAGTGTGTTCACTACAGGGCTCCAATGCCCCAGCCCTATGGGAGCCATTATCTTGGTCACAAACAGCCCCTCCCCACTCTGACACCAGGGAAGCCCCACCCCCCACTGCCCCCTGCCTTTAGTTGTAAGAGCCTCTCTTAAGAGCTAAAGTTAGAAGCTACCTTCCTCTTCCCACCCAACCACCTCGAGCCCCTGACTGTCTTTCACAAGAGCCCCAGCAGGTTGAGTCATATTTGGCTTGTGGTCAACTGTGACCACAACCTCTTCATTACACCCCCACCCCTAAGTAAGGGACTTAGGAACAAATAGTTTCAACTTGACCCATAGAGACTTTGGGGCCACGGAGAGAGGATACCCATGACGCAGGGTAAGGGGCGGTCTCATCCTAATGGTACTTCATTCATTCATTCATTCATTCAACAACTATATGTTGGCCAGCTCCTATATCTGCTGTCATATACTGATCATTTCCACTAAATGCTTTTGGGGGCCACCAGCTGCCATTTCCTGAGGCACCCCAGTGCATCTTTTCTTTGTGTTAGCTCATTTATTCCTCTCAGCAAACTTGTGGAGGAAGTTTATTATGGAATCCATTTCACAGATGAGGAAACTGACAGTTGGAGAAGTAAAGTGGCCTCCCCACGTCACAGTCAGCTGTCAAACCAGGCCTTACATTGTACTGGTCCCATGCCGAAATTCCTGTGTCCTCTCACATACTGTACCTACTTGAGCAAAACCCTCTCTCCCTCTGCTGCTAACAATATGTGGATTTTGTGATCACGTGGAGCCAGGAGTGCATCCGGGGGTCCTGGGTGCCTGGGGCAGGACACAGAGGGGGAGATGGGCTGCAAGAGTCAGAGGGCCACTTGGTTGGGTGGGGGAAGTGGGGAAGGACAGGAAGAGGAACCAAGTCCTCAGGGCCAAGAGAGCCAGCCAGACACAGCCAGCCTTGAGGCCTCTGACCTCAGAGAAAGGAAGTAGCCTTCAGTGTCAGCTTCACCTGAGGGGCCCAGGAGCATCAAGATCTGGCTGGCCCCATAGGGGAAATCCTGGAAAAGACCAGTCTTATCCCTGCCCCATCCTCATCTGACCTGAAGCACCAACTCCACTACCTCTGACCCAGATCAGACAGCTTCGTGTGTCCTCCCTTCCTGCTTTGTGACATTGGAGAGGACACCTAACCTCTCTCTGCCATAGTTTTCTCTTCTGCAAAGTGGACCTAATTATAGTACTGACCTTGGCATGTGTTGAGAGGATTGAATGAGGTAATTCATGGAAAAAGCTTAGACCAGAGTCTGGCACAGGATATGTGCCTATGGGGCATTAACTATTGTTGCTATTGTTGTAGTCAGTTACCATAGTTACTACCCAAGGCCCCGCCCCTTGAGGTCTTCAGGAAGAGAATCTGCTTCCTGTCCCCCCCCCACTCCTGCCCCACCTGGACCCTCAATGATGCCAGTTTGTTCCCAAATTTCATGTCCCTTCTCACTAACACACTCTGGTCTCCCATCTTGCAAACAGGAAACATGTCCCCCTGACCCCATCTCTCCCCACAGCCTCTTTCCCTCTTCCCCGTTTCAGCCAGACTGTCCCAAGCATCTGTGATCCCTGTCTACACTTCCTGACCTCCCAATCTGACTTCTGACCCTGGGGTCACCAATGCTCTGAGTCTCCAGTGAGTGTGGATGTTCTTCAGTAGGTTGAGGTGTGATCAATGGCTCCCTGCTTCTCCCAACCAGCCCTTGTCAACTGCAAACCATCTCCGGTCCTGGCTGCCTCTGATCTCCCAGCTGACCCCCTGCCTTCCACAATGCTGCTCCCATAACTTTGTCCTTCCCCCACCTGGCTCTTCCCACTGCATCCCAGGGTTCTGTCACATCTGACACCCTCTTCTCATAATGAACATCTTGACAGGCCCCCTAGATCCTCTGCAATGTGGAAGAGAAAGTCATTTATAATGAAATGTATACATAAAGATGAAAGTGCTCAGGACAGTGGCCCAAGGATACCCACTGCAGCCACCAGGTGCTCACACATGGACATAGGTGTGTCTCAATGAGCTGACAGCCCAACGCACAAGTGAGATATTGGTCACGTTAACATCTCGTGCAGCATGAACTCCCAAATGCTGAACAGTTCTTAGCAAAATCTGAACAAAACTAAAATCTCCCTTGATACAGGACAGTCACATTCCTGAAAATTGCAATGGGCATAAACCGTACAAAAAAGATACAGATTTTCTGTTTATATATAAACTCAAATTTTGTTCTAGGTTCCAATGATTGATTATAAACAGGTTTGTCACTTACATGAACATCTGCCAGGTGGGGTGAGTAGCTGTGGGCAGGATGGTTATTTGAGTACAAATTTGACACTTGTGGTCCCCTTAATATGCCGGGCATATCCCCATCCCTGTGACAACCAAAATGCTCCCGTGATTCCTCAACTGCCCTCAGGGGCAGTATGGTTCTGCTGAGAACTCTCCAAGCCTCAGAGAATCAAGTCCAAATTCCTTTTCTTGGCATTCAAGGCCCTTTAGGACCTGACCCAGACTGGCCACCCCTCCCCTCCATTCATTCATGCACTCCCTCATTCCTTCACTTATTCATTCACATGAGCCCTGATGTCTTGTTGAGCCAGGCATGGCCTGAACCCCCGCACTTGGGAGCTCATACACCAGATGTGTGGGATGTCCAAACCGTGGACAGGGCTATGGTGAGGGATGCCCAGGGCATTGTGGGAGTCCAGAGGGAGCACCTGATCTGTCCTAGGGTCAAGGAGGTCTTCTTAGAGGAACCATCCCTGAGCCAAGTCTTAGAGGATAGATTGGTTTTCACCAAGTAGGAAGGGTGTTCTGAGCAGAGGGCTCAGCATCTGCAAAGTCTTAGAGGCAACTCAGCAAAGAACTGAAAGAAAAAAAAAGCACTGAAAGAATTCTTCTCGAATGTCTAAGTTACTGGCACACAGTAGGTGCTCAAGAATACTTTGTGGAAGGGATGAATGGGAAGGTGATGGGAAACCACAGACAGGAGAAAAGCCACAGAGAGAAGGGACGAGATTTGCCATATGAGAAACTCGCTCTGACTACTCAGGCTGGAAGCAGTTTGAGGAGTTCATGCCCTGACTCTTCCACATTCTCTCCTCTGCATTCTGTGCCTGCCTCAGTTACACCTCAGTCACACCTCAGTCACACCTCAGTCACACCCCCACACCTTTGCCTGGGCAGTTTACTCTACCTGGTGCACCCTTTCTTCCTGCTCTTGATCAAAACCTTTCTCAACTTGCAAGTCCCAGACACTTGCAGGTGTAGATGCAAGAGCCTGGCCTTTGCTGTCAGATGAACCCAGACTCAATCCCACACCCTTGGAAACAATTTAGCTCTATCCTTAATCAAGCATCAAGCCACTGTGCTTCTCAAGCCTCAGTTTCCCTCCCAGCCAACATCCCACTGAGTTGCTATGAAGATTGCTGGTAATATTGGTGACAGCCTCGCCTGGTGCCAGGTGCTTAGTGAATATTAATTCTGTCACATGCCCCTCTGCCCTGGCCCATAGTCACAACTTCTCAGGCTAAGGAAGAGCATCAGCCGCCTACCCCTTCGTTCCCCAGAACAGTTCATCCTCACATCAACCCTGGCAAGTGGGATGCTTCTCTCATTTTATAGATGAAGCCACAGAGGCTCACAACAGTGTTAGGTCACCCAGCCAGGATGAGAATCAGATCTGCCCACACGGAACGCTGGGCACGTTTAACATCTGTGGACGTTTCTTGACAAACCCTCCGTTGGCTGTCAGAGTGTCCAGATTCCGGCCACGTACCTCTCTTGCTCAGGAAATTTCAGTGGCCTCTCCCAGCACCCCTGGGAGAGGCTGGCTTCTCATTTGCCTCTGTCCTACAGTTGCCCACACTGACCCTCCTGCTTGACCCCTGTCGGAGTTCCCTCTGCGCAGCATACCCATCTCCATTCCCTGGAATCTGCTCAGCAAACATTTGTCATCTTTGAAAACTTGACTTTGGTTCCCAGCATTTTTTCCCTTGGGGTCTTCCTCTGAAGTTGAGTTTCTTTCTTCACCCTTGTCCTTTGTTCATTCGCTAGGTTCTTCCTACTGGGGCTAAGAAAGGACTCCATCCCAGTCCCAGCTCTCCAGGAGCTCCTTGTCTGGGGATAAGAAGCTTACTAGAGGAGGGACATGTTATCCAACCATGAATGCACCAGACAGGGAAGCTCAAGGCCACCATACAGGACTGCACTGAAGAGAGGCAGAGTGGGCCTAAGAGAACCAGTGTGTTTAAGTGTTTAAGTTTAGTGTTTAAGGATAAATTTAGTTGGGGTAAAAGAAGAAAACATTTCAGGAAGGCTTCCTGTAGGAGGAGTTTTTCTGGGAAGCCTCTGTCTGGGTCTCCTCCTTGGGGTCCTAACAAAAGGTGTCAAATGATGAAAAACTGAAGGGGGAAATGAAAAGGGAAAGTGGAAGCCTGGGAAGGTGCTGGAGCTGGCACAGGGCAGGGGGAAGGCTCTTTGAGGATGAAGAAGATGGTGGCAGGGGCAGCAGGAAGGCGTGGGAGAGCAGGGTCACAGCTGGGCACAGAGTATAGAGGTCATAGCTGGGCTCTGAGGAGCACGGAGCAACAGGCTAGGATGCATGACCAAAGAGAAGGGAAGTAGGAGGGAGGAGGGCATCTTGAGGTGAAAGGGGTGGGCAGAGGGTCAGATGCTGCAAAGAAGTCAAGGACTTGGCCTGGGCCTGGGCAGGGAGAAGGGGTTTGAGGAAGTGAGGAGCATGGAGGATGAAAGGGAAGTAGGAAGGAGGAGCTGTGTCACTCTGTCTGGCCTCCTGGGGGCAGGGGGCCTGGACTGGACCTTGCCCACCTCTCCCAATGTCCCTGAGATGGGGAAGGAGGTGAAGCATGATCAGAAGCTGGGGATGGAGATGAGCGGGGTAAGAGAGGCACCAGACCCCACCCCCTGCCAGGGCTCACTTCCACCCTGCCACCCCCATTTTCAGGGCAGCAAGGAGCGCTTCCACTGGCAGAGCCACAACGTGAAACAGAGCGGCGTGGATGACATGGTGCTGCTGCCCCAGATCACTGAGGATGCCATCGTGGGCAACCTCCGGAAGCGCTTCATGGACGACTATATCTTTGTATCCTGGGCCATGGGTGGGGCAGACAAATGAAGGACAGAGGGACAGGTGGATAACTGACCAAGGGATTGAGGGGTGGCGGGTAGATGAATGCAGGGGAGGATGTCAGAGGGACTTCAGCATAGAAGGGAAATACAGATGCATGAGCAAATGAAGAGGGAGGGATGGACAGTGAGAGCACCAGGTGATAGGACAGGAGGCTGACAGAGTGAAAGCAGGACTGTGCTTGGGGGTGGCCATGGGCCCCACTGCTCCCTCTGCTCTGGGGTAGCTCAGCCACAACATATCCCATTTCCCTCGTTCTGGACCCAGCCCTGTCTTTCCCTAAGAGACCCAGGACACATCTGAGTTATCGCCATCTCTTCCTCTGATCAGTGGGGCTCTAGGAGACCCTAGGGGAGCAGGATAAAGGGACAGGGACCTAACGGGGACAAAGCACACCAGGACATTGCATGGCCCTTAACCACCCCCCAGACCTACATCGGCTCCGTGCTCATCTCCGTAAACCCCTTCAAGCAGATGCCCTACTTCACTGAGCGTGAGATCGACCTCTACCAGGGCGCGGTAAGGCCAGGGCCAGGTGGGAGGCACAGTCCCCGGGGCCACTAACCCAAAGCCCTAGGCTGAGACCTACCCTTCCTCGCCAGGCCCAGTACGAGAATCCCCCACACATCTATGCCCTCACGGACAACATGTACCGGAACATGCTCATCGACTGTGAGAACCAATGTGTCATCATCAGGTATGGACAGAGGGATCCCAGGCCCTCCGCCCCAGGCCCTGATGGAGCAGTGTCACTACCCAGGGACATTTACTTGGAACTCCTGATCTAAACAGTCTTGCCATCTCTCTCTGTCCCTAGCCCTGCTTTACTTGCCTGATCACCATTTGACCCACGATATATTTTATTTATTCATTCTGTTATTGTCCATCTGTCCTCTTTAAAAGTCAGCTCCAGGAGGGCAGGAATTCGTATCTGTCTCATTCACTACTGTATTCCCAGAGCCTGGAATAGTGCCTGGTGCACAGTAGGTACTGAATGAGTGAACGAGGAAACAATCAGGCACTAAAAATGGCACTTCCCCTACCTCGGCCACTGATCGTTCCTGCCCTCTCCCACCCCCAGTGGAGAGAGTGGAGCTGGGAAGACAGTGGCAGCCAAATACATCATGGGCTACATCTCCAAAGTGTCCGGCGGGGGCGAGAAGGTCCAGGTGAGGCAAAAATAGAGACGGGCCAGGTTACCCCCCACTCCATGGTACTTCATCTCCCAGCCCTGCCTCAGCCCAACCTCTTTACACCCCACCCGCCTCTGCCCCCAGCACGTGAAGGACATCATCCTGCAATCGAACCCATTGCTCGAGGCCTTTGGCAATGCCAAGACCGTGCGCAACAACAACTCCAGTCGCTTCGTGAGTCTATAGCCCTGCTTTGGGGCATCTGCTCCCTCCACACTGTCTGTCTGTCTGTCTGTCTCTCTCACACACGCACGCACACACACAAACACACACACACACACACACACACACACACACACAACCCTACCTGTGTTCCCAAGAACACAGGAAATACCTGCTCCTGAATGGGAGACTCACTTCTTCTCTATAGTCCATCTGAAAAAGAGTCCTCCATCAACAGAACTGTGGAGCCATGACATATTTGCATCACATTCATAAATACTCCCCTGGCTGCAATCATGCCACATCTATTCCTATACACATTTCAGGTCCAATTTATTCCATTCTTCCTTCTTTCTTTCAAGAAATAGTCCTTATGCTCCTTTGTGTCAGCTGCTAACCTGGGCTTAACTGAAGACAAAATAGGTAAATGGATCTGGATTTATGGTCTGATTCTGTCACTGTTTAGACATGTGACATGGACAAAACACAGTGTAACCTCCCAAGTCTCCTGTTTTTTCATCCATAAAATGAGTCCATCTCATAGACCATGACAATTTCAGTAAGATGCTTGCATGTGGAAATCGCTTAATAAATTCCATATACTAATAAGATTTTTTACTTCCCACAATATTATTAGTTACATTTTTATTTTCTAATATATTTTATCATATAATTATATTGAAGTATTTTCCCCAATTTCAAATACACAGAAAAGTTTGGAAGACTACCGCAGCGGATACCTGTGTGCTCATCTCCTGGATTCCATCATTAACATCTTACTCTACTTGCTTTATTGCATCTCCATCCATCTTATTTTTTTGATGCACTACAAAGCGAGATGCAGACACCACAGCTTTCCACCCAAACACTTGGGCATGCAGGTCACTGATTATAGTCCATCACAAATTTGCAATTCTCTTTTATTTCCTTTAAAGTAAAATTTGCATACAGTAAAATACATAAATCTAAAGTGGACCATTCACTGAATTTAGAAAAATGCATACACTGTACAACTCAAACACCTACCAACATACAGAACATCACCATCACTCCAGAAAGTTCCCTCTTGTTCCTTTCTACTCCCACCCTACCCCAGAGGCAACTACTCCTCTTTTTCCCACCATAAATTAGTTTCAGCTGTTCTAGAACCTCATATAAATGGAATCACACAGTATGCGTTTTCAAACTACTGATATACACAGAAACATGGATGAACCTCAAAAACACAATTATTATGTTTTATTTTATAGTTTTATTATACAATAGGATAAGTATATGTCGCATATTACAGGTGTTTGTGTAGCATGATGATGTAATTTGTATTGCTATTGAATGGAGGTGACAGAAAGGAGAAGTAAGGGGACTTGTTTGCCCTCTAATCTCTGGCCAGAGCAGAACCCAGATGGGGTCAGAGACCAAAGAAAGGGCTTGTGAGACCATTGGTCTGGGCTCAGAGACTACATGCGGGAGACACTCAGGATCATTAGAACCAGCAGTATCCCACAGAGACATGGAGGCCACCGTGTTGAGATGGAGGGACTGGGGAACTGGTCAATAATGCGTGATGCTTCTGTGTGCCAGGCACAGGGCTGGACGCCCCCAAGTGAGGGCTCACATCATCAGAGAGGGGCAGAAAGGCATTCCTGGCCCAGGACAGAGCTTAAACAAAGGCTGGAGAGAAGGAACTAGTGAAAAAGACAAGCAGTACTTTTCAAGTCCTTTCAAATAGGAGGTGGGGAGAGGAAAGCAATCTGAGTCACATAGGTAATAGTGAGAAAGGGGACAGGCTCATCAGACCCATCCCTGACCCTTCCCCTAGCTGCACACCTGGGCCCCTGTGAGGCTGACGTGGTTCTCTTGGGTTTAGGGCAAGTACTTTGAGATCCAGTTCAGCCGTGGCGGAGAGCCAGATGGGGGCAGGATCTCCAACTTTCTGCTGGAGAAATCCCGCGTGGTCATGCAGAATGAAAATGAGAGAAACTTCCACATCTACTACCAGGTGCAAGGACAGGGTGCCCCACCTGCAGCCCAGGGGAGACAGGGGAGGGTCAGCATCTGGGAGCCCTCAACAGTGAGTGCTGGGGCACCGCAAGGCCTGTGCCAGTCCCGTGTCAGACACATGAGCATTGCTCACCCTCCAGCTGCTGGAAGGGGCCTCCCAGGAGCAGCGGCAGAACCTGGGACTCATGACCCCCGACTACTATTACTACCTCAACCAATCGGACACCTACAAGGTGGACGGCACTGATGACAGGAGCGACTTCAGCGAGACTCTGGTGAGCACTAGTCGCCACTCCAGCCCTGGCAACCTCTTGTGTTACAAATCAGGAAACCGAGACCCAGAGAGGGGCAGGCACTTGCCCAAGGTCACAGAGTAAGCAGGTGAAAGAGGCAGGGACCTAAGTGTCCTGACTCTCTGAGTCCTCGCTGTGTCCCCAGAAGCCTGACCCAGGAGACAAGATGGAGGCCTGGATTGGTGGCATAGGCTCTGTCCCCATTGTGCCCACAGAGTGCCATGCAGGTCATCGGGATCCCACCCAACATCCAGCAGCTGGTCCTGCAGCTCGTGGCGGGGATCCTGCACTTGGGAAACATCAGTTTCTGCGAAGATGGGAATTACGCCCGGGTGGAGAGTGTGGACCGTGAGTGTGGGCGCTGGGAAGGGCAGGGTGCAGGCACGAGTTCGTGTGAACTTCTTGCTCTTAGTTCAAGCCCCCGAGGGTGAGAACCCATGAGGACAGTTTCAGTGTCACTGGGCAAAATAGGGAGAGACAGAAGCACCAAAAGGGGCATAAGAGCCTGACCAGCTACCCCTTTACCCCACCCGGCAGTCTTGGCCTTTCCTGCCTACCTCCTGGGCATTGACAGTGGGCGGCTGCAAGAAAAGCTGACCAGCCGCAAGATGGACAGCCGCTGGGGTGGGCGTAGTGAGTCCATAGACGTGACCCTCAACGTGGAGCAGGCGGCCTACACCCGCGACGCTCTGGCCAAGGGGCTCTACTCCCGTCTCTTTGACTTCCTCGTGGAGGTGAGTAGGGCAGGGTGCAGGGGTAGATGAGGCAGTCTGGGACCTGCCAACTAAGGGAGGCAGGCTTGACTTTCACAGCCTCACCAATTCCCAGCAGTGGGAGGCACAAAGCAGGGGCAAGACGTGGTCAGATGGAAGGATGAGGGGCTCCCTCTGGCTGTGGTGTGGAACCCAGGAAGGAGAGGGCTGTGGAAGCCATCCAGGCCTGGACTGGGATGGGACTGTGGCAGTGGAGAGGGGTGGGTGCCTTTGAGAGCCAAGAGGAGGACCGTCAGGAGGACAAAGTGATGGACTAGATGGGGGGGATGGGAACAGCTTGTGTCAAGGTCAAGAATGATGACAACAATAGCTAATATTATGTAACACCTAGTGCGTGCCTGTTACAGTTGTAATTTTTACATGCATCGATCTATTTAATTCTTAGAAAAAAACCTATAAGATAGTTGTTACTATTAATCCATTTTAAAGGTGAGAAAATAGAGGAGCAGAGTGTATAAGGGACAGAGCCAGCTCCCAAGGCAGATCCAAATGCTCTAACACCTGGCTTCCTCATGCGGGTAACTGATGGGGGTATGCACAGAGTTGGGGAAGGCAGGAGACAAACTGCTGTGAGGAGACATAGCCTGGCAATGTGGCTAAGAGCATATATAGAGTGACAGGCTGACACTCACTTCCTGTCCCCACCCTTATCACAGGCCATCAACCGTGCTATGCAGAAGCCCCAGGAAGAATACAGTGTTGGCGTGCTTGACATCTATGGCTTTGAGATCTTCCAGGTACCGCCTGTGCTCCCCGGCCCACACACTGTACCTCCCAGTGTCCAAGGTCACAGAGTGATCCAGTGGTGGCCCAGTGGTGCCAGGAACCTCCAGCAGCAGCACACTGAAGGAAGCACTCTTTTCCTCCCTCCGCAGAAAAATGGCTTTGAGCAATTCTGCATCAACTTCGTCAATGAGAAGCTACAGCAGATCTTTATCGAACTCACCCTGAAGGCTGAACAGGTGGGCAGGGGCAACCAAGTAGCCAGGGACACTGGACAATGCTGGGGATGGGATCAGCACCATAAAGGTCTCAGCAACTAGGGGACACCCCAACCCTCATTCCCACCACTCTGTGCTAACCAGTCCAGGCTCCACTGTGAGATTTTATTTGGAAGAGGTTTCCTGCCTCTAAAGTTTTGACAAGGACTGGGAAACAACCTTTGTTCAGTCCTTTGACAAGTACTTACTGAACCCCTGCACTGTGCCCAGCACTGTTGTCAGTGCTAGGAGGCCACCTCGAACAGGCCGGACAAAAATCCCCAATGTTTCCATTCAGCCCATCCCACAGAAGCAGAGCCTCAGACAAGGATTCAGGGCAAAGACCTGGAGAGGCACAAGGAAATGAGAGGGATTTTAAAAAAGAGCCCAGCTCGGGTGTGTTAAGGAGCAACTGGACTCAGGTCCTCTGGGACCCAGGGAAACTGCGGAGCAGACCTCAGGGCTGGCCACTGAGGAGAGAGGGGGCCAGGGTGTCTATTGGCCCACTCCTGTCTGCGGTCGAGGGCTGCCGGGCTGGCATTTCCAGCCTGCCCCACTCAGAACAATGGGCTTTGTTATGGGAGACTGTCCTAACTGATGAGATGTTGGGTGGGGAAACACCGCCCCACTTTCTTCCCTCATCCTAGAATGTACGTGGAACACACATTCTAGAAGTGCACACATCTTTGCCCAGCCAGCTGCCCCCACCCCTGCCCCCTTTGTCACCCCAGGAGGAGTACGTACAGGAGGGCATCCGCTGGACCCCTATCCAGTACTTCAACAACAAAATCGTCTGTGACCTCATCGAAAACAAGCTGGTGAGGGCCAGGCCAATTTTGGGGGTGGGTGTCACTAGGCCCCATGGTGAAACCTGGGAGGCCGAGGCCTCCCAGGAGCGGGAATGAGCTTGTGCTAGGATGAGGGTAGGGCCAAGCCAGGCTGAGCGGCTGCCGCTTCTCCATGCCCACAGAACCCCCCAGGCATCATGAGTGTCCTGGACGACGTGTGCGCCACCATGCATGCCACGGGCGGCGGTGCCGACCAGACGCTGCTGCAGAAGCTGCAGGCGGCCGTGGGCACCCACGAGCACTTCAACAGTTGGAGTGCCGGCTTCGTCATCCACCACTACGCTGGCAAGGTGCGCTGCGCACGCACACACGCACACATGCACACGCACACACACACACACACACACACACACACACACACCACCGGCGGCCCCCAGTGGCACCTCCTCACAGACCCAGGGGGCTCCAGGCTGCAGCTTCCCAACCTCCTAATGGAAGGAGCCCTTGAGTATCCCCAGCCAGGGATGCAGAACTCCACCCACCCTTCTCCAGCCCTACCCCAATGACAGAAAGAGGAACCCCCACCAGTGACCCCAAGAAACTGGCCCAGGCCCCCCACTAAGCCTTCAGCCAGAGCTGCAGAAACCCTCTGGCCCCTGATCAAGGCCACAGCTCCCCCTACTAACACCTGGCTTCCTCACACGGGTAACTGATGGGACAGCTCCCCTTATAGGACTGAAACTCCCTCCTATTGACCCTAAATTGGGCAGAAGACCCCAAACCTCAATCTGAGCTGTAAGATCCACTAATCCTCAAAATGGGCTGGAGCCCCCTACAGACCCCTCCCTAAGGCCATAGAAGTCCACTGGCCTCTGATCCTGGCCACAGTCCCCCTCTCCAATTGTCAGGACTCCAGACTCTGCCATTGATCTTCACATGAGCCGCAGATACCCCTAAGGGTGCCTTGGCTTGCTACGGCCCACCAGTCCCTAAAATGGGCTGAAGCTCCCATGTCCCCTGAGCCAGGGAACACCCACGACCAGGATGACAAAGATCCCCTACCTTGGATGGCAGACCCAGCCCACAAGCCTGACTGAAGTCCCCCAGCATCTCTAGCCACTGCTGTAACCCTCCTCCAACACAGACCCCCAACCCCTATTGGCTATGACACACATACTCAGTCTGACCTTTTGATTCCAAATTAAGTAACAGACCCCCACCCTAGAAACTTCCTGCCCAGACTGCAGCCCGTTCCCCAAATCTGGGCTGTAACTGTCACCTCCTCCACTTCTAATCCAGGCTGAAGTCCCCTGCTCCCTAACCTAGACTGTAATTCCTACCTACCCTCACCTCTGACCCAGACTACAGCCCCATCCTCCAATTTAAACTTGAACATCAGAACTCCAGGGACCCCAGGCCCATGCTGCTGTCCCTGCCCTCTATCCTGAACCACAGATCCTACCTCCCCATCCTCTCACTCCAGGGCATGACTCTTGACCACCTGGACTGTAAGCCCCCCTACCCACTCAAGCCTCAGCCCCTCACACCCTCCAATGCCACCTCCTTCTAGGTCTCCTATGACGTCAGCGGCTTCTGCGAGAGGAATCGGGATGTTCTATTCTCCGACCTCATAGAGCTGATGCAGACCAGTGAGCAGTGAGTGCTCCCAGACGTGGGGACATCTGGGCAGAAACCCCCATGGGGATGGGGGAGGCCTGGGGACCACCCATCTTTCCTAGAGCTCCCATCATATCATGGGCTTTGTGGGAGTGGCTATGTGGCCAGGACAGTATTTCTAGAGACTGGCTCTGATTAAACAGTAACCAGAGTTCTTTATGGCCCTTCCAGAGCCACCCTCTATAAACTGAAGCATCCATGCGGGGTGCAGACAGTTTCCCTTTTTATGCAGTGAAAACATCACGCTCTGCAATTTTCTGTATTAATACACATGGATCCATCTCCCTGATCACAGCTACATACCAGCTTCCACCTTTTGGCTTTTTATACCTCAAAATTTGATTCAAGCTCTGCTGTGTACCAGGCACCATTTGAACTTGTGGGGATGGATAACTGAACAAGTCAGAGAACACAGGTGCTCTTATTGTGACGACAGCCCAGTGGATAGACATTGAACTAGGAAAAAAGTCAAATAGAATCTAGCATAAAGTGAAAAGTCATGAGATGGTGGTACTTAAAAGTTTGAAAATGTGGTTCCTGGACCAGCTACATGGGCCTCCTCTGAGCTGGTTACAAATGCAGATTCTCAGGCCCCAACCCAGACTGACTGAATCAAAGTCTGCATTTTAACATGATCTCCACCCCGACCCCCACGCCTCCTGGGGACCCATGCGCACATCAGACTTTGAGATTCACTGATCTAGAGCAGTGCTGTCCAACATATTCCACATCCAATAGAATTCAAGCTACATATTAATTTTTTTTAAAAACAGCTTTATTCAGGTACAGTTGACACACTATTAAATGCACCCATTTTAAACAGCCTTATTCAGGTACAGCTGACACACCATTAAAAAGGTGATTTTAATACAGAGTTGGACAACCATCACCACCATCCAGTTTGGAACATATGTATACCTCAAAAAGATCCCTCATGCCAAATTGCAGTCAAGCCTCATCCCCACCACCTGTGTCATTTTAAATGCCCTAGTAAGCACACTTAAAAAGTAAAACGGCAAACAGGTAAAACACGTGAAATTTTAAAATGTTTTCTTTAATGCACTATGCCCAAAATATTATCATCTCAACATGCAATCAATATTTTAAAATTATTGTCTATGGCCATGCCACCCTGAACAAGCCCAATCCCGTCTGATCTCGGAAGCTAAGCAGGGTCAGGCCCATTTAGTACTTGGATGTGAGACCACCTAGAAAGACCAGGTGCTGTAGGCGTAAAAAATAAAAAAATAAGAGATTGTAAGCTGACAAGGTCCTTGCAATCTGTGAGGTCTTCCAAGGGTTGCCTCAACCAAAACACACACACACACACACACACACACACACGTATATTTAAATATATATATTTTAAAATTGTTAATGAAATCTTTTACATTCTCTTTTTCTATACCATTCTTTGAAATCCAGTGTGTATTTTAACAATTACAATACATCTCAGTTGAGACAGGCCGAGGTTCACCTAGGACCTCTCAACAGCTACATGTGACCAGTGGCCACCATATTCAAAGGCACAGAACTGTGGTTCTCAAAGTGGGGCCCCTGGACCAGAAGAATCAACATCCCCTGGGAACTTGTTAGAAATTATTGGGCCTCAGCCCAGACCTGTGAGAAACCTAAGGGATGGGGCAAGGCCATCTGTGTTCAACAAACACTCCAAGTGAATCTGGCTCCCACTCAAGACTAAGAACCACTGGGACTAGTGCTGTGAAGAGAAACTAAGTCGATAAAGGAAGAATAGAGAGTAGGGAGGACACCATTCTTTTTTTTTTAACCTTTTAATTGTGATAAAACATACATAAAATTTACATTTTCACCACTTTAAACTGTACAATTAAGTACAGTTACAGAGTTGTGCAACCATCACTATCTAGTTGAACTTTTCATCTCCCCAAATGGATACTTTGTATCCATTAAGCAGTCCACTTGTTGTGTGCTGCAGTGGACAGGGAAGACTTGCTGAGGAGATGAGGGAGAGAGCCATGATGTACCACAGTGTATTTAACTGACTCCCTGTGTAGTGCCCATAACTGACTGTCACAAACAGGGCTTCAGCAGCAAGCATCCCTGTTCCTGTTTCTTTGCACACACACATGCAACCCTGTGCATGTAGGATGGTTCCTACAAGGGGTCCTGCCCCCAGTGCTCACGATGCTGCACTGCTGGACACATTTTCCTGTTTAATTTAACTTTTTCTATCTTACTTGCTATCCAAGTCATATGTAGCCATGGAAGAAGTAACAGAGCAAATAATTAAGGAACCAAAAGGATGAAACCAACTCTCCAGTTCTCACAACCTCACCCTCCACATTCAGGGAGAACTATACTTTGCAGTGTGCCTTCTGGGCCCATGGCATCTAGGCAGCCCCACCTCTGGGAGAGGGCACCCCAAGGTCCAACTACATCGCCAACCACTACTCTCCCCTTGCCCAGAGCCTTCCTCCGGATGCTTTTCCCTGAGAAGCTGGATGTAGACAAGAAGGGCCGCCCCAGCACTGCTGGCTCCAAAATCAAGGTGGACCTGGGGTGGGCGAGGAGGAGCTGGGCTTGGGGATGGCTGGGTCTGTTTCTCCATTCATTCCAGTGTCTGTCCCTTCCCCAACCCGGGCCCTCTGCCCCTGTCTCTGGCACCTTCTGTCCAGCAGGGCCTTCTTCCAGCTCTGGGGTTAAGGGGTTTGAACCAGCTTCCTCAGTGGAGCCCCTAACTCCCTAAATCCAGAACTGAGCCATCATCCTAATAATTTTTGACCTTCTGGTCATATGGCATTTTTTTTAATGGGTAAAATAGACATAACATAAAATTTACCATCTTAACCATTGTTAAGTGTCCAGTTCAGTGGCATTAAGCACATTCACACTGCTGTGCAGCCGTGACCACCATCCATCACCAGAACTTTTTCATCTTGCAAACACTAACTGCCCCCACCCCCAGCTCCTGGCTCCCACCATCTACTTTCTGTCTCCATGAATCTGACTATTCTAGGGACCTCGTAAAAGTGGAATCACACGATATCTATCCTGTGTCTGGATTATTTCACTGAGCGTAGCGTCCTTCTTAAGATTCATCCAAGTCCTAGCAGGTGTCAGAATTTTCTTCTTTTTTAAGGCTGAATAATTGTCCATTGTGTGGACGGACCACTTCTTGTTTATCCATTCATCTGTCAATGGACACTTAGGTTGTTTCCACCTTTCAGCTATTGTAAAAAGAGCTGTTGTGAACATGGATGTCCCATCTGAGTAATATTTTAATAACCATGTATTGAGCACTTGTCAGTTCTGGCAGCGAATACAGGACAATTTACTCATATGCGACTAGTCCTACCTGGCAGATGGAGAGACCAAGGCTCAGAGAGGTACAATCACTGGCCCAGAACACACAGTAGAGCCATGATCAACACTGAATTTTCTCCTGCTGCTCCCCCTAACCCGCCACCTGGGATGACTTCTAGTCTCCCTCGAGGGGCTGAAATGGACAACCCAAGGCTGGCTTCTCCGCACACGTATGAGATTCTGTACTTCCAAAGTACTGGTCCCCAAAAGACAGGCAGAAATGTTCTGGGGGACGTGTTCTACTGAGGGCTCAGTTTCTCCATCAACAAACATTTGTCAGCCCCGCCCCTCTCCCAGCAGTGTGTCTCTGTCTCTTGGGTCTGAATTCAGGGTGGGAGGAGAAAGGGGCCAGAGGATCCCATCTGTGCACCCCCCACCCCTCCTTCTCCTCCACCTCAGAAACAAGCCAACGACCTGGTAGCCACGCTGAAGAGGTGCACACCCCACTATATCCGCTGCATCAAACCCAACGAGACCAAGAGGCCCCGTGACTGGGAGGAGAGCAGGTGACTCCTAGCCCAGCCTGGGTGCCAGCTGGACTGGTCCACACTACCTGTCCCCAGACTGATCCTCCCTCCAGAACCCTCCTGGGGTTGTGTGACCCACTGTAGGACTGACCCAGGCTGACCTCTAGGACCAGATCAAAGGCCCTCAGGGCTCAGGATTAAACCTAGAACTGATCGAGACCACCCCAGACCCCAGGGATGGCCCCAGACTGACTAGAGGATGACCCAAGGACTAGCACAGTCTCCCTGACAGTCCCTAGGGCCCAGCCTAGAAGTGATCCTGATCACAGAACTAACACAGAGACCAACCCCCCAGAACCTAGGCCCTGATCCCACAGAACTGACTCCCTGGAACCAGTGCTGAACATCCCCACCCCAGACCTCAGAACTCAGCCCACAAACTGCCCGCAGCAGAGCCCCCTCCCACTCCTAGGACTGGTGAGGCCCCCATCAGGGGACTCAGGCCGTCCTCCCTCCAGGGTCAAGCACCAGGTGGAATACCTGGGCCTGAAAGAGAACATCAGGGTGCGCCGGGCAGGCTTCGCCTACCGTCGCCAGTTCGCCAAGTTCCTGCAGAGGTGAGGTGCCCTGCTGCTCCTGGTCCTAACCGCCACCTCGCAGAATGACCTCCACCTGCACCATCTGCTCCAACTCTCCTAATCCTCTGCCTCCAGGTACGCCATTCTGACCCCCCAGACATGGCCACAGTGGCGGGGAGATGAGCGTCAGGGTGTCCAGCACCTGCTGCGAGCCGTCAACATGGAGCCAGACCAGTACCAGATGGGGAGCACCAAGGTCTTCGTCAAGAACCCCGAATCAGTAAGTGTATGTGTAAAAGAGAGACAGACACCTGCGTCACCTGCAGGGGCTCAGGTCTTGCTCTTCGGGCCACTGTGTGACCTTGCGCACATTTCCTCACCCCTCCAAGCCTGTTTCTCCATTTGGAAAATGGAGTGAGTAATAGCCACCCTGAAGGACTGGGGTGAGGATTATACAAAACAGGAAGTCCTCTAAACGGTGCCTAGCACATAGCAGATGATCAGAAAAACATAAATTAACTGGACAGCCCTTGGTGGCCAGGAAGCAGGTGGAGAAACACATGGCTGCCTGTGGTGACAAGCCCCTTAGAAGGAATAGGACTCATGCTTATCTAGAATGCCTTTTTTGTCCCTTGTTTCCTTACTTTTTAGTTCCATTCCTTTCCCCTTTCTACTTTCTTCCTTTCTTTTCCTTTTTCATTTCCTTCTTTCTTTCCTTTCTCCTATCCTGTTTTCGCTTTCCTCTTTTCTTCCTTCGTTCCTTCAGTCACGAATGCATTGAGTCCATGCGCCGGAAACTCCTGTCAAAGTGGCAACTTTCTATTTCTTATTCAGGACCAGCCTCAGGCTCTGATACATGAAAGACAAACCTCATCCCACATTTTCCAACCTGGAACAATCCCTCCAGCTGCTATCATCAGCACTTAGCCTTTTATCAAAAGGCTGGAAGCACCACTGACCTTACGCTGCCTCTGCTTTCAGGGAAAAAACAAACAAAGCAACAATGTCAAACAGGTCTTGGGGATCTCGCGTATAGCTCGGTGACTATAGTCAACAGTATTGTATTAAATACTCAAAAGTTGCTAAGAGAGTAGATCTCCAAGTTCTCACCACACCAAAGAATGGTAAATATACAAGGTGATGGAGATGTTAGCTAACCTATAGTGTTATCATTTTGCAATGTATCTAATCAACTCATGTACACTTCAAACTTACACGGTGTTACATGTTAATTACATCTCAATAAAGCTGGGGGTGTCTATGGCCATGCGACCCTGAACGTGCCCGATCCTATCTGATCTCGAAAGCTAAGCAGGGTCTGGCCTGGTTAGTACTTGGAAGGGAGACCACTTAGGAATGCCAGGTGCTGTAGGCGTAAAAATGAATGAATGAATGAATGAATGAATGGATAAAGGACGTGGTTCCATAGTGTAGCAGTTAGCACGTCTGCTTTACACGCAGAAGGTCCTGGGTTCACGCCCCAATGGAGCCACAGTCCATGGTCTTACGGCCATGCTACCCTGAACAAGCCCGATGTCTGATCTCAGAAGTTAAGCAGGGTTGGGCCTGGTTAATATGTGGATGGGAGACCACCTAGGAAGACCAAGCGCTGTAGGCGTAAATAATAAATGACAAAAAAATAATTAAAAAAATAAATAAAATAAAAAATAAAGCCGGGGGGGGGGAGTTTTTAAAAAAGCAACAGTGATAAAAAGAACAAAAAATCAGAGCAAAGAACCCCCTAAGGGCCTGTCTGCCCACCTGCTTCTACGTGAGGTTGGAAAACAAACAGGGAGATGACAGTCTCAAAGAGCTGTACCAGTTCACCAGACTCTCAGGTGAATCTTAGGTTCCCCAGCCAGGGACAAGCTGGACCAACAAGGATAAGTGTGCTGGGTGGGGACTGGACCAGGACCAGCTGGGTGTCTCATCAACGGCATAATCATGGCACCCACGGCTTAGCACCTCAGGGGACTTGAAGACAACAACCAGGAGATTGCTGAGATGATTCCCTTGACACTACTGTAACGTACAAGTCACCTGTTCTCTTGCCAAAGCAAAAACAGCACAGAGGGGCGGAGACTCTAGAGATTTCACAGCTATAAAAATAGTCTCTCTTAAGAGGCTGGGAACCTTCGTTCCCCAAATTTGTGTGCATCTACCTCCTAGAGCTTTTCCCTGTGGATGCACTTGGCTCTGAGAAATAAAAAATCTGGAATTGCAAAGTAGATATTGTTACTGATCAAAACTTATCACAAACCAAAATTGCCCGTGGCTAAAATTATACCTGAAATCATTCAATTTGTAACAGATAAGAAAAAATGGAGAGAGGGAAGGGGAAGAAAAATAGGAGGATGGGCAGCAGAGAGAAAGAGAATCCCATCTTGTCAGTTACTGACAGGCTGTATAATCTGACTCTGAAAGAAAAAGATAAAAAAATAACACTGGAAAAAAGCAGACAAAATAAAGCTATTTCTGGCTAAGACTATAGGAGGTAAAATCAAATTTTGACAAAAATTGCAGTCGACACATTTTGAGGTAGGGAAGACAAATTCGGCTGGACATAATAAAATTCACTAAGGTAAAAGTTTGGTGGGAAATTTTTATAAGGAAAAAAGACAATATTTACACAGGAAAAGAGAATTCTGATGAGGATAATTTTAGTAAAATGAAAATAGAAACAAAAAACATAAAAAGTTTAACTATGCTGTATCAAAAATGGATCAAGGGATTAAATGAACCCAATGAAGTTATAGCCTTTCTCAACCACAAATGCACTTATGTTGAGATGATTCTCAGTTGGATTGATTCTTGTAAATATCCTTGAATGTGTTATACACCTTGAATGTGTTATACACCTGTTGGCCTTCACTGCTCATTATCCCAGGTATGTTAGTTTCCTGTGGCTGCTGTAACAAAGTATCACAAACTGGATGGCTTAATCCAACAGATATTTATGTTCTCACATTTCTGGAGGTTAGAAATCCAAAATCAATGTGTCATAGGGCCATGCTCCCTCTGAAGGCATGAATCCAGGAAAGAATTCTTCCTCGCCTCTCCTGGTTGTTGCCAGCCATCCTTGACTTATATCTGCATCACTTTAGTCTCTGCCTCTGTCACCATATGGTCGGTCTTCTCTGTTGTGTGTCTGGGTCCCAATTTCCTTCTTATAAGGACACCAGGTATATTGAATTTAAAGCCCACCCTACTCCATTGTTATCCCATTTTAATGTGTTACAGCTGCAAAGACCCACTTTCCTAATGAGATCACATTCACAGGTTCCAGGTAGACATGAATTGGGTGGGTGGCGGCAGGGGGGGGGGCACTTATTCAACCCAGTCCCCCAGGATAAGCTCAGATTTTGGTCTTGTCTCACCCGCCTTAAACACACCTCCGCTCACCCTCTGCAGCATGAAGGAGATAGCATTTCAAATTCTACAGATAGGAAGGTCCATTTCCCAAACTGAAAACAAATCCTCTTCACTGGGCAGAAATCCCATTTGCCCTGAAGAGCTAAGGGGGAGAGGGTTCCTGAATGAGGGCTCACTCCCAGTTCTGCAGGCTGGTCTCCCTTTATTCATACCTGCCCCCCCTCAGCAAACCACAGAATGTACTCACAGGCCCTCCAGATATGCTATAGGAGGCATTACTCAGACATGCTTCACACACAGACTCACCAACCATCGAGTGTCAGAGAAACAAAATAATACATATGTAAACCACACAATCCCTGCAACCTATGAAACTATAATGCTGGTTTTTTTCTTCCTAGTGTGAAGACTCCTTAACTTTTATGAACAATTATAAACACCTAAAGCTTTAAAAGCCCTCCAAGATATACTTTTTTAAAGTGCATTTGAACCAAGTATCTGCAGAATTCTTTTAGTCCGTGCAGGAAACCCTGGGGTTTCTGGGAGACGTCCACCACATTGGTCAGCAAAGTGGGCAGCCAGGCTTTGAGCAGTGATATGATATTTGTGTATTTGAGAAATCTGAGTAAAGTGTTATTTTTCTAAAGAAAGGCCAGTTTTATTTTTAATAATATCTCCCATCTTCGATAACTGACAATGCTGTCCCTTTTATCACTAAATTGCTGATTGAATTCGGATGTTTCCCAGCCATCTGTCCTTTTCCAATGGATAGTTCTAGTCTTTGACCAGCACCCATTGTTTTTATTACTGTACATGTATAATGTTTCATATTCAGTGGGTTCTTCTCCTTGATATGTTCACCTGTTATTATTCCAAATAAACAAACATCTTCTGTGGCATTTCCACTGACTTAGTCTGACATAGCCTTCTCTGGATCATGACTCTTAAAACTCAAGTCTGATTTCTGCAAAAGCTTCCTTTCTAGCACCACGTCTGGTTGTGCAGGTTGTATACTACACAACCACACGGTCACCAGTTGCATCACAGCCCTGTACATAAGAGGTTCATATTTATAGTATCTTATTGGTTTTCTAAAATGCACATTGATTACATTTCTAACATCTCTGAAATCGGAGTGCATCTCACATGAAAGGCATGTCATAGCTTAATTAAGTGTGAGAAGCTGTGATATTATACCATTTCTGGCAAGACCACAAAGCTAGTAAGAGGCAGAGCTAAGATTCAAACCCTGCAAGACAACCCACAGTTATAATTGATGCAGGACTTGTGTCACATAGTGGGAGAAAATCCTGGGTCCTGTCATTTGGAGGAAGAAATTTTTGACCGTAGTGACAGCATGTGTGCTGGTGCCCATGAGCAAGAGCATGTGGGTGGGGTGGGCTGGGGGAAACCGGAGACTGTGGCCCTGGAGAGATGGCAGGACCCACCACCCCTTTCTCTTGCCCAGCTCTTCCTTCTGGAAGAGATGCGAGAGCGCAAGTTCGATGGCTTTGCCCGTACCATCCAGAAGGCCTGGCGGCGCCACGTGGCAGTACGGAAGTATGAGGAGATGCGGGAAGAAGGTGAGAGGCAGTAGGTGGGAGGCTCAGGGTGGAGAAAGATGGACCTGGAAAAGCCAGGCCACGACCTCTGCCTCCCACCCTGTGGCCCCACAGCTTCCAACATCCTGCTGAACAAGAAGGAGCGGAGACGGAATAGCATCAATCGGAACTTTGTCGGGGACTACCTGGGGCTGGAGGAGCGGCCAGAGCTGCGTCAGTTCCTGGGCAAGAGGGAACGCGTGGACTTTGCCGACTCAGTCACCAAGTACGACCGCCGCTTCAAGGTAGGCACCAGCAAGTGGGTACATCTAGGACCCTGGTCCCAGCCTGGCACCCCACCCAGAGGTACACCCTCACCTCACCCAGATACATCTGTCCACAGGTATATGCTCAACTAACATAGATATTTCTGTCCATCAAATATGACCTTATGTAGCCCAGGCGCACCTGTCTATCAGATGCATCTTCACCTGGCCAGACACATCTGTCCAAAATTACACATTCACCTCACCCAGAAGCACTGACCACAGGGCCACCCTCATTTATCCTGGACACACCTATCCATTAGGTAGGTATAGCTTCACCAAGTCTAGATAGACCTGTCAGTTAGACACACCTTCACCTGGCCCAGATAAACCTGTGCTCATCTGGCCTGGGCACCCATGTCCAGCAGGTCTACCTTCATCTATCCTGTACCTGTTCCCTGCCCCAGACACCCTTCTAGCCAATATACTCTTCTTTAACCTATTATATAATGTAACTACTCATATACCTTTGCGTGGAGGGATACCCTCACCTGTCCTTCACCTGACCTGCCAGCACCACCCCTCTGCCTGGGGTTGATCCCCTAGGACCAGACTGCCCATGCCCAGGGCTCCTGCCATCAGCCTCTCTGGTATTGCATCCTCATAGCCTATCAAGAGGGACTTGATCCTGACGCCCAGGTGTGTGTATGTGATTGGGCGAGAAAAGGTGAAGAAGGGACCCGAGAAGGGCCAAGTGCGTGAGGTCCTCAAGAAGAAGGTAGAGATCCAGGCCCTGAGAGGAGTTTCCCTCAGGTGAGTCCAGGCACTCATCTGCCCCACAGTCACCTTTGCCTGCCCCCTTGTCAACCTCAGTTCTCTTCATACTGTTACCCCATCTGTAACTCTGACATTCTTACCTCCTGCTATATCTGTAACCCTCTCTTGACCCTACCTGTCACCTTCACCTGCCCCCACACTCATGATCCTTATTTGCCAACAGCACTTGTCTCCTCATCCAACTCTTCACCTGGCCCTTCTGTATTACCATCTTCCCCAGCTCCACTTTTCCCGTTTCCTGCGACCCGTGTAACTTCGCTTGCCCCTTACCTGACCTTCCCTTGTTGCATCTCACATGTCAGTCTTGCCACTCTCAACTGCCTTTCCTCCTGCCCCCCAGTACGCGGCAGGACGACTTCTTCATCCTCCAAGAAGACACAACGGACAGCTTTCTGGAGAGCATCTTTAAGACCGAGTTTGTCAGCCTCCTGTGCAAGCGCTTTGAGGAGGCAGCACGGAGGCCCTTGCCCCTCACCTTCAGCGACACGTATGCCTCCCCTCACCACCACCATCTTCGAATTGGTCTAGACATAGCACCCCCTCCCTATCCCACGGTCCCGCCGAAATTCCCCTCTGCCCTGCCACCCACCAGTGCCTGGCCTGGCAAGGATAGGATGGGAGGTACACACATCCCCGCTTGGAAGGCGAGCGCCCCAACAGCTTTCTCCTCTCTCCACAGACTACAGTTCCGGGTGAAGAAAGAGGGCTGGGGCGGAGGTGGCACCCGCAGCGTCACTTTCTCCCGGGGCTCCGGCGACGTGGCGCTGCTTAAGGCTAGCAGCCGGGCCCTCACGGTCAGCGTGGGTGATGGGCTGCCCAAAAGTTCCAGTGAGTCCGCGCAGAACCAGGGGGCGGTGCCAAAAAGGCGGGCCAGAGAGGGGACCAATCAATGTTGAAGGGGCGGAGCCAGTGAGGCTGGCCGAAAGTGGGTGAGGGCCGTGAAGGGGCATATCTAGAGAGACAAAAGAGGTAGCCATGGAGAGGGTAGAGCCAGCAAAGTGACCAGTGACTGGGCGAGAAAAGTGGAGGGATGTGGCAAGGGAAGAAGCCCAAGAGCTAGCCGATATATAAGGGGGGCAGGGTGAGGGGGGCGCGAGTCATGGAGTGGGCGAGCCTAGGAAATAAGAGGCGGGTCCTAGAGGGGCGGGACCAATCAGGACTGAGCCAGTGAGCCTGAGGGGACTGGGCTTGGGGAGGATCCAGAGTGGACCGGACTTATGGGCAGGGCCAAGAGCCTGGTCTGGTCTGACCACCACTCAAATCCTGTATACTTTCCCTTTTCCTTTACAGAGCCTACACGGAAAGGAATGGCCCAGGGAAAACCTAGAAGGTCGGCCCAGGCGCCTTCCCGGGCAGCCCCTGGGCCCCCTAGAGGTGAGGAGATGACCTCCACTAAGTGTCTTCTCTTGCCTCTTGTGGGCTCCGTGACCTAAGACAGTCCACCTATCAAAAGGATCCAACAAGTAGAGTTGACCAGAACTCTCCATAACTCCTGATTTCCCACAGAGTAACAGCTAAACTTAGTTTGGTATTCAAAGCCCTTCAAAATCCGACCCAAGCTAATCATCACTGACCTCTTCCATCTTACACTCCTATCAGGCAAGCTACATCACATTTTCCCAATTTGCCAAATTTGTCAAAACCTCCAGGCCTTTGCTGGAGCTGTTTGCTCTGCCTGTCTCCAAAATTCCCACTCCACTTGAGCTCCTATTCTTCCTCCAAGACCCATCCACAAAAGCGTTCCTACAGAATGGGGTTGGGGGAAAGACTGCCCCTGCAGAACCTCTCTCTGATCCCTCCTGGCCCCTGGGTCCCTCCCTCTCGCCTAGTCACCATACTGGATTGAGAATGTGGCTGCCTCCTCCCTCAGACTGGGAACTTTTAGTCAAGTCCTCCCCAAACACTCTTAGCATCACCATGATAAATGCCCCCATCCTTGCTCCAACCACAGGTCTGGACCGCAACGGGGTGCCCCCCTCTGCTAGAGGGGGCCTTCTGCCCCTGGAGATCACATCTGGAGGGGGCTCCCAGCGGCCTCCCCGAGGCCCTCCGTCCTCAGCCCTGAGGGCCAGCAGACGCCCTCGGGCACAGCCCCCTTCGGAGCATAACACAGAATTCCTCAATGTGCCAGATCAAGGCGTGGCTGGGTAGGTGCGGTGAGAGGGCAGCCCCAGGAGATGGGCAGCTGTGAGGGAGTATCTAGGGCTGTGACGAGCGCCCCCCGGTGCCCACAGGATGCAGAGGAAGCGCAGCATTGGGCAGCGGCCAGTGCCTGGTGTGGGCCGACCCAAGCCCCAGCCACGGACACATGGCCCACGGTGCCGGGCACTGTACCAGTACGTGGGACAAGATGTAGACGAGCTGAGCTTCAACGTGAATGAGGTCATAGAGATCCTCATGGAAGGTGCGTGTGCTGGGACATAAGTGGGAGAAGTCAGAACCCTGATACAGCCAGGCAGCCCCCCATTACCGCATATCCTCCCATGGGATGACAGAAATAGCCTCTTCTGAACCAGTGGCTGCAAAGGCTAGAGAGCTTGGGTCTGGAGTTACCTCCTAAGCCACCTAGGAGTCTGGCCTCACTGAATCACACCTAGTATTCCGGCTTCATTTTTGTCACCTGTCAAACATAGTGCTAATAGCAGAATCTTAGAGACCTCTTGTGAGTAGGATATGGGCTATATCTGGATGGCCCAAGCCACCTTCTTTACCTTAGTCCCTGGGGCTGCCCCAGAGGGGCCTTGGACTCAACAGCACCCTCTGCAGGTGAGTGGGGGAGCCCCATCGAAATCATTCCTGGGACCACTATGGGTATTGCAGGGAGGGGCCTGAAGCAGATCATGGGTGAAGGAAGAATGTAAGAGAGTGGTCTAGAAAATAACGGAGTGTGAGCCAGTGACAAGAAAAAACCATGTGTGTGTCCCTCCCTCCCTCTCTTCCTTCCATCACTCTCTTTTAAGCCTCTGCCTTATGCCAGACCAGTAGAAATGCATAAGACAGATATGAGCCAGCTTGAAGGTTTTCTCCGGGGTGGCCTGGGTGCCGCCTCACACTCTTTTCTCTCCCACAGATTCCTCGGGCTGGTGGAAAGGCCGGCTGCACGGCCAGGAGGGCCTCTTCCCAGGAAACTACGTGGAGAAGATCTGAGCAGGAGCCCAGAATTCTGTCCTCCCACCTACTAGGGAGCCAGGCCCTGCCAGCAGGGGTCTCGTTTCCCTTGGCTGCATTGGCCAGAAGGTCTAGTCTGGTGGCCTCCAGCCTAGCCCAGGCCCTGGGTGGGCCTAGGAGTCACCTGCAGCCACCCCTGGGCCCTGGACTGTCCCATGTCACACCACCATCCTTTTGTTTTACACAGGGCTAATAGCAGAGCCTGCCAGTTGCCTTATGAATACAAAATGAGGTGTGTCCTGTCAGCAAAGGGTGGGGCATAGTTGGGGGGCCTTGACAAGCATGTCCTCCCTCCTTCTCTCTTTACTGAAGCAATAAATGTTTGCTGGGTCGAAGTGTCAACCTTGTGATTTAGGAGCAGCAAATGCCCCATTTTACAGATGAAAAAATGAAGAGTCAGAATTTGAGTCACTTGCCTAAGATTCCACAGAGCCAAGCATTGAAAAGCTTGAGTTTGTCTCACTTGCCAACTTCCAGAAGCTACATCCCAGCTTTCTTATAGAAAATGGTCTAGTGGGTCTTATCAGATCCGAAGCTGCAGCCCCCAAACCCATCTGGAACCCAACCAGATCCTGAGGAAGAAGGCAGGTCCCGCATTCCTCCCACAATCCATCCTGAGACACCTCTGGCCCCTGCCCCCTACCTCATGTCTGTGCCTTCTTAGCCCTCACTTACTTGGGGTCAGGACCAGTTCTGACATTTGAGGGCCCTGGCTTTCTGCACTTATGGTCACAGGTGAAGAGGTCAGCCTGGCTAGTGGTCTCCCCAATTATCTCCAAACCCATGCTGGAGTCTGAGCCTTTGAGAACGCCATGCGGGTGCTGCAGGAACTGTCTGGGAGTCCTACCATGGTTAGAGCCTAAGGATCCTAGCTTTCCAGATGGATACTCGCTCTGCTCAGCCCCTCAAAGAGTAAGCCAGTCTGAGAGACTAGAGGGGTCAAAACTGAACCAGAGAAGGGACAGGGGCTAACTGTCCAGCAGAGCTTTCTGCAGGATCCACACCCTTTCTCTTCTGAACCTACCTGGGGAAGCTGAGAGTAGCTGGCAAAAAAAAAAAAATCTCAAGGTTGCAACTGAGTCTCAGCATTTTTATTAGTTAAGCCAGTTGCTTGAATGTCCCTGGTTCCCATCTCTAATTTTCTCCTCTGCTGTCCAACCATCATTGTGTATATCACTCGCTGTAAGACTTAGATAAAAGGTTGGGAGAGGGAGGAAAGGACAATGGACATGAACCACTGACCTCATCAGCTGGGCATTTCCTTGTGCTGAAGAGGAAATCAGGGCTTCCGTCTCCTTCTCAGCCCTCAAACTCACCCTGCAGGCTACCCCCACCCTAGCTCCTGGCACTTGGGGATAAAGTCCCATGGCCCCACTACCGTGACAAGCACCATATATGCAGGAAGTAGGGCCTTCTGGATAGAATGGATAGATGAGGTTTGGGCAGGTTACTGGGTATGAAGAAGGGAATGGGTTTGACATATTCAAACAACTTCTCACATTTAGGTTACAGCATCTGCAAACCTCAGTCGCTTTTGCCCTGCCCACTCAGCCCCACATCCTGTTGACTCTTACAAAATGTCTCAAGTCTGGCCCCTCCTCTCCCTTTTTTGGGTTCCTATCCTTTCTGAGGCCTCACCCCACCCTTCCCTATATTGCACCAACCTCTCCTGCACACACACACCTCTCCACCCTCCATCAACATGATGTTTTTACGAGTTTTTAACTGTATTAAAGATAGCCAAAGGTTTTTAAATTAAAACTGCACAGAAGTGTGAAATCTGTCTCTCCTTCACTCAAAAATCCGTTTCCCTCCCCAATTTTTAATGTCTCTTAATGGTATTCTCTGCATGTAAAAGCACATAGGTACAAAAAAACACATAGGTGCACCTTATGTACACAGATGGAAATACATTACACATAAAGTCTACACTTGCCTAGAACTCAATGAATATCTCTTTAATGGTTAAATAATGTATTATGGAGATCTGAGATCAAATGTTCACTTCATCCTCCATTAGCCCATCTCCCAAATGACAGCCAGGGATCAGATGGTGTACCTCCCCCTGCTTAAAATTCATTAGTGTCTAGAATAAAAACCACTCTCCTCTCTCCACGGTTCACAAGGCCCTGCATGACCCTCTCTCCACACCTTGCCTCCACTCTGCTCCAGCAGTGTGCTGATATTGCTGTTCTTCTCCACCTCAGAACAATTGCATTAGTTATCCACCCTTTCCAGAATGCTCTAGCCTCATGACCTTCCATTGGCTCACTCCTTCCTGTCATGCAATAGCTCAGAAGTCACCTCACAGAAAGGCTCCCCTGACCCATCAGTATCACATCCTTCTGGGTTGTTGTTGTTGTGTTTTTTAAATTTGTAGCATTTAATATAACTTCATACCCTTTTCTGCATTTGTTGTCTGTTTCCTCGTTTTAAAATTTGAGCGGCCTCTGAGGTCACGGATGTTTGTACTGTTCATCCCTGGTTCCCCAGAACCTAGCACACAATATGTTGGGCAGGTGACTCATTCCACACTGGTACACCCAGTGCCGCCATCCTGGAAACACACCTCTCCAGATGGACAGTTAGCTCGCTTTCCGCCCTTGGCCCACTCCAACTTCAGAACTAAGTGCACTGAAAATTTTGACTACTGTCAATTTCCTTCCAAAAAGGCTGTCCACTCAACACGACCTCTTCAAAAAGTAGAACCACTGTTTATCGCCTTTCGAGGCCTGGTGACAGGATAGGAGGGGATGAAGATGTCCATTTTGCAGACGAAAACACAGGCCAGGAAACATTTTAATCTCGGATTTCAGAACGGACTCTGTTAAAGGTCGACCCCTACGACTGCCCTGGGATTGCAACTCCGCCCCGGGATTTGTTCTGTTATCCAGGAGGATCTCAGGGCCCGCCCCCTCGCTGAACGCACGCAGGGCTCGCCCCACTTCTCGCGAGAGTGGGGAAGTGGAAAATGGCGTCGACGTGAGCGCGAGCTCACAGCTGTTCAGGGAGTCGCCGCAGCCTCAGCTAGAGCCGCCCGAGCCGCGGGAACAAGAGGCTGAGCCAGGCCGAGGATGGTGAGCGTGGCGGCGTGGGTGCGGCCAGCCAGCGGGGACTGGCGGGGAGCGGCCCTGTCGCGCACACACCCTCTAGTCGGCCCCGCCCCCACATCCGGGCACTCGCCGCCACTAGCTGTCATTCGGGGAGCGCCCAACTCCCTACTTCTGGACCCTGCTTCGACTAGGTCACGCCCACAGGGCTCTGACTCTGTCCCGACCCTTATCCGTCCGGGCCCCTAGCACTTCCAAGTTCGCCTGCATGGCTTAAACCCGACAGTGATATATCCGTTCTCAATGCACTCGGCCACTTCTGGCCTCTCCCGGAATCTTTCTAGCCACGCCCTGTTCAAATCCCCGCCTTGATAACCTTTATCCTGCCCACTCCCTCTAGGCCACGCCCCCGTCGCATAGGGGCCCTCCTACCTTCCCAGATTGGGAGGAGGGGATGCTCCTTTCACTGGAGCAATTCCTGACAGACGGCCCCTTTGGCATTTGGGACACGCCCAGCTCCTAGCCTGGGAATGGAGACAGAGGCAGGAACACAATCCGCCCTCATCTCCTGCCCTCCTTTGATGGTGACTCCGTAGGATGGGGGTCGACCGGGTGATATCTGTGGGGCATTCGCTACGTCAGGAATGCCCAATGGCCTTCGCGGAGTGGGAACGGTTCCTCTGGGTGGCCCCAGCAGAACTTGGGCCCAGAGGGGTTCTCCCCACCTTTCTTCTACCAGGAGAAGGAACCCTCAGGGCCCAGCCCGGACATGCCGGCCACCGAAGAGCCCAGCTCCAGTGAGGCTGATAAGGAAGTCTTGTCCCCGGTTGTGGCTGCTGCAGCCACCACCTTCTCCATGGGGGAGGAGCCAGGCCCTGACCGTGCAGCCACACCCCCAGTGTGGGACCGTGAAGGGCCTGGAGGGACCCAGCAGGTTGCCTCTCCAGTCCCAGACGGTGTCCATCCTGGCCCTGGAACCAGCCTTGGCCTGACCAGCACAGTCTCCGGGACCAGCGAGGATCTGCGGCCTCCCAGACGACGCCCACTACCAGGTGACCTGTGATAGGGCCTTCTGTGGGGTCACAGACCCCGGAACAATAGCAGTGAGGAGTGCAGAGTATCTCCAGACTTGGGGCTTATCTAGAGGGAATCACTGTTTACTGAGCACCAGTTTACCGTGTGCCAGGCTGCGGCTACAGTGATGAGCCAGGCCAATTCAGCTCCTGCCCTCTGGCAGCTCGGTCTGATGGAGGAGGCAGAGGGTAAAGGCCCCAGTAGGAAACCATAGGGTAATCCCAGCCTCTTTTATGCCTTTGGGGCAGAGCCCTAAACAGCGTGGGTGGGGAAGGTACAGATGACCCAGCTGTGTGCATCCTACAGGAAAGCAGATACCCTGCTCCAGCCCTGGTTGCTGCCTCAGTTTCCCCAGTGTTCGAGACCTGGCACAGCATCTCCGTACCCACTGCCCACCCACACAGTCCCTGGAAGGTAGGGCCAGGGTAGGTGGTGGGAGGCAGGTTATGGTGGGAGGTAAGCTAACCTTGGTCACCCTACTACACTCCTTTGCCCTCCAACCCTGCCTTGCCAGGCAAGCTGTTTCGCTGTTCCTCCCTGAGCTGCACTGAGACCTTCCCCAGCATGCAGGAACTGGTGGCACACAGCAAGCTGCACTACAAACCCAATCGCTATTTCAAGTGAGACCCTGACCATCTCAAACTCCTCTGGTACTCGGTGACCCGGCTTCAAGCAGCTCTGCCCACCTCTCGTGTAATAGCCAGTACCTAGGGTCCAGGCCTTTCCTCTTCCTAGTCGGGGGTTGGGTCTGGAAGTGGGAGTGGCCTGGGGCAAGTCCTGCCCTTACCTGCCCAAGAAGAGACTGATAGCTGGAGCGAGTCCCAGAGACGCGGAAGGGGTGGGACTTAACGTGGGTGTGGTTCCGTTCCGCCCAATTCATACCTCCCTAAAGGAAAGCTGACCACCTAAGTCAAAATTGAGACTTCTTCCTCGTTTTCCCAGGGCTCCGACCCGGACGGGTCCGCAAGGGTCGCGGCCACAGTAGGGGGGGCCCTTAGGGCAAACTCCTACCCGCAGGTGGGGCATCTGTGATTTGGGCCCGGGCTTCCTTACCACGCTCGCGGGGCAGGTCGCCAGGTGTCATCAGATAGGCCCCTCCCTGGTCCCCCAGAAGACCCAGCCCTGTGCCCACCCCCAGGTGTGAGAACTGCCTCCTGCGCTTCCGCACGCACCGCTCGCTCTTCAAGCATCTGCATGTTTGCGCCGAGCATGCGCAGAGCCCAGCCCAGCCGCCACCCCCTGCCCTCGACAAGGAGCCACCCGCGCCCGAGCGCCCCCCGGAGTCCGACCCCGCGTCGGCGCCGGGCCTGCAGTTCCCGCTGCTCGAGCCCTACACGACCCCCGCCCCTGCCCCCACCGGGCCCTTCCTGCCCTACTTGAACCCCGCGCCCTTTGGCCTAAGCCCCCCACGCCTGCGCCCCTTCCTGGCCGCCGCGCCCGGGCCGCCTGCTTCCAGCGCCGCAGTCTGGAAAAAGAGCCAAGGTGAGTGTGGTGGCAGGGCCGCCAGAAGGTGGACTAGGCTCGTTACGATTTCTGACTTTAACCCGCCTATTTAACTGCAGGTGCGGGCGGCAGCCCGCGAAGACCCCAAGGCGGCTCCGACGCGCCCTCAGGTGCGTGCAGGTGACCACCAGGGCGGAATAGAGGGGGTTTCTGTCCTGTGCCCTGCCGGGCCCAAGAGAGGCAGCAGTGCCAGCCCCAAATACAGGATTTTGCCTTAAAAGTTACCGGCCCTCGCGCCTTCATCTGCGCCGGCGTTTCTCTGTAAAGCTCGCGGGCAGTTCACGGGTTCTCCCTACGGTGGTTCCGAGGATGGGAGTGAGGGACACGGAAAAGTCAAGTTCAGTGCCTCCAATTCCAGTGGGGAACACACCCAGGGAAAACGGATCAGCCAGGCCAGACCCTCCGTGCCCAGGACCTGATGGGGATGTGGGGAAAGGTCCAAGCCGCCCTCGCCCATGTCCACCGTCCTCGAGGGTGGACCGGTCCTCCGGGCTGGGGCCGGGGACTGACGGGGTCCCGCCTGCCCGCAGGGCACGCGGTCTCGAGCCGCATCGTGTGGGAGCACACGCGCGGCCGCTACTCGTGCATGCAGTGCGCCTTCTCCACGGCCTCGCGGCCCGCCATGACTCTGCACCTGGAGGACCACCGCCCCGTCGCCCCCGCGGCCCCGGCGCCCGGGCTGCCGCGCCCCGACGCGCCGGCGGGTAAGGCCTGGGAGCGCGCGGGTGGAAAAGGCGGGGGCCCTGAGGCGAAGGGCAGGGCCGAGGCTCAAGCGTCCCCTCCTCTGCCCCACCCAGACCCGGCACTGCTTGCACCCAAGGTGTCGCCGCTGCTGTCAGAGGGGGAGTGTCCAGTTTTCTCGCCGCTCTGAACCCCGCCGCTTAGGGGGTGGGCTGTGAGGTGCGGGTAGTTTTGTAATTTTAGGGGGGCCTGAGATGGTTGGGGCTGGGGACAATAAAGGCGCGATTAACTGGCCTGTGCTGTGTCTTCATCCCTTGCCCTGTGATAAGCAGTGGGCTGGTCTAAGCAGTCCTGGGCACTTACAACTTGGGAGGGAGCCGGCCTCCCGTCACCATTCGCCTTCCCTGTCACCTCAACACTGGGAACAGGTCTCCAGCTCAGTACCACCAGTGCCCACTGTTCTGTCCTGCCACTTCCAAAAGCTAGATGGGGTGGAATTGCCCAGTTTTACTTTTTTTTAAGTCCCAGGAATCAGTGGGGACGACAGGCTGGGAGGCTGGTGCTGAAAAGTGCTGAGACTGGCCCAGGTGGAGCCTCCCAGGTGCTGAAGCCAGTGCTGACTCACAGGAAGGTCACAGGGTTGTGGGGCAGCCCTCTCAGAAGGTAATGCAAGGTCCCTAGAGCTGGGCAGTCTGTGGCAGGCTGAGACTCAGGGCTTGTCTTTGTCCTCGTTTCTCCCCATGCCTTAGCTCTGAGGAAGAGCGTGGGTCAAAGTCAGCCCTGGATGGCCTGGGCTTCTTTTCTCTTTACCACTCCCCTATCCTGGTCCTCTTCCCTTCCTTCATGGGAAGTCAGGCCTGGACCAGGGCCAGACTCGGGTGCCACACTGCTGTCTCAGCCCTGCTTTCATCAGAACCTAGCAAGTCAAGCCTCCTGGGTATGGAAATCCCATGTGTTGTAGGTAGCCACCCCTCAGGCTGGTTTTACGTTTTGTATCTTGCTCCCTTCCAGCCCCATGGCCCTCTAGCCCAGGCCTCAATCCTCTCTCCTTCCTGGGGCACTCAAAGCAATCCCGTCTTGCCCTTTCACTCTGAACACCTCTGGAAATAGAGGTCTCTTCTGATTGTGGCCCCCCCACACACACCTAGTACCTTTTAGTGGCTCTGCACAACTATATAGATGAAGATCCTGTTCTAATAGCCCACAAGGCCCCATTTAAACCTCCCCACCACCACCCAAGGCCACACAAACATCCTGTGAGAATGCACCTGAACTAGCACCTCTAGGCCCCCGCTTAGGTGGTTATTATTTAGCACCAGCTGTGGGGCCAGATGGGGATGGGGTTCTAGGGCCCCCTGAGCTACCCCTTTCTCAGCCAGAAGGCTTGGAATCATGACTGTGTGACCCTGGGGAAGACTCGGCCCTCCTGCATCTCACTTTGCTAGTGACATCCATCCTTCAAATGGATGTCATGATGCTCAGCCCTGTAGTCCTCATGAGGATTCAAAAGACTGGGGAGAGAGGGAGGGGGTTTAGGCAATGTTTGCAAGTGATTCACATCCCTCTGGTCACCAAACCATGGCTTCCTGGACCTTCTCAAGAAACTGGGGAGGAGGTGTAACAGGGTCTAGTGGCCTGTTTTACAGATAAAGTGAAGCTATGAGGGTAAGCTGACAGCCCAGACTCTAGCTAGGACTGGTTCCAAGCCACTCTGATTCCATACCACCCTGGAAGCTAAGCAGTTAGCACCCATGAGAAAACCCAGGCAGCTGGGCCCCAAGGGCTCTCTCCCCCTTTCCCATACTTCGAAGGCCCCTAGATGTCCTGGGAAATCTGGCCCTAGTCTCACACATTCCTGCATCTCCAGGGACAGGATTTAATGGTCCCCTTCCCCCATGTCCCCAATCGATCTCCAGGGTACCAAGGTCCCTCAGCCACCCCCAAATCCAAGCAATGACATCTGTCAGGACCTTTCAGAGACCCATGGTCCAGGTACTCTCCCACCTCCACCCTATGACCCATGTAGATGCAGCCACCCCTCCCAGGAGTACAAGGGGTCCACAGCCCCCACTGCCCTAGAGTCAGCTAAAGCTCTGCGCTGAGGCCTAGGGAGCTAGGTCACCTGGCCTGGGCACCCTGCCCACCCCAAAAAGTACCTCCTTCCTCCCTCCTCCCAATTCGTATCCCACCTTTGTCTTCTCGCCTGGGAATCATTACTGCTCCCGGTGTCCCTTCTAGGCACCCGCAGCCCCTGTCCTCCCTCTGGCCAAGATACAAACCACCTCCACCCCTACCCTGACTTCGGGATACCTGAAAGCTGAGTCCTCTTAGGGCCCCAGCTTGCACAGCAGAGGGTGCCCAGGAGTGTCAGTCTGAGGGAGAACGAGAGGGGCCCGCACATCCTGGCAGGCACCCACCTTGTGCAGCTGTCCCAACATGGGCAGGTGGGCCAGAAACTGCAGGTTCTCGTTGAAGAGACTGAGCCACTCCAGGAGGCTTCAGTCCACTGCCCGGCAGTTATCCAGCACCAGCTCCGACACTGGCATATACCTGCTGGGTTACCCTCACCCAAAACTGGGAGACCGGAGGTAAAGGCTGACACAGCCCGAACATGCCCATCCTGGTTCCCGACTCCTCCGCACACCCTATGGCTCCAGGATCAGCCACCCACATGCTCAGTCCTCCTGGTGCTTCATGTGGCTGCTTGGGCCACCATCCCGCCACCCCATCCCCCTGGATTAGGGCAGTCAGGTGCACTGCCTCTGGCTACTGCGCACAGGGACCAGGTGTGCGGCAGCTGCAGCTCTCAGCTTTGGCTCCCCACGTGTGCTTAGAACCCCCGTGGCTCCCCTCCCTAGTCCACACATTTCCAGACACTTGCCCCAACAAACCCCCACATACACCCTCAAGTCACCAAGTCAGACTCTGGCCGGCACTCAGTTCTCCCCGCTTCTGGTTCACAGCTCTCAAGTGCAGCCTTCTGTCCATGTTCAAGGCCACTCAGCGAGGCCCCAGCGGGGAGCCTCCAGGATGGTGCCAACACACAAAGGGGAATAGGGAGCACATGACTCTCCATGCTGGCAAGGGCTCCACCAGGGAGGAACCCTTTAAACTCCAAGTTCCAGGCTGGGAGTGTCCACACCAAGTGGCCTGCCCAGAGCCTGGGGAATCACTAGCTGTCATTCAGTCCTTTAGCTTACCTTGATTGAGCGCCAACTGTATGCTCTCAGCCAATCAGCCCTTGTTCTTTTATTCCCTCACCAAATACTGAGTCAGCCAGCCTGTGACCAGCCTATGCTGTCTAGTACCAGAGACCCAGAGTGGACCCAGACCTCATCATCGCTGGCTTCCCGAGACCCTGTTTGGAAATGTGACTCAGGATCCATGTTTGTCTGTGCAGGGACAGGGTGCATAGGCACAGAGGCTTCAGAATCCTCAGGCTGTACTCTTAAAGCGGACACATCAACAGGCAGTGCTTCCGACTGTGGACTTCGTGGCAGGGCAGGCAAAAAGAAGAGCTCAAGACAAGAACCTCCTTCCCTGTCTCACCTGGATCTTTCTGAACTTCTATGTCCTTACTTCTTCAGGTGTGACCCTCGGACCAGCAGTATAAGCATCACCTGGGATATTGCAGCACCTGAATCCTACCATGGACTGGAGGCAGACTCAGCACCTTAAAACAGCGACTGAGGGGTCTGATGGGTACCAGTACTTCTCAGCTTAGCTGTACCTTAAAATTGCCCCACAAGTGTCTAAGACATCCCCTGGTTCAGGCCACACCCCATAGCAACTAAGTCAGAATCTCTGGGACTGCCTCCTTGTAAACTCCTCAGGCAATTCCAGGGCATGGCTAAACTGAGAATCAGGGCTCTGCACTCTCCTACTAGGTTCCCTCCCACTCTGTGCACCGAGGTCACTGACCTCCCAGGGACCTTATCTGGCTGAGCCTCATGTCCTAACAACGCTGGTCTTGCCCATTACCTTCACACTCTCTTCTCTGACCTCCCAGCTGTCTCGAATTTCCTCCTACCCTTTGTCCACTGGGAACCTGGGGTGTTCTCAGGGGCCAAAGCCTTGGATACTGCCTACCTGCCCACCCTCAAATCTGACATCCCAGTGGGCCATCTGCTCAGCTACAGCCATCCACGGCCCCATGTGACATCTGCCCCTGCAAAAGGGAAGTACTGCTCGGAATCAGACCACAGGGAAATGTTGAAATGAGGAAGGCAAGTGAGGTAAGGAACAGCAGAAAGGCCTTACCCATCACACTCAGCAGAGTCCTGGGTCTCCTGCCAAGAGCAGACTGTTCCCCTTCCCCACTGAGAACGCCCCTCCCATGGAGGCCCCGGCTGGAGTTGGCCTTGGCCTGCCTCTGCCATGTGCTCCTTGGAGCCCAGAGGGTTAGCAGATCATGTGGTAGGAATGAAGGGGGACAGCAGAGAGCCAAGAAACTAGTGACTACATTGTGAATGTGCTGACCTGCGATGGACAAAGCAGGGAGACTAGCTGGCAGGTCAGGAACTCATGAAGTGGCCAGCTAGATCTGGAGACAAACCTGGGGCCAGGCCGTTCACCCCGGCTTCCTTCCTCCTCTGCCCTCCCCAACCAGTGGGGGCTGTGGAGCAGAAGCCACAGTCACTTCCTGAAGGCAGCAGCCCCAGCTCAGGTCCCACTCACCCTGTGGCCCATCACCTGCCTGCAGCCATGGTGAGTGAATCCCCAAGCCCTGGGAGAGTCCCCACTGGTTGGAGGCAAGGGGTGCCACAGGTGGAAATTGGGAGGCATATTCCAAGAGTGGAGCAGCAGAGGGGGCCAGGAAAGCCATCTAGGAAATGAAAATGACCGATACAAAAGCCCAGAGGTGAGAAGCAGCCAGGATACACCTCTGGGACAGTCGAGCTCCAAGGGGCCTGCCTATGTCCCTGGCTTAGGCTGTGACTATAAAGGGGAAAGATGAAAGGCCTCAGACAACTCCCTTCGCCCCAGGTCAGCATGAACAGCAAACAGATGGCCAGGGTGAGCACAGGGGCTTCCTATGGATGACAAAGTAGGTCAGTCACCTGCTGCCTGCTCCCACCTCTGCCGGTACCCCCCCAGGCATGACCTTTTGACCCCATGGGTCACCCACTGGGTAGGGGGGCTTTCAGAGGCATATTCAGACCCCAGGCAGGAAGTGCAGCCTTTTCTCACATTCTCTGGATAGGAAAGTGAGCTATGGGCAGGAGGAGAGGCCATGTAGTTCTCCCCTTCCCCTCCCTCCCCCATCTCCCCCAGGTGAAGCCAGGCTTGGAGGCTTCTGGGGGATTAGTCATCATAGCAGGCCCAGCCTACTTTGTGCATCTGCCTGTGTCTGATGGTACAGGGTGGTCCCCACAGCACCTGGGACAAACTTCATGTACTATACATCGCATATGCATCTGACTGTGCCCGCTTTTGGGGGCATGCCTGCCAGTCCTCATGACCATTATTGACTGTGTCCCTGACCATCAGCTGGGGCATCCGAGACTGTGAGAGACCCTGTGCCACATTTGCCTCCAGGTCAAGTGTCTCTGCATCCATCTATGTGAGTCAGACTAGATGCAGCTAAGTATACACCTGACTTTGTGCCCTCTATGTTGTTTATTTCAACAAATATTTACTGAGTACCTACTGTGCGCCGGGCATTAGCAACAAATGAGCAAAGTCACTGCCCACACATTTAAAAATATAAATGAAATAAATATAATACATGGTGGCAGATACTAAGAGAAAAATAGTGCTGATTGGGGATTCAGGGTTAACAGGTTTCCTCCAGCTGCTCTGAGAACGCTAACCAGAGATGGAGGGTGGGCAGGAGTCAGGGAGGAGGCAACTGGACAGTGCCTCTGGCGGATGACAGCACTGCAGTCTGTGAGGAATGGTTAAATGCCGGATGTATTTTGCAATTAGAACACAAGGGACTGGGGGCATGGGGTGGTTAAATAACAAGAGGAAAGTGGCAATGTGTGACAATGTCCTTGTGTCCCAACATCCATCTCTCCACCACCCCTGTGTGTACCAGTCCCTGCCTGACTGGCTCTCTGTCCCCTAGGGGAGCCATCAGGACTTCCGGAGCCTTCAAGCAAAGTTCCAGGCCTCTCATCCGGAGACCAGCGAGCTCCCCTTAAAATCTCCAAAGCCTGAGTTCAAGAAACTCCTCAAGAAGTTTCCGCAGCCTGAGCTAGGTGAACACTCCAAGAAACCCCCGCAGCCCGAGTTCGGTGCAGTGCCAAGGAAGCCCCCGCAGCCCGAGTTCACTGACCTCCACAAGAAGCCCCTGCAGCCCGAGTTCGGTGCAGTGCCCAGGAAGCCCACGCAGCCTGAGTTCGCTGACCTCCCCAAGAAGCCCCCGCAGCTTGAGTTCGGTGCAGTACCCAGGAAGCCCACGCAGCCCGAGTTCAGTGCAGTGCCCAGGAAGCCCCCACAGCCTGAGTTCGCTGATCTGCTCAAGAAACCCCCACAGCCTGAGTTCACTGATCTGCCCAAGAAGCCCTCCAAACCTGAATTCAGCGAACTCTCCAAGAAGTTCCCACAGCTCGAAGCCACTCCATTCTCCAGGAATCCCCTGCAGCCTGAGGTCAATGAGGCCCCTCAGAAGGCCTTACAGCTGGAGCCCAGTGCATTTGCTCAGAAGCCCCCGCAGCCTGAGCTCAGCAACCCCACCAGGCCCCCAGCAGAACCCAAACTCAGTACATTCCCTAGGAAGTTCTGGCAGCCTGAGACCAATGAAGCCACCCCGAAGCCCCCACAGCCTGAGTTCAATACCTTTCCAAAGAAGCCCCCACAGCCTGAGTTCACTGAGCTCCCCAGAAAGCCTCAGCAGCCTCAGGTTACTGGCCTCCCTAAGAAGTCCCTGCCACAGCCTGAGTTCAGCGAAGTCCCTCAGATGCCGCCCTGGAAGCCTGAGCCCAGTGAGCCCCACCCCGAAGCCTCACAGCCCGACTTCAGTGCCTTTCCAAAAAGGCTCCCACTGCCTCAGCCAAATGACCTCCCCAAGAAGCCCCTGCAGCCTGAGTTTGGTGACCTCACCAGGACGTCTTCAGAGCCTGAAGTCTGTGTGTTTCCCAAGAGGCCAAGGCAGTCTGAATTCAAAGCACTCTCTAAGAAACCCCCCCAGCCCGAGCTGGGCAGTCTCCCCAGGACGTCCTCAGAGCCCGAGGTCAGCCTGCTCCCCAGGAGGTTTACAAGGCCCGAGGGCCAGGGGCACCCCCGCAAGTTCTCACAGCCAGAGCCCAGTGCTCTGCCCAAAAAGCCCGGGCAAACGGAGTTTTTTGGGAATCTCTCTAGAAAGCCCCCGCTACCTGGCTCTCTTTCAGAGAGCTCACTGCCCACAGCCAATGCGAGCTCTGGCCCCAGGTTCCTGCTTAGCCCAGGGTTTGGAACCAGGCAACAGAGGTCAGGAGCGCTCACCCACAGTGGAGGGTCAAGGCTGGGCCTCAAACCTGATCGCCCACCCCGGCGGAGGCCTCTGCCTTCTGTCAGCAGCCTGGGACCCCCTCCGGCCAAACCGCCGCTGCCCCCAGGCCTCAGGGACATCCAGAGCTTTCAGAGACCCTCAGCAGCAGTCACAGGTGGGTCAGGGCAGCCCAGGCTGAAAGGACGGCCCAGGGGATCGCTGGCCATGCCTGCCTCCCTCCTGCTCCTGTCTCTCCACAGCTCTGCGGAGGACCCACTCTTCTGCTGGAATCCACTTCCAGGCCCAACAGCCTAAGGCCACCCCACAGTGAGTGTGGGGAGTAGTGGATGTAGGAGCAGGTCATGAGGCTGAAAGAGGCCCTCATCTCAAGTATCCCTGCAGGGACCCAGATGAGATCTACGAGCTGTATGACGACGTGGAGCCCACAGACAATTCCAGATCCAGCCCCAGGAGCAAAGGTTTGTTGGTGGTGGGTCCAGGCACCTGGGACACATCTGTTGCTAGGGCATTTTCTGCCATGCTGCTGATGGGAGGCCAAGCACTAATCCAATTCCCTGACAGCACGGAGCAAACAGAGGGTAGGAGTGGCTTTTCAGAAATATCACAGCAGCTCCTGGTAGGTGGAACAGTGTGAGTAAGGACAGCATAGACACCAGTAGCCAGGGAGCATGGGTGGCCAAGTCAGTGCTGTAGCTCAGGGTGGTGAAACTGGAAGGATCAGGTAAAAAGGGGCATGACAACTTGGTGGTATATTAAGCAGGGGTGAGAGGGAGTAAGTGAGCTTGACTTGGATGAGGCCCAAGTATGGAGCCTTGACTTGAGCCTGAGTATAGCAGTGGAGCCACCCCTGAGTCAGAGACAAAGGTGTCAGGTTCCCTCATAGACCTGTTTGTTGTGTTGGAGGTACCTGAGGACTTGGATCTGGAACTCAAAGATAGGTATGGGCTGGACACAGGGTGTGGCCCTGGCATCTCTCTCTCTCCACTCTGGAGTTAGTTCCAAAGGACTCTTCTCTTCCTTTTCCAAGTCTCTGCTCTAGGAGAGCATGATCCTGGCCTAGCAGGCCCGTACCTCCCACCCAGCTCCGCAGTTAATGCCTTCACCAACCTCACATGAAAACAAAAACTTCCATGGAAGCACTTTACATGTGTGTCACTGAGTCTACACTGCCCTCTACCTCCCAAGGCAATGTCATGCCCACTGTACAGATGTGCAAGTTTGAAGACCTGAGAAGTGACTTGCCCCAGCTCACACAGACAGTACAGAGGAGCCCGGGGCCTCTGCTCCCAGGCTGTGTCCCTGTCCTGGTTTGAAAGGGCCTCCTGCAGGGGAACCTTCCATCAGGGTTATGTATCTTCAGGATGCTACCTCACCCTTCCCATCAGCAGCCCCCACCCTGGCCTGCTGCCTCTGTGGCAGCTTCTGAACTTTCCCCCAGGGGCTGTTTGCAACAGCCCTCCAAGCTAGCACAGAGCTTCCTGGCAGGGGTCCTCCTGCTTCCACTCCAGTGAGGTTCTGTGGCTCTGCTCTGGGAGGGGCACTGTTTAGGACCTGGATGTAGTATAATGTCTCTCGCCATTCTACTACTTCCAGCAGCCTTGCAGGCACGGTCCATCCCCCTTCCTCTCCCCCAACCCTGTACAGACCTGGAACATCTCCACCTCTGTTCACTGTCCCTGCACCGAATCCTTCAAGATTCCCATCAAATACAATAATCTCTGGATCTCCCCCTTCTTGAGACAGTGTGGGGCTGTTAGTACGGATTGTCCTAAAGAGGGCTTTGTCCTTTTCAAGTCTATCCTCCCACTCTCCACTTCACTTGGAGCAGTAGCAACTGGGGGCTGGGCCCAGCTATTTCCCAGCATCTGAGCAGACCACTCACAGGAGCCTGCCTTCCCCTGTGGAGCCTGCTCAGGGTTATACTGCCAGGAATCTTGGGCCATAGGTGTACCAGGTTGGCCCCACAACGCAGTGCCCACGAGTGTGCTGTGCTGTGGTGGGTTTGTAGGGGCTCTGGGGTGCCAACGTCAAAACTGCTCCCAGCTGGGCGACCATCTCCTCCCTGGGCAGCCTCTGGGAGAGGCAGAAGCTGCTGAAGGAATATTCTGGGTGGGACCATGGATGACAATATCATCTGAGCACCAGGCTAAGGCTAGAGGTACATTCAGTATCTGAAGGGTCAGAGTATACCAAACAAATACCCCTCAGTGGGCTGCCTGATGGGAGGGACTGCTGGCCCAAAATGTCAAGACACTTGGAGTTATTTAGAGAGGACAACAAAAAGCTGGGGGCTTCAGGTTCTAGAGGCTTCACTCACCTGTTCATGAGGCTCTAGCGATAAGGCAACCCTTTGGCAAGCAGGCGTCTACCTGGAAGGCTGGTCACTTGCCAGTAAAATCGGCCTCACCCTGGGAGATCCCCCTCACACTCCTGCCTCACCATGACCCAGGCCAGTCCAAGAACCCCGCCCAATGAGCCCCTTCTCTGAGGTCAGCTTAGTTTGCCTCCAGGATATCTTTTTGCCTTTTGACCCAAATCTCTTTAATTCCCAGAACTCAGCCTGCTCTAAGTGCCAGATATAAAGTGGCCTCAAAAGTGTGCAAATAAATCCTGCCTCTCTACCCCCCTCACCAACTGGGTGACCTTGGGCAGATCACTTTATCCCTCAGAGCCTTTATCTCATCAGCAAGTTAGGAATGACAGTACTGTCTGTCATGAATAAGGTTGTTGTGAGGGTTGAATGAATGTGAATAGTTTCTGCCATGCCTAGTGTGTGTCATGAGTTAAGAAAATGAAAGGCAATCCAGAATTCACAACCAAGGACAGAGGCCTGGGGAGAGGATGGGCAGGTGGGTAGGGCAGGGGTTGGGAAGGGGCCTGGCCAGAATGGGAGGATGTCTTAAGAACTGCCACAAGGAAAGCTCATTCAAGATCAAGCCACCAGGGCCAAGAGAAGCTGAGCCAACAATCTCCACCCTAAGTTCTGACTGCCCCTAGATGAAGTGCCACCCACCCAGCAATCACCTAGGAAATCACCACAAGACTCTGAGCTCAGGTAACACAGGGCAAAGGGGGTGGGACAAGGAGGGGCTGTACTCTGGAAGGGAAGGGGCTGAACTCCGCTGAGAAATACATCTTGCTCATGAGTACCCAATTCACTGGGGGCTCAGGAAGGAGAAGATCCTCCAGCCACAACCGTTGCTGCCCACGGACCCGAAGGTGCTGAAGCAGATCCGGAAGGCAGAGAAAGCTGAGAGGGAGTTCCGGAAGAAGTTCAAGGTGTGGACACCAGGCTAAGCCAGAGCCCTAGGAGGGCTGGGCTCAGTCCAGTTAACCAAGGCCCCACGAATTCCATCCTCAGGAAGAAGCTGGGGCTCCTGGGCAAGGCGGGGAGGGTGTCAGCACAAGCCAAAGCTCTAACATGTACCTCCCTAGTTTGAGGGGGAGATTGTGATTCAGACGAGGATGATGATCGACCCCAATGCCAAGACGCGTCGTGGGGGTGGCAAGTACCTGGGGATCCGGCGTGGGGAGATCCTGGAGGTGATCGAGTTCACCAACAAGGAAGAGATGCTGTGCAGGGACACCAAGGGCAAGTGTGAGTGAGCCAGGCCGGGTAGCCCTGGGGAGATAGGCCTCACACCACCGGGCCAAGACTCACCCATTTCCATTCTCTTCGTAGATGGCTACGTGCCTAGAACAGCATTGCTGCCCCTGTGAGTAATGCCCTGATGCAGGGGGTTAGGAAAGGGGGGCAGTCAATAGGCCTGGGTGACCCTTGCTGACCCATCTGTGCTCTCCATCAGGGAAACAGAAGTATATGACGATGTGGCCTTCTGGGGTATGTAGAAATTCTGGATGGGTTGGAAGGCATCACAGTGCCTTGGGAGAGGATAAGCCCCCACCCCACTTCCCTGGGGGATACTCAGTATCTGCTTATGGGAAGAGGGATAACTGGAAGTCACTATTCCTCTGCAGACCCTCTGGAGAGCCAACCATTCCCCCGGGGACAGTAAGGCACGAAGGTGTGGGGACCTCGGACAACATGCCAGCCCAGCCACCCACTAGCCCTGGATCCCAGCTTGGAGGTTGCAGAATTGCCAAGGGTCAGGTCTGACTATGTACATGGACTACATAAAGCCCCCTTTTAAAGCCATCCCTGCTTCCTGTCTTTCCTTTCCCTACTGATTGGCACACACAGTGGAGCCATGATCAAACACTTGTGGACCTATGGGGTCAACCCCCTCCTTCATGGTCTCACTCCTGAGGGAAAAAGGCCAGGAAGGAGAAGTGTGGCAGGGAGAAGATAGCAAGGGAACTGAGACCTTGCTAGATTTCAAAGTGGGAGTCCCTTGATTGGACCCCTGTCAGCTGTTGGCCACGGTGGAGAGGGAAATGCGCAGGACACGTCCCATTCTACAGCCCTCCACCCACATGCAGACAGGACAAAGCAACAGCTGTGACCTCTGTATGAGGTCATAATCTTCGTGGTGGTGGTGGTGGTTGTGAGTGACCCAGTTCTCATAGAGCCCAGGGATCAAGTTCAGCCTGAACCTTTACAGGACTAAATACGGTTAGAAACCCACATCTTGCTGAATCTGTTTTACCAAAGCAAAGCTGCTATGGACTGAATATTTCTCTCCCCTCCAAAATTCCTATATTGAAAACCTAATGCTCAATTTGAGAGGTGATTAGGTCATAAGGGCAGAGCCCTGAGAATGGAATTAGGGTCATTCCCACCAAATGAGGTTACAGCCAGAAGGCACTGTCTATGACCCAGAGCGCTGAATCTGCATCTTGATCTTGGACTTCCTAGGCTCCAGAACTGTGAGAAATCAATTTCTATCGTTTATAAACCGCCCAGCTTATGGTATTTTTGTTATAGCATTTGGAGCGGACCAAAACAAAAGCTGAACTGCAAATGAGCCTGATGCAGTGTCTGCACCTCTCACAGAAATTACACAGGAGGGAGACAAGACAGCTTTCGTGACAGCTGACAGCCAAGTACTCCATTACTAGCACAAGGGCATTAAAATCCACTCAGGATTCAGTTTCCATGAGTTTTCCTAACATGGCAGGGCTGACCAACCAGCAAGAAAGGAGATGAAACCCCTGGTGGTCACGGCTCCAAAGGTAGAGAAAAGACTGAGTAAATCCAAACCTCGGGTAATGGCCCAACAACGCGCGCGCGCGCGCACACACACACACACAAAAGCAGGCAGCTTTCAGGAACTGGTATTTATTATCAAAGTCATATTCGATGTCAACAAGATGCCACAACTACAAAAAAAATTGCGCACATTGCAATCTCAATGCAAACAGTCAAATGGAACCCCAGTCATTAAAAAAGTAATTCAAATTACCCCAAAAAGCAACCGAATTTTTTAAACATCTTTTTACATCCAGCCAACAAATTAAAATGGTTAACAAGAAAAAATACAAATTCAGAGGTCTGGTATCGATGTTTAAAAAAGGCAACTGCTTAAGCATTTCTATCGATTCGAACATCAATCTCTCGGCCACTCAGCTTCATTCCATTCATCATCCGGCAGGCTCTCTCAGCCACCTCTGGAGACTCAAACTTAACCACACCGCACCCCTTGGACTTCCCATTCTCCATCTTGATGTCGGCATACAGCACGTGGCCTGGGCACAGGGAGGGAAGAAGAGACCACAACTCATCAGGCAAACCAGAGCTTAGCCTGAGTCTGGGCTCCACTCAGTCCAGATCACCTGTTGAATTTCGGTTGGAGAGTCAAAAGGGAGAGTGGCCCCTCGGCCTGGCACACGAACGTTCAGAACACAGCGGCCAGGACTCAGCTATGATAGCCCTCAGCCCCATTGCCATTCTTCTGCCATTGGGACAACAATCTGACAGGCCCCATGATAAGCCTTCCTGGCAGCTTCAAATGTATGCCTTTACACTCAAGAGTTTTTTTTTTTCAAAAGTGGGGGGCACACATGAAGCCAACTTTACATTCAAATTTTAGAGGATTCATTTTCAATACACCACACCACCGCTTTTACAAGGTCACGACCAGTACAATGGGCACTTCTGCACTGTCCAATATAAGCTATGTAATAATTAGCAAGTGAGTTTCACATATTCATTCAAGCACCAATTAAGCATCCATGTATGTGTCAAGTGCCATAGAAACAAGTGCACAGGAGAGGAGTCCTAGAAACACAGGGCTCCGCTTCACTGACTACTAAGGACAGGACAATGCAGCCAATGCTAGCGGCCCATAAGTCCAGTCATTAACTCTGAGGGAGGATCAATGTCCCGGAGGGCTTCTCATGGGGAAGTTCTGAAATAGCTTAAGTTTACCAGATCAAGACTTGCTGACAACAGCTCTCAAAAGAGCACTTCTGGAGCTCTGGAGAACACCAGCAACTCAGGGTTCAGAGACAGGAGGGAGACAAAACAAGAGTGACCAAGTCCCACAGGGGCTTATGAGTTTGGACTTTCTCTTGTCAGCTTAGGGGCACCTCCGGGCACCTGAGGCAAGGAGAGCTGCATGCTCCAATCCAACTTTTCTGACTATCTACTACAATGCAGAAACTAAGGAATGGGACAGAAGGCAAGAAGGCAGGCTATGGCTCAACAGGTGAACTGAGAGAAGAACCAGGAGAAGCAGCAATCATGGTGAAATCTGAGCCACCAATGAAATAGGAAATGAGATCATTTCTGAGGAAGCCACGATCCAGCAAGCCACGTAGACCCTCCCACTAGAAAGAAGTGGTGGGGGTGAGGGTGAGGGTGTCCACCTGGACACAACTTAACTTCCATTAAGCCACAAAATGAGCCTTCCAGAATGGATGTTTGGTGTTCCAGAAAACCACAATCAGACACCCTCGGCCTCATCAACACAAAAGCTACCGCAGGCCCAGAGCCTGCAAAGCCTCACCCACAGGACCTGCTGGGCAAGCGCTCTTTGAGGCATGACCCAAGGGTGCTGTGGTGAAAAGTAACCTTGTCTCGGATGTATTTATTTTATTTAGGTTTCTCACTTAGCCATGTGACCCTGGGAACTGACTTTGCCTGACTCATCTCTAAAATGGGGACAACGCTACCTCCTTTCAAAAACTGTAAAAGGAGAAAAAAGATAAAGATGAAATGAGAACACAAATGAAAAGTGTCTGACACATAAAAGGAAACTCAACAACCTGCTTGAATATTTAAATAGGCAGAAAAATGGCAAGTCCCATCAGTCTTCTAGTGTCATGGAAAGTGGCCGTGAAGACCAAGATGGAAGCTTCACTGCACGACTCAAACGCATCACCAACAGGCTGATTTCTGAAGCCACAACATGGAAACACATAGACAGCCTTTCTCACTTACCACATTCGTTGAATTTGTCCTTTAGCATCTTCCATGTAAAATCAAATGGGAGCTGAGATTAAAAAAAAAAATAGACAAGTAAGTGATTCAATAAAATCCTAATGTATAAACATCACTATTGTCTTTGATAGTGATTTGAAGGATTTATTACACAGAGAAATTGGCTGACCTTCAAACTGAGACGACCAACAGAAAACAAAACAAGTCTGTCTGGAATGAGGTTCTAAACTAGCACACCAAGTTCACTCCCTTGTGGCTTTATCTTCCATGGGAGCAACATGCAGAGAAAGCAAAACGTAGTTGCCTGTGGTTCAGCCCACAGAACCTCTGAATAGTAGCTAAAGGTGGTCAAATTGGTACAGATTATTCAGACACAGCCATTTTTTACTCAGAACTGTCATGCTAAGGTTTAGTGGCTCTTCAAGTCAAGAGATAAGAAAACTAGAGTTCTTAAGCTATCTATCTAGCAGTCAGAGAAACCCAGTGGGTCCACAGAACCCACTATTCTTGCTGCATGGAATGTCACAAGCTCTCACATTCCCTCCGTATCCTACCAACATCAGTCTTTGGGGACAGTGGGAAGGTGGCCTTGCATGCTACTCAGCTTCCTTTCTGAGGGCATCACCTCTGACTTAAACAAGATGTGCCACCATTCAGTCCTGCTGACTTCCTACCTCCCTCCTCCCTTTGTGCATACCACTGAGAGGTTCCTGAAAAGCCACTTACATTTCTCACAAATATCTGGCAGGCCTTCCTGGCCACCCCAGGAGCATGGCCTCCAGCTCCACCAAAGGAACCTGCGAAGCTTCCTCCAAAGTTGCCACGCTCCATCTCGATGGCGCGGTCAAAGCTGGCACCGCCACCGCCACCCATGGCCAGGCCCATGCGCTCAATGCCAGCACCCAGGGCCGGGCCCATGGCGGGCCCCATGCGCTCCAGGCTGTTGGCGCCCATGCGCTCCAGGCCCATGCGCTCGAGACTGTTGGCGCCCATGCGCTCCAGGCCCATTCGCTCCAGGTTGTTGGCGCCCATGCGCTCCAGGCCGGTGGCCATGCGATCCATCACGGGGCCCATGCGCTCCAGGCCAGCCCCCATGCCTGCAGGTACCATGCGCTCCATGCTCAGGCCCATGCGCTCGATGGCAGGGCCCATACGCTCTACACCAGAGCCCATGCGCTCAATGGTCTGGCCCACACGGTCGATGGGCGCGGCCATGCGCTCAAGGCCAAAGCCCATCCCAGCACCCATGCGCTCCACGCCAGAACCGATGCGCTCCATGGTCTGGCCCATGCGCTCGATGCTGGAGGCCATGTGGTCTAGGCCCAGTGGGCCCATGCGCTCGATGCCGGAGCCCATGCGCTCGACGGAGCCCATGCGGTCCATGACCAGGCCCATGCGCTCGATCTCGGAGCCCACACGATCCATGCCATGGCCCAGGCCTGCGCCCATGCGCTCCATGCCGGCACCCCCAATGCGGTCAATGCCAGGGCCCATCCTCTCAATCCCAGGGACACTGCCTCCGCCTCCACCTGAAACAGGGACACAAAACACAAGCAAATATCAGGGACTTGTACCAGGAGGATGACCTGGGTGCAGAGGCCTAGGTACTTCACAAGCTCAACCATGATTCAGAAACTGAGTCCCACAATTTCTTGTTAGACATCTCTCATATGTTGACAACTGTTAAAACTAAATAGTGAGTACATCATTCTTCCTACTTCTGTACCACAGCTGAAATTTCCATAATAAAACTTTTAGAAGGGAAAACCCACCCCTGGAGGTCCTGTGTCAACAATGTTCTCCATGTTAATTCCAAAGTGCTAGTACGTGTGACAAGCTTTATGAGCCATGGCTGTCAATTCCCGAGAACTCTAGTTTTCCCACCACCAGACATTGAGAAATGCTCTCAAGGGAGAGGCTAGGAAATCTCACTCTCAGAAGGTTACCAGGTATAATGGATTACATGGTGACAATTTAAAATCACTCACCACTTTAATCCTCTCATAGCTCATCCCTTTAAGATGGCTGTTGGTGGCCAGTCTAACTCCATTTCCTCAGTATCTCCAAAGCATAGAGAAACTATTATACAGCCATATAATCAAAAAAGATAAAGAAAAACACAAACACCAACACCAGATAGACCCTCTGTGATAGATAAACACAGCCAGCCACTTCCAGGGAAACCGCCAACCGACTTGTAACTTTGCTGACTTTGGAGGAAAAAAAGTCGATGGCATCAGAGATTAGACTCTGGAAGAGACCTAGTATCCATCCTTTACTGCCACAGTTCAGTTGAACATATGCTGGCAGGTGAGCAGTGAACAGTGACCCCATGACACTTGCAACTCCAGACAAGGGGGGTATGGCTCTACCACCAAGGCCACTGCCCACTACTTTTCCACATGTGGAGCCTGAGGGGGCCTCCTCAACTCAAGCTTCACCACCACCACCGCCGCCACCATGATGATACCACCACCACCACCACCAGCCTTTGAAAATGGACAGTTGAGCCCACAGTCCAGTCCAAGATGTTAATTTAAGAAGAAAAAACTCAGCAGTTTCTATTAACTGCTTCTCTAACTGACCAATATTGTGACCTGGCTAGGGTTACTCCCCTTCTCTGGGTGAATAATAACACACCAAGTGGCAATATATAAGTACCACTTTAAGAATATTAGACTTTCAGAGCAGAAATTTCTCAGAAACTATAAAAAAGGCAATTAAGAGAACTCGAGAGGGGAGGTTGCATGCCCAAGAGCATCAGAAACGAGGCTGATTCCCCCAGATGCCAACGGCAGCAAAGAACTAGAAAGAAACAATGCCCACGTGGATTTCTAGAATCAGCCCACCACAGAAACAAGTGGAGTCACCAAGGAAATACTAAGACGCTCAGAGCCATGAGGACAAGCTGGTCTGAAAAAATTACATTTAGTTTTAAGTGCCCAATTAAAAAAATGTATTAAGGGAAGGATATATTCCAAAATGTTTATAGCATTCATCACTGGGCCGTAAGATTTCAGATATTTACTTACTACATAATTTTCTGAGTTTTTATGAGTATAAGCTTGTGTTTTAGTAAGCACCTGTTATGTATTAGGTGGCAGATTTTTATAATCAGGTAAAATATTTACTTTTAGAAATTTATAATTTTATAGTACTGAAAACAAGAACCTCCCTCCCCCAAAATTACACGGACACATTATACTAAATGACAATGACTAACATAGCTTACAAAGCACTTATGTTAAGTACTCTTTTATATGGGCATTAACTCGCATACTCTTCACAATAGCCTTATGAGGTAGGTACTATTATATCCCCATTTTAGAGAATAAAAACAAAAAGGTTCAGTAACTTGCCAAACGTCACGCAGCTAGGCAGAAGCTGGTTCCCACCCCAGGCAGTCTATTTTAGAGCCCATGCTTTTCACTACTGCACTCTACTATCCCCAGTAATAGCCTAGTCTAAAAATCAAAACAGCAAAACTAAGCGTTTCCTACCTCCTCCCTGCTTTGCAATGATCTCTCCTCTCTTCAGTGCATTACTTAGGATTTCTAAGGAAATCAGGAAGAAAAAAAAATTAGCCAAATTTCTCTATGGTAATAGAAATTTGTTTATTACAGATTCCAGAGCAGGAATACCACTAATTAGAAATTTAAAAAGGAAGGGGGAAGGGGGTTCAGAAATACACACATAAACAAGATCGTTTTACTGAAAAAACTATAGAGTCCGTGATGATGGGTCACGATGCAAGGAGCCCATGCAGCTCCACAGTTTGAGGCTCAGTTGGTAGGGCCATGTGGGAATGCACTCAGCAGAGCTAGGAGCCAGTGTTCACTCATGAACTGAATGTGGAGAGTTAAAGGAAGAATAGGGCCAGTGGCAGTTTTTCTAAAGCTGGTCCAGACCCTCAGTACTCAGCCTGCACACACCCTCCCAGATCCAAACAATACCTCACTGCAAACCTTTAGCAAACTAAAGCTGTAGCTACACTTCAGCCAGAAGCCTGCAAACCAGTAGCAACTGCATGCAGTTATGGAAACATGACCTAGTTAACAAGCCATGAATGGAAGAACTTCAGCAAGCTGAGCCCAACCAGCCCTGCCTGGAAGGAGCTGGGTGTGAAGGTGACTAAGTGACAAAGCCTCAGGATGATAAAAATCCCAACACATTCAGCTGTCCAAAACAGAAAACACTATTGCTTGCTTACCAATGGTTCACCCAAACAGCTTCAAAGTTTCTTCTTAGTCTTTCATTATGAAGAAACTTGTACTCACCCAACGTGGGCCTGAGCTGTACTCAAGCAACATGGACAATAGTCACAGGGCACATCTCGTATTAACACCATGACCACAAAGAGATAAAATTCTACACCTCCACAGCTGTTTCTACTACTACACCTACCTGCTAAAGGAAGGAGGTAAGTACACCAAGAAACACAACAGACTTCCAGCCTGCAAGCTAGTATAGGGCTTATTCTTCCGTGATGCTATGATCCTGGCTCAGCAGGACCAGACCAAGGCTCGCTTTCCTGAAACAGTGCTTTGATCAAACCACTGCTGGCAAAGGCCTTCACAATCACTCCATCGCTGATTTTAAGAGAAAGGCCAAGTTCTTTACACAAGCATTCAAAGGCCTCCCTGCTCTGACTCCCAACTTGAACCTGTTCTTCCCATCCTGGAAGACCCTCACCTCCAGGCTTCTGCACCTGATGCTGTCGGCCCTCTGTGTCTGCCAGCACACCCTCTATTTTTGTGAATGAACACTCACAGACACCAGTCCATCCAGCTTAAACCACATCTCTTGCTCAGAGCCATCTAGGGCAGCACTTTTTCAAATCTGAACACAGAAAATAATCACACCTTTGTGTGGTGCTCACATTGCTGCTGAGGGCCCGGAAGCCAACACCTCCACCAGCTCCCTTACTAAGCCACTTCGATATACTGATCTCTAGTGCTGACCTGAGCCATTCTCAATATCATCCTGTCAGCCGCACCACATCTTTCAAGGTCAAGGACCATATATCTATCTATAGCCCTGTAGCAGCAAGTACAGTTGTTTGCACAAAGAAGTGCAAAGATCTACTGCCTTGACAGGAGAGAAGGAACACTGAGTAGGAAGGCAGTACAGGCAGTAGCACCAAAATGATCCAACTGTCAAGTAAACAATACAGAAAATAAGATCAAGAACTGAATCTGGAAAACCAATCCAGGTAACTATAAAAACCTGACAAATATGCTATCTGGTACAAAGACATTTTAACTAACTTGGGTCTGATGACAAGTCACAAGAGGGAATTCTACAACAAAGCCCCTTGCTTTTGCCCCAGTCACTTTGGGAAGCTTTAGGACAGGCGACAGTCTCAACCAGAGTGAAGGTGCCAAAGTAGCAGGATGGCAAGGCCTGCTGATTATGCTTTTATCCAGGTCAGGACGAGTTTCCTTTTGCCACACGAAGTAACCGCTCCAGATCCACTGTGCCACTGCAGGAACTGGGACAAGGCCAATGGCCTCATCAACAGAGGTGAGAAGTAGCAGAGTGGCAAAGGATTAAGGGCTCATAGTGGAAAAAGTGCCCATGGGAGCAAAGTAATTTGCCATTTTGTTCTTACCACTGGTATCTTACCAATATAAATTGATATTTGCAGCTGACAATAAATTTTGAAATATTTTTTAAATGTTCTACCATTTCAAGACACACAGACAAAGCCAGTCATGGCAATAAGAAACTTTTAACTGACCTAGTCACAAACAGACTATCAATCTGCTCCCAATTCTAAAGCTCTGGAACAAACTAGAATAAAGCTATAGTTATATCAAGCAAATACAGGGGAAAAAAAGATGTAAGAAAGTCATTCAATTTACCTAACTGGAGTCAAGGAAAAAGTGAAACAAAAATCTCCACTGCTAACAGTGTCTACTCTGAGGGAAGCAAAAACAACACAAAGACAGGGGTCCTAGAGATAAGGCAGAATTAAGAATCTTGACTCACTGATGAGCTGAATGACAACTCTTCCTAGGGCCTTCGTAAATTCTAAAAATACAGCTCAGTTCATAGAAACTAAACACGAAAAGCTTAAAATTTTCACATCTAGCCCTAGATGTCCCATAAAGACAGAAGCTGAGCGCTCTGAGGCCCTAACTTAGCAGCCTCTTATCTGCATAGGATGAGAAGCAGGTGAAGATGGGGGGCTGGGGAGGGGATCTATATTCTAAACTACCTCTGAGAGAAACTTCTGATCCCAGGAACAGTCACTCTCCTTCAACACACTAATGAAAGAGAATTAAGCTGACAGAGTCTCAGAAAAACCTAAAACAGGAAGATGCCCATATAAAACTAAAGAAGAAACTACTTTGCGATCTAACTAAAACTGAAAAAAGGGTTTTCTCTTTCAAAGCCATCAGCAAGCACACCACACCATCCTTGTTGACTAGAACAACACCCTGGACTAAGACTTATATCCCCACTTGGCAGGGCCTTGACAATCTCTACCAGGACTGGAGAGCCAGTGTTATATAAATGCAGCAGTTTCTACTCCCACAGAAAGCAAACACCTTATACCAACGTGGAAAAAGAAGCCATCTGAAAACAGACTAAAAGAAAAGTGATGCTATGGATATCAATAAAAAATTCCAAGGACCAAAAGTTTTTATCTAGGTCTAGAAAACATACAATTTTTTAAAAGCCTAAGGAAAACCAGCAGACTTTGCCTAAGAAAGAACCCCCAACACCAGGGTGAGCCTGCACCCGGGCAGTGGGGGGATAGACCCTGCCCGCATGGGGCCTTCTTACCCATTCCTCTGCCAAGCGGCTCTCCAAAGCTTCGAGACATTCCCATCTCCTTTCTGGCAAAGTCTCTCTCAAATCCTCCACCCATGCCACGTTCCATCTCTGTGGAAAAAAACATTACCCTAGGCCTTTCCAGGAATACCATATTTCAGACATTAACAAAAGAAAACTATATACACAACAGCCACCACCAAATCAGCACATTTAGTTTTTCTATAGGAAACCAACATTCATCCTTCATTCCTTAAAAAAAAGTAAGTCACCTCAAGTGAATCCCTGAGAACAACCTACCTTTAGTCCATTAAAAAGGACTAATTTACAACTTCCATTACAGCCACACAATGCACACACCAAGTACCTGCTACCGCAGTAACTGGCACAGAGGGGCTGCAGTGCATGTTGACGCAAAGGCAGGCTGCAGGAGAGCCTGATACTACTTCTGGGGCACTTCCCATATGCCCTGCCCTGCCAAGGGCTTTATGCGTACTCTTATATCACGGAATGCTCACAATCAGCCCACACACCTATTTTATCCTCCACCTCCACAGCACCTTTACAAAGAAACTGAGGCTCAAATGACTTCTTAATCTGAACAAGGTCACATACCTGGTAGGGGCTGGGCAAAGGTTAGAACCTAAATTCAGTGCAAAAGCCCATGCTCTACTACATAAGCACAGCCACTCAAAAACAGAAATATGCCCTCTTGTAACATCACTGCTCTGACAACTGGAGTGGTTCCATCTACATAGTGCAGTTTGGGTAACTTTGGTATTTTTTTCTATGCTGACAGTAAGAGTATTTATTATTTTTATGTCTTTTAAAAACGAAGGTCTTAGTTTCTGTGGGAAAAAGCCCTGCCACAGATGTCACTTGCTTGAAAAAGCCTTTCATGACTCCTATCACTCGCTACTTCTCTCCTTATATATTCAGCTAAAACAAGACTTAAAATGCATATCACACTTTGTCTCCTTCCCATATTGAGAGGTCCTTGAAAAATCTAGTTCATTAATCTTGCTCCTTAGAAATATCAAGTAAACAGACACTAGATAATGGACAAAGGTCTTTACTTCAGTGAAGTAAACAAGTCTGTCAGAGATGTGGAAACAGGCTAACATCGTGAATTAATAAGAAAATGCAGCAGGTGCTGGCAAGGGTGGACTTTATATTCATAGTTTGAATCAACCCAACTGAATCCCATAGAATGGTGGCATGCTATTTGCTAGAAATACAGATAACTTGTGAGTCTGTGTCTTGTGGGAAGAACAGAGATGCCAGAGTGGCACTGTAATGAGCGGAGCTCTGAGGTACTCCTTTAATCTGCATCATAAGCTCGTGAAGAAAGTAGCACCCACCCCTCTTCAGATAATAAAGTCATATGCAGGCATTAATGCACTGGCAAAGGCCTCAGAACTCATATTCCCAACTGTCAACAGGCCCTAGAGTTTAGGAAACCTGTGTGAATTTTCTCAAAAAAAAAAAAAAAAAAAAATTTTTTTTTTCCATTGTCAAACACAAGTCATTATTTGATATGTGGTAATCATTTAATTAAATATTTTTTTACATTCATTCTATCAAGATCTGACCTCTACTGGCTGACTGATTGGCCTTGAGAATCTGACTAATGTCAGTCTAATGTCAGCATCTGTGACAATAATAGATGTGTTACAGTCATCAACTAAACAATAAATGTGAAAAACCTTTATCAATTTTTTTCCAGTGATTAAAACTTTCCTTAGACCAAGCTCCCAAGGGCTCTAGAGCTCATTCCATGCAAATTTCAGCTCACAGCTCAAGTATAAGAAGTATCTGTTCTCTACTGCAGAGAATGGAGGACTCTTGAGTATGTTTATTTCAGAACATCTAAGAACACATCTCCACTGTGACTCCACAAGAATCGGCACTTTGAACCTTTAATCACCAGGCTCAGAACCATAACTGCTGCATTCCAGCTGCCGGGTCACCACAGACTTTGTCCACATGGCTCAGCACAGCCCCACCTGGCTGACTTCTACTTCTAAATTGCAACAACCCAAATCTCCTTTCTAATGACTCATCTGTTGAGTAAAAACTGTATCAAGCCAGATTTCTCCAACTCTCACTTATTAAAAATCCCCCGCACACAAGCCACAGGCAAACCTGAGAGCACACTGGCAACACAGACCTTTGTCCCTTCATTCCTAACTTACAATGAGGCCTTTCCTACATGTTCCCATCATCTAGAACAAGTCATCCCATGAAGAAGAATAGTTTATTCATTGGGAATCTCTCTTTCCAGTTGACAGCTGTTGCCTATCCTGGTAAGGTGCTTGTTTGCACTACACTACCTTCAAGTTATTCATTATTATAGACCAGCAATGAAAGGTTTAAATCCAAATCCTTAATGACTTCCCAGTCCAGGAAGTGTATGCATATAGTATTTCCACAGGTGGGATTGAAGAGCCCACCAACACCCAGAGGACTTCAGAAAGACTGCAGGTTTCTCAGGGCACACTCAACAGCCTTGCTGGGAAGGGGGGACTGACACCAGTGCTAGAGGCAATTCTTAAAGGCAGAATCACAGTGTATTAAGAGCCAGGCTCTGGAGCTAGACAGCCTGGGCCCATATCCCACCATTACTAGCCATGTGACCTTAAGCAAGTCACTCTCTGGGCCTGTTTCTGATGAAATGGGGGATAACAGTACCTACACATCATGTGGTTCTTGCAAGGACTAAATGAGGTAACACATTGTTATTATTATCATTGTTTTTTTGTTAAAAGGTAGGAAGGGCTACAAGACTTGAATGATTAGGACATGAAAACTTGCATTATATAAATGCTAAATTAATGCCTCTGCTTACAACTCCAGAGTCATCAGAGCAGATGATCAAGAACTCATCAGTCTAGCATTCCAAGGGAGACAAGAACTTCATCGAAAACTCCAAAGAAACTAATCCTTTATACTTGGAGACCATTTTATAAAGTGTATAAAATATAATCACAGATATCAACATGATACTTGGTAGTGCTATAGACAGTGAAAAAGCTTTAAAATTTCATTGAACAATTACTGGGGATGATTCAGAAAGAGGACATCTCAAGAGTTTAGAGAACAAGGGAATGAACACCTACCTACCTATTATTAATCTGGCTTATGAAATATAAACTTAAGATTCTACTAATGTTTAGGGAAATTCAAAGACATCTGATTCTTTAGAAAAGTATAAGGAGAAAATCATTTATTAAAAATGTGTCTGCTGCCTAAAGGTCACTAGAGACCCAACAGCCAGCAAAGTGTAAGCAGGAAGGCAACACTAGTCTTACCGTTTATTCTGCCCATGTTCATCCCAGATCCAAAACGACCCATGTTTTCCATACCACCACCAAAGGGTCCCTCCATGCCTGAAAGAGAATTCGCATTTCAGCACCATCCTAAGAAGACTGCTTAGACTGATCAGGAAAAGTAAACTGTTTTCACAAATTTTCCCTTGGGCATATTCTATTTCCTGCCAGAAACTTACCAAGTTTGAGGACTTAGGCAGAAAAATGCTAGTGCTCTTGCTTAAAAATCAGCATCCTCGAGAAGCTGATCTGACCCAACCCCCTCCATCAATAGATAAGCAAAGAGAGGCTCAGAGAAATGGAGTGATTTGCCCAAGGTCACAGAGCTAGTTAGTGAGAAAGCCAGAACCAAAAGCCAAGACACCCACTGGAAGGATTGACAGCTGAAAGTAATTTCGAGATCAACTTTTTGGAAACCAAAGTGAGAATTTCATGCAGGGCTTGAGAGAAAGAAGAAAGAGAAAACTGTACCTAAAAGTGCTACAATTGTACTTCATTTTAAATTTCTTACCTCCCATTTTATTTATTCCAAATCCTATGCCTTCCATTCCCATTCCTTAAAAAGAAAAAGTCAATGCAAACTAAAATTATGTCAAAGCAATAACGTTTGAACTTAAACACAAGAAATTCCAAACCAGCAAATGAACAAAAAATATCCGATTATACTTTAATTGTCAAGGAAAAAAAAGGGAAGGGCTCTACCATTTCAACGGTAGAACTATCACATTCTGAGAAAACTATGTAAGCCCTTAGTAATGACCATGTGATTCGAAATTCTGTAAGGTCCACAGTTTTATTAAATTACCAAGGAAGACAGTTTTAATAATGAAATATAATTGTAAGGTACAGACTAGGGAGCATTCACTTTTTTAAAAAAAAACTCATTTTAGGGAACAGAGTAAATTTAAAAATCCCTTTGAAAGGTAGAATTCTCTAAGTAAAGAGCAGTTCCTAAAAATACTGAGGATTCCCTCCCCCAACCCCAGCCTCTCCTTAGATATCAGGCAAGATGGGTGCGGTGGTCAGATTGGTAGAGCCATTTGAGGTGATGGCCCAGGATGCTGAGGTCAGTCCCAGTGTTTCAAATGAGATAGGCTGATAGTAGTAGGGCAGAAGAGCACCCACCCATCTTGCCATTCAAAGAATTTCAAGAAAGACCTAAGTCTAAAGTCATGAAAATGAAATATTTAATAGAAAAAAAAAATGCTTCACTGCACAGGAATGAAAATGCTAAACAGCAAAGTTTATTCTACATGTTAAAGCTTTCATTCATTAACTGTCTTCTTGAACAAAGACAACATTGGGCATCACTTGGGCTATGGCCTACGACAGCTATGCTGTCATGCAATGAGGCTACTTCCTATATTTTTGCATCCATCAATGCCCCTACCTCTAGATGCCATGTCGACACCAGCCCTGAGTCCAAAGGCGTCTGGGTAACAGACTGTGGTCCCATGTTCAGGCAACCTACAGTCTCTGTCACTAACTGATAGTGTGACCTTGAGCAAGACCAACTCTCTGGCTTGCCTTTTATGAAATGGCTAAGCTAGCTCAGCTCAGAAGGTCATGCAAGGATAAAATGCAAAGGTATACTGGTTTTAGAAAAAAAGGATTTAACTCAGGAAAAATACAAAAAACTGCCTTTATCAAAATGAATCAGAGATTAATAAGGAGGGAATTTTTTCCCAATCAAATCTTTATTCCATCTGAACTATCTGATGTCCAATTATCCCAATAATTTTAATTATTATATAATTATAGTAATTTTTAACTTCCCCAGAAATGCCCAATTGATGTACACTGTAATCCTCACCTGCGGGTCCTATGTTCCCCATGCCAATGCCTTTATTCAGGTGATTGGCATCGATAGGCTGTCCTCCTGGTCCTAACCCCATGCCAATACCACCAAGTCCATCTGAAAGGAAAAGAAAAAGTCAGAAGTGTACATTCCACTTACTTAGAATAAAGTCTCAATAATAAAATAATAACTATCACACTCCATTCCCACCACCCACCTCCATCTACAAACCCAGGATCCAATTCATAACTCAACACTGGTACATGTGAGAGCTCTCTTTCAAGGCATAACCCTTTATATGCAATTACAGATTGGAGTTTGTGATATGTATAAATCAACGGCAACTATAAATCTATTCACTTGAAAGTTAGAAAACCATGAACAACCCACACAATAAAAATTGTGAGTATCTATTTGTTTCCCTAAATCATGAACTGAGAGATGTTTGATCAAAAAAAGCAATTCAAGACCTCAGGTAGCAAGCAACTCAAATATGTTCACCCCCACCTCCCAACCTGCTAGCCCAAAGGACTTTTCTGGTGAAAAAAACAATGTTATAAACTAGCCTCCTAACACACTGGGCATATACTGTTTTGGCTCTGCTGCAGGCAGTTTTAATAACAATGAAGCTAGTAGATTCACAGAACCTATCTTCTACCCAGAAAGCTTCCTAAACCTGGAATGGATACCCAGCCCACCCTCAATTCCATACTCCACAAACAAATAAATAGGGATGCAAGAATACAAACTGGTCTCAAAATATCCAACAAAGCTTGAGATAATGTTAAGACACTTGCAACACTCTGGGCGACCATGGTCTGAGGCTTCAACTAAGATCGGGCAGAGATTTTTTTTTAAATGGGAAAAAAGTTCTTTAAAATATCCTGAGGGCAATTTCCAGGTATTCAATCTGATTAACATCCCTCCATTTTTAAACTGCATAGATGAAGCAGCAAGAGATCACCAAGGTTACTGCTCCCCAAAGCACTGAAGACTTTCAAGTCAACCCTCTGAAATGTGCTTGGAGACCAAAAATCATGGATAATGGGCTCCCTGGGGTCCAGTGTATGCCACCAACGTTACCAAGCAGCCCTACCCCCCTCTCCTCCAACAGCCAAGAAAGTCAACAAGAGCCATCACCCTGAACCTGAATGATCAATGCAAGTGATCACACTGCTTAGACAAGGAAATTTGGTACTTCCCTAAATAATGTTAACTCTCAACAGATAAGCCATCTTCTATTCTTGAAGCCACTTATCTTCCCCTCAAAATCTGCCCCTTTTATGCTTCTATAAATCCTAAACTGCAAAGGCACTCAAGAATTAGTTTTCTGGTCTGAGGGCTGGACCCCAGACTAATTAAGTCACTCACTGTTCCAGACCAGAGGCACTGGCTGGCCCTCCAAACAGCCCCACCCCAACTGCCTCAACTGATGAGAAGTCCTCTCCAGCAGAACAAAGAAGCCCCAGCTCCACTCCCAACCCCTTTCTACAGGCTGGCCCAGCCTGCACCAGCCTGCACTGCTGATTCCCTCTCACTCCCACCAGACCCTCACTCCCACTGTTGCCTATACTCAGGTTCAGCTCACCCCTGTGGGCTTGTCAGATGAAGTGCCTAGGACACTTCACTAATATGCACTGTTCCCATCTATGTGGTGACCAATCAACTAGCCTTCTCTGTTGCAGAACAGATTTTCACCTGGATATTGCAAATAACCTTTTATAAAAAGTTTGATTGCTGTACTTCACATACCATAAGATTCACCCACTTAAAGTGTATAGCTAAGTGATTTTAGTATATGCAGAGTTATGCAACCATCTAATTTCAGAACATTTTCGTCATCCCCAAAAGAAACCCCATCCCCATTAGAAGCCATTCTCCACTTACCCCTCTCCCCAGCCCCTGGCAACTACTTTCTGTCTATGGATTCATTTGTTCTGGATGTTTCCTATAGATGGAATCAAGGCTCATCCATATTGTAACATGCATCAGTACTTCATTCCTCTTCACAGCTGAGTAATATTCCATTGTATGGATTTACCACATTGTATTTATCCACTCAACGGCTGAAATTATGCTGCTATGACTATCCGTGAATGCTATATGAATGCCAGTTTTTAATTTTCTCAGAGTGCATCCAGGAGTGGAACTGCTAGGCCATATGGTGCTTACCAATCTCTTCTGGACCTAAGTACAGACTGACGTTAATTCCCTTTGCAGTTCTGGGTTCTTCCTTCCCCGGACACTTTCAAAATGCCCAGCTACATCCTCTATAACCTGAGCAGCCTGCCTCACTATAAGGTAATCCTAACAATTCTTGCTAAATTGTGGTAATCTCTATGCTCATTTTTCACCCTGAAAAATCTATGGGAGGGGGGTGATTTTTTAAACTTTTTCCTCAAGAACGGTCAAGAGAACTGCAGAATAACATGGCACAGGTTCAAGGGTAAATGTAGTTTTCTGGTTAGTATAATAAAATCAAAATCTCAGCCGTAATAATTGAGACACTTACGGGGAAGTTGTTGTGGACGCTCAGGAGGGAAAAAATCTCCCTTTGGTAAGGCCCTCTCATCCTGAAAGAGAAAGTGAATAAATCTCAGTATTCCTGACAGCAACAGAAAAGATGGAACAATTTCCAACAAAAGACTGGTCTTATATATTATGATACACCCTCACCATGGAATACCAAGCAAGTATCAAAAGTAATGTGGGACAGTTCTTGCTATTTTTTGTGTGAAGTGAGAAGGATTAAAATATACACTGATATGTCCACTGTGAGGTAGTGAGGTATGGATGGTGCCTGGGCATGATGCAAGAGCAAGAGTCTCACACTGTCTTTTTCATGCTTTTTTGACTTTTAAGTCAGGTGAAGCAATTATTTATTTAAAAACAATATTTCAAGTAACTAAAAAATTCCTTTATGGTTCTATTTTCCTCCTGTGGCTGCTAACTGGATTGTCCTCAGCACGTCCCAGTAATACTTATATTAACTATTATCTTTGGTACAGCCACAGCAGGGCTACTGTTTATACGGAATTGCTTCAACAGAACTTGAAAGGCTGTCTGAACCAGACTTACTTAGGTTCACAACAGATAAACATATTGAAAATTGGAGACACATGTTTATAACTATTCTTTGAAATTGATCACTTGTTCAGCCAGGATACTCAACTGACCTCCTGACCATGCCAATCAGCCAACCATACAAAGAAAAACGTATCTGAAGCAAGAGCTGCATGAGCAAAAAGTTACTTGTCATAAATTTGCTCTTGCTCAACATACTGCACTCTTAGACTTATCCATGAATAGCAGCAAATGTGCACGCTCTTAAAAATCCCACGTTATGGAAGTGGTTCCATATTGTAGTGGTTAGCACGTATGCTTTACACACAAAAGGTCCTGGGTTCGCACCCCACTGGAGCCACAGTCCATGGTCTACAGCCATGCCACCCTGAATAAGCCCGATGTCTGATCTCGGAAGCTAAGCAGGGTTGGGCATGGTTAGTACTTGGATGGGAAACCATCTAGAAGACCAGGTGCTCTAGGCATAAATAAAAAAAATTTTTTTTCAAAATCCTATTTTTTTTTTTCCTGGACTTGAGTATATTTTGGAGAAAGAGATCCTATTAACTTACCATTTTCACATGCATTGGTCTATCAAATAGCAGCTGGCCATTAAACATAGCTGATATTACAATTAAGGCTATTTCTTACAATTCTAAAAACACACATAGAAGAGAAATATATTAAGAGAAAAATAATCCAACTGCTACCAGGCCCTCTAAGCAGTGAATTTATGAGCAATCCTGATTCCTCATTATGCTTTCAACTATTTGTTCCCAGAGTCAGCATAAAAGAAACGATGAATAAAGCTCAAGGTGGGAAAAAAGTAAACCTCACTTTATTCCTTTAGGTATGGAGATTCAATCATACAACTGTATGCTTTCCACCAAACCATCCTCTTAAGCACAGGCAAGTTTTCTATACATGTCCAATGGACCAGGTATCCTACTATTTCTGAAGTATCATGCTTCCTGCATAAGATACTTAGTGAGTGTCTTGCCTGGGTTTAGTGACTGTGTTCCTGTGTGGTATTCTCCACTGTGATTACAAAGATGTAACTACAGGGGAAGGAGCCTAGTCAGAAAGTGCTTCTTCTAGAATGATGTCAATCCACTGGGGAAATAAGTCTTCATATAAAGACTTATATGAAATGACAACCAAATTTCTCTACAGTGGAACTTTCTTCAGACATTTCCCTTCAAACTAGACACCTCTGAAAACACTGAAAAAGACCACTCATGGAAACATGTCTATTTGCTAACCAGCCCGTCTATCCACACAGGATGGAATCAATTTCATCCCAGAGAATTTTCAAATCCCACAGTAATGCATTCCCTCTAGTCACTCAAGAAATAGTAAAACACAAAGTTACTACTTCCCCACACAAACCTATATTACTAATTTGGCATTTAGGCTAAACCATTCACCAAGAGTTGAAGCCCAATAAAAGGATACATATGGCTTGTACAGCTTCAATGGACTGTTCAAAAGTAACAGTGCCTATTCCTCGACTTTTTCCATCTTTATCCTCAAGAATGTCTGCTCGGACCACCACACCAGCCATACTAAAAACTTCCTTCAGTTTCTTCCAGCCAACTTTATAATCCAGCTAATCAAGAGAAAGCAGAGGAAAATCTCAATGTAGACATCTTAAGAAAAACAACATTTTTATTACATAAACACAACATGCTTTGGAAAATAATGTCAAAAAACTTATCGACTGCAGTGGAATTTTTCAAATAGGATTATGAAGCCTGGCCATAACTGCTATTTACTGCCTTTTTCTGAAAAGAACAGCTGAAGTTATCTCATACATTTCAATTTAATTAATGCTTATATTTGAATATTAAAAAAGAAAAGTTTCCCAGCTAATGATCACCATCATCCTCCCCAACCCACTTTCTTTTAAAAATATTTTCTTTTGCAAATGACAAAGGCATTACCATTCATCCTAGACTCAAGAGGGAAGTGTCAGTATACAATCTCTGCTCGCTTTTTTCCCTGCACCAAAATAAACCCACCAAGAAAGCAGACTCAGCTGCCACTTTTATAAACACCAGCAAAACTCAATAAACACGGCCCCAATGGAACCAGTCAAGCCTGTGACTTATAACTGCAGTGATCATTAGGGAACAGAGCCCAACCCCAAGGCTGTTTTGTTTGTTTATTTTTTTAACAGAACAAAATAACATAACCCTCTCTAGTTTTTCTTCACAAACATGAGTACTTTATAACACACAAAATTATTCCATAAAGTTCTGATTTTCTACTTCAGACGCTGTTTCATTTACTTACATTTGCTACAAATACCGTGCTTCCAAGTCTTCCAGCCTGTAATGCATGGATAATCTCATTTGGGATGTTAGGATTATTTAGGATACTGGGTGGGATATTAATCATTCCTGGGCCACCTGGTCCCATACCCATCCCACCAGTCGTAGCCATCACCTTTTGCATTGCTCTCCTGGCATGTTCACCATCAGGATCCTAAAACAAGCACAAAAGCGTTACATTTAACTGACTCAGTGACAACTAAAACCATGCTCACGCAGTAAGTTACACTCCCCAAACGCAAGAATCTGAGAGGTTGTTTGGAAAGCATTCCTCAAAATCTATAACAAGAAATCCAAATGAACTAAATCACCAGGCCAAGAAGAATCCCAGCCAAAGGAAAGGGGAAGAAAGAGTATCAAATTCAGCTCTCAACTGAACTAACTTAAAAGGGGGGGGGGCAGATAACAAAAATAAATAAACAGAGGTTGGGGGGGTGACACTGTTAAATTGACACGGAACTTCCAGATTGGAATAAGATCTTCCCAGGCTCGGTATGGTTAAATCTTACTAGTCAATGATGTCTTTAATTCCTGCAAACACCATCACTGATTTTTTCCTTAAGTTTGAAAACACAGTTCTAGATCACCAGGGTACTCCATTCTCCATGTTATTCAGACATCTGACTCCTGTGACATCTGGACAGGTCTGTGAAGCTCTGGTATTGACACTATTGTTAACCCCTCTGTCCTTTCCTGTATCACCTTCAACAAACGAGACCTTAAATCCTACCACGCTTTCCTCTCTGAGCTCTGAATATACTAATCCTCCTCCAAGTAGAATAAGTAAAAATAAGTCATGGAGGGACTAAACCAACAAAAAAAACACCTCCCTCTTCTTTGAGAAGGTATTCAAGATTTGGATTAGATATAAAAGAAAAAAAAAAGGTGGGTCAAGAATAGGGGTCAAACTGGATGAAAACGTAGGTATAGAACCCTTTGAAAAACCAACAGAAAACCACAGGCTCAATTTGAGTGCTTCTGAGAAAAACGAGGCAGGCTGGTCTAAGAACAGAGCACAGATGTTAGGAAATGAAGCAGTCGCTCGGCATGTGTTCAGCCACTCATTCAAAGTTCCTAAAAAAAAATGACTACTGACGCCTATGATTGACCCTCTGCATTAAGAACAGGTTAGCCTGCTCTGTAAAATGTAGTCCAGGACTATTTTTGTCTTTTCCTAACTCCGAACAAGACGACTTGATAATTACAAATAATATCCACAGTGTTTCAAGAGCTTACTTCTTTGACTTTCAGTGGTCTTCCACTCAGACTATGCTTGTTTAGAACTTCGGCAGCTTTTTTCATGCTCTCTTCCATCTTGAATTCAACAACACTATGAAGAGTCAAAAGGAAATGAGTGAAACCAGTCCTACAACTTAGAAGACTCAATTGCCAATAAGTAACTAGACAATACTTACGCACATCCCTTTGATAGAAGCCACAGACCAATCAGAAGAGCAAAGAAACAAGAAAAAAAGAAAAGAAAAAACAGTAAATATCAGTGATGGTTACAAAATAAAAATGATTTATGTAACAAAATTTTTAAAAAAATCAACTCCTCTAAGGGGAAACTGACAGAAGTGTTTTGCCTAGCCTTCCTTAATGAAAGCTGGGCTCCTTTTTATCTCCTTTCCCTGCACATTACCAGCATTACACTATAGTTGAAGTTATAATAAGCAGACCTAAATTCAGGTTCTCCAAGAAATCACACAAACTTTAGATCTGCTTCCCTCTGTACTCAATCAAGTCCTTATCATACTCCTCCTAAATCCATCCCTTCCATAAATTAAGCTCATCCTTTTGATTATTCTAAGCCATTCTATTGCACGACAGACAATATTTTATTGTCTCTTTAAACTAGGCCAATTTTAAACATTCAGATTTTAAATATTTGTTTTACAATTTACTGGCACAAAGGCAACTTTTCAGAATCTTTGGTTCACACAACTTTCAAATTCAGCAAACAACCAAGAGTAACATTTTCTAGACAAGAACACACGTTTTACATTAATATACCACCGCTAAAATTCCATGCATAATTCACACACAGCCAATTCCTCTGTTAACAAAGAGACAATGCTGCTATTGGTCCCCAGTTACCCAAATTGGGCATCCAAACAGAATACCAAAAAGCTCTTTGGCCAGCCATTTGGAAAAGCGGGACTCCCTTTTGCAAATCCCCTCCCACCCCACTCAAATGTTTGGCGAAATCAAACATAGCTACTATAACATGAGCACTCACTGCCTTCCTGATTTCATTCGATTCCACGTCACCATACAGTTACATTTTTCAAGTAGTAAATCCACAGAAGAAATTCTCTCAGACACTTACCCTTGACTTTCCTTCAGCGTCCATTAAGAGCTCCACGTATGTTACCTCACCAACTACAAATCAGTTTCCAGACGACACATAAACCAAGGGAGAAAAGCCAAGAAAACAATGGGAATTTAGAACAATCATCAGCAACCTTGTATGGAGCCTCTGCCTTATAAGAAAGCCCAGAAACACTCCATATTCTCTAAACCACCGAACTAGGCATTACAGGTGTGCAGTAAAAGTAGGTGAAACTTGTTAACAACATGTCCTTGATTTTCCTCCCACCACAAACAAGCTATTTCCACAGATTTCCATATCAATTTCCCTGTCTGGACTCTCATTCATGACTAGAGGCAATCCAAATCTATAGGAAAGAAAGTCTGCTGATTCACTTTTTGGGGGAGGAAAAGTTTGATACATACTCTTACTGGTGAAAGTAGGTAAACAGCGCACAAACTGAAATGCCACTACGTTGAGTGCAAATGCTAAATCAAGGATGTGTACATATGTATGTGCTAAAAGGCACACATACAGTGTGGCGGCTACATGGGTGTGCAGCCTGTACCATCACATGGGGCCCTGCGCTCAGGAGGGCCACGTGCTTGGTTTAATGCTCTGTAGTCATCTTGAAATTCTTAATTTTCAAACAAGGAGCTCTGCTTTTTCACTTTGCACTGGGCCCCACAAATTCTGTAGCTGGTCCTACACACAGCACTGGGCTCCACAACTGTCAGAAGACGTTTGAATATCTGATCACAACACCTGAGAGCCAGGGCAGTATCTGGATTCTCTTCAGTGAATTAAGGCCTGCTTTATATTCTTGCTTTCTCAAACTCTCCATTACACGACACATATAAATGCAAATTTAGAGCTCAGTTTGCATCTGAACAGTTAAAAAGACTCACATAATTCTAATCTACCCAAAGGGGGAAAAAAACAAAGCATTTCAAAATATTCCCCAGATTTTCCTCTAGGTTTGGAATGCCAATTCATGACCACCCAGACCAGATGTTAGAATCCATTGATACAACCACCAAAATGGCTGCTGAAATTGAAGATGGTACACAGAAAACAGAAAATCTAAAGTGTTAACTTGGAGAAAACATTCTCTAAGCAGGCTCTCCAAAGCCAAGAAAGGGCTTTTGTTCTCAGGAAAAAAAGAAAAAAATTTTTTTAAATTGTTTTTATGATGGTAAAGTGAAGCCTTCCCCAATGCAGTTTTTTTAAGTTTGGTTTAGCAGTACAAGAGTAAAAATAATCCTCTTAATGGCCTCAACAAGTCCTGCCTATCTTAACTCCTTTGTTTAAAGGATATTATAATTATTATGAGAATTTTAAAATTAGTATTTCAAGGAAAGATTTAAATGTAAAATAATTTTTAAATAAAATTAATAATTTGAAAGTCATATTTATTAGTAATATGTTTGCACACCAGTTAAAAGAAAGAAGGCAAGTGTTCAAAGTTTAAGTCTACAGCCTTGCATACCTTATCCTTTCCTGAAATGTTAACCAACCGGCACCTTGCACAAAACAGGAAGGACAGAGAATCAGTGCAAAGAGATAAAGACAGGAAATACGGTCTGGTACAGTTTAACTTGTGGAGTATGTACTCCTGTGGGACGAGCTGAAAAATGATCACAGACAAGGGACAGCATACAAATTGGCTTTATTTCACCTGTACAAAAGTAAGGCAATTCCAAAAAGTTGTGGCCATTCCCAAAGCCATGTAAAGAGCCACTTAGTTCAACAGCAGCAGCCATTTGAGGATCAAGAGCCCTTGTTTCCACTTTGATGAAAATACCAAATAGTGTCAAGACAGTAAAGAGAGACCCCAAGTTTATTTCCTGGAGCTGTGACTACTACCTAATAACCTTAAAAATAAATAAAATAATCACAATATCTCAAGGACAGCTATAACTATGTTGTCAAAATTCAAATATTGTTGCATCTGGACAGTTTCTAGTCTGTGCTCACAGAGACACTTCATCAAAAAGCTGTCACTGTAACCTAGAAACCAAGTAAGTCCCAACCAAACTTTTTTCCATGGTTATAACCATTTTAACAAAAAGCCAGATTTAGAAATAAGGACTTTTCATGATTAATTATCTTTTAGTGGTGACACATACGCAACTTCAATCCTTTGCACCAAAAATTTGCTTAAAATATCCCCCCCAATGGTAGTTTAGCAAAACAAAAAAAAATCACATTAAACTAACCCTCCATCCTTAGTTTAGCCATACGTTGGGCAGTCATTATGGTTCTAGCATGACCCAAGGATCACCAATAATAACCATGCTCCTCATATATTCGTAACATTCCAATCTCTACCCTGAGAACACGTCAATTCAGAGATGTAGGCAAATCAGTGCTACAGGATCTGCAATAGTTGCTAATTTATACTTCCCTATAGGAAGATAACGATGAAGCTTTTAAATGATCACTTCTCTTTTAGTTCTAAATATTAAAGAACTGTTTAGCAGAGTTAGTACAACTATTAACAAAACTTGGAAGGCAAATTTGCCAATGGTGCAGAGTCTGGTCATATTCAATGAAATGAAATTTAAAAGAGCCAATCGACCAGACCAGATCACGGTTAGGACTGAAAGGCTGAATTCACAAACTGGCAGGTGCAAGTGTCAGAGAAATGGAATTCATAGGTTATCAATGAAAATAACTGTTCCTCTTCTCTTCTGAATATGGATGGAATCCCAAGGGGAGGATGCTGAGACAAACTCTACTGCAGCTTAAATGTCAAAATACCTACATAAAAAAAAAATAAGACTTTCAAAAATCTAACGCCCAATATTTTCACCTACCTTTATTTTAAAATGCTCCAAGAAATCATTTTTAAGCAACATTTAGGTGGATAATTAAAAATATTGCCTCAAGAATAGAACACATCATGAGGATAAGTAGATGAGCAACTCAAAATGAATTTAGGCAGTCATGGGGCTACTCTGATTTAATACTTCTGCACATATTTTTACTACAAAGAGTTATTTGTTTACATTCTCATTTACGGCTCAAGTCTGCAATGGATCAAAAAAAAAAATGGAGAGAGTACAGAAGCCAAAGTTTTACTGAAGAGAACTCATGTGAAAAGGCCTATGATTTTAAAAGGGGAGACTCACAAGCAGGACATGTTATTATTTTCACCTCATAAGGAAGCTGCTATAATGGAAGGCTGCACAGAATAAATGTGGAATTGAATTTGGAAAGCTTGTTTCTTTAATATATAGGCGATTCAAAACATGGCAAAATAATTATTCTACACAGTGACTACTTGATTTATGGACAAGTTAGAAAAAGATTGAGCCCATTCATGCTCCTGACTCTATGGCAACAGCAGAAGAGCACCACTTTCCTAACTAGACCAAAGACCACCAAGTACACCAAGCAGGCTTACACTGTTGGGGTTCAACCCAAGTACCTACAGATATGAAAGCCTTAGCGTAAAAGGCCTTTCCAAAAGGCAAGCTGAATTTCAAACAAAGGAAAAAAATCTGAAGGAGCCAAATAGACTGGGTGTGGATTTTGCTGAAATTGAAAGTAAAGTTCTGCTCCCTAGATGGGCAATGAAGATTATCTCCCAGAATCACTGGAGATTTTCTACTGGACTACCAGTGCCTTCTGAGCCTCAGTTTTCTGTCAGTGGAACTTTGAAATTTACTTAAAAGCGATGCAATTAAAAAAAAAAAAACATTAAGTGCTTAAAGCACTTTGCTTACACAAGTTAAATTGACTGCTGCTAAATTTGGGATTGATGGGAGAGTAAACTACTCACTGACTTCCCTTTCTTCCACAAACTGCTCGGTGTTTACTCACTGCTGTGCAGCTCAGCCCTACCTTGGTTGCAGCTATCCCCACCTTGATGCCGCGGGCTCCCTGGTTAGATGGCCAGAAGGACAATAAGCCCTGCCCAGCTTTCCTCATCCACACAGGTATTCTCAGGAATGTAACACAAAACTAAGTTCAAACGCCCCCCAAATCACCTTCTGCTAACAGAAATCTTACTTTTTCTCCCAGACCTTATGGACAAACCCTTTAAGATGTGTATGCCAATAGTTAAGTAATGAAAATTAGGTATCAGTGAGACTGTTAAGTCACTTTCAAACATGGTTTGGCAATCTCCAAATTTCATATTACACTTACTCTCGATTTTTTTTTCAATCCAGCAACAACTGGGTGTTCAGAGCTGCCATCCATTCCATGTAATACCTCCATTAAAAAATAAGCACATTCAAAAGGAACAACAATAGAAACTTTTCCCTTGTCCTACTGGGACACTTGGAGCAGGAAGGGGAAAACTCAGGGAAAGATGGCAATCAACTATAAAGGCTGTGAAAACAATTTAAGGGCTGTGAAAACTAATCCATGTCCCTAACTGATATGATGGAGGTGGGCGGGGGGGGGGGGTGTAAAAACGCAGCCTGCCTCAGACCACAACAAAGCTCTCAATGCACTGTTTCTCTTTAAAATCATCAGTGCAGATTTCCAGAAAGCGCCACCAAAAAGCTGGGCGCCAAACAAGCTTTGGGATCCCATCTAGGGAAAAAGGCCAGGGAAAAAATGACCAGTTCTCCTTAACATAGATAGTAGGATCTCCCAGAATGCTGTTTAATGCTAAAATTAAAGACGGAGACTATAAATATACACTTGGTATACGAGGAGGAAAAGATCGGGCAAGTAAGGCAATCTCAGGCATGATTAATATTAGCCTTAGAAAAGCTGCCATCTTGCCATCTCAAAGCTACTACTTTAATTCTGAGAGGCAACAATTAGTGCTGCAATGACAAAACATTTTCAGATCTTTAAGTTGAAGACAACTAATTTTAGCTCCACTAGTTTTCTAAAGAGGATGATTTCATCAGAGATCAACTCTTAAAATGCAGTCTGATAAAGAGTGGTTGGATTATGACAGCTCAAATTTCTGCTTTGTCCACTCTAGAGATTATCTTGAGACTCATACTTTTAGCATGTAAGTGCTTATATATGGAATTTTTCCCTGTATATAACAAGAATTCAAAAAACAAAACTTATTTGCAACAGATTTCAAGTGACTATTTCAGATTTCAAATAACCATTTAAACCTATTCTTGGTATACCAACACATGAATAAAAATATATCTTGAAAACCTCACAATGAAAATAACATTTCTTAAAGACTCATATGTAAACAGTAAATTTCTTTAAACTTCACGTACTGAAAATAAGCATTTTTTTTTTAAATGCCTACAGCACCTGGTGTTCCAAGGTGGTCTCCCATCTAAGTACTAACCAGGCCTAACCCTGCTTAGCTTCCAAGATCAAAGGAGATCAGGCACGTTGAGGGTGGCATGCCATAGTGAATATAAGCATTACCATAAAAAAGATTGCCTTTCTCTTAGGAATCCTTTTTTTATCTATATCCAATAGACTATTAATTTTATTAAGCAGCAAAGTAATTAATGTACGGGGGAGCTCTAAACAAGAACATTTCGAGGTCTGTTAAAAATAACTGATTTACTGCACACCTGTAATTCTAAATTACACCACCAAAAATACACTGAAAGGGCTGAGCCAGGGCATTCGTAGCAGTATGCCAGGGGAATATGAGAACCAGTTTGGAAGTATCCGAATAAACCACCAGGCTGGCTCCACACTTAATACAGTGCAAAATAGGAAATTGAGGTGAACTGCTTCTACATCCAGAAACCATGGCTGCTGCTGCTACCAGCTTTAAGGCTTCCAAAACTGAATTACTGAATGGTAAAGCAGTAAAAATGTCACCTATTTTATCCATCATGTCCCAAAACTGGTTCACACACTCCTAAAAATGAAAAAAATAATTTGGCCTGCAATCTCTTACAAAATTCTAACAGTTACATTTTCAAAGCCACATTCCTGGTTCTTGGAACTACTATACCTTATTATCAATGGAAGTATCGATTCAGTGGTTCAACCAAATCACGAGAACACAAATTTGGGGGTTATTCCAAAAACTAATTCGAATAAGACCCAACTGTACTGTACAGAAATTCTAAGCTTGTATTGAAGCAGCAGTCCCAAAAACCAAGAACACTGCATCTGGGATGCCACATGACACGCCCTTCAGACAAAAAGAATAAACTTCACTCTTGCCCTAAGAGCATTGGCAGGAATGATTTGGCTGATCAAGCCAGGAAAACAAATCTCACACCATAACGTTTTTCCATCCGTGTTATCTGGAGAAATACTACATGGGAGCAGCATACATTAACTGTACAGAGAGATTCACGGTGCCTAGTGCTTCTGGCATGTATGTCATGGTCAAATCAAGTGATGGGACAATGATGGCAGTGGGCCATTCATATTTTCAAAACCCAATGCTGGGAGCACCAGTACACATACCAAAATGGCCTATCCACGTGGCATCTGTCACTGAAATGTTAAATCATTTGACAAATCAAACTCAAATCTCTTTTCATTATGAATGCTCCAGAAAACCAATACCTTTCAGTCCTTCAAAACGACTTCATTTAAGGATTTGAGTCTAGGCTTCCCTTGGGATTGGGGGTGAGGGAAGACCTCAAAACAAATTGTTCTCTATCAATAGTTTTGTCTAAACCAGGGCTGAGCAATCTCTTTAGCCCTGAGTGCCACCAGCAGGGCCAAGAATCTGGAAAGGAAGGAAGACAGAAGCAGAACAAGAGTATGGAAAGAGAGGATACACCTGGTGTTCACAGAGGGGTGGGGCGAGGCAGAGGACCATAGGGGTGACCAACCTCCTGGACCTCCTGGTGGCAGCAGAGCTTCAGTTGCTTCCCCTGCCCTAGGCCTGAATTTGGACACCTGGGCTGTGACTAATGTGTGCCTGAAGGCACCACAATACACAGCAGATTACCTTGGTTTGAGATCTCCAATTGCCAATCTAAGTGCTTTTCCCCAGAAGGGAAAAGCCAACAGTTTAAACACAAGCTGATGTTTTATAATTTAGAATCTCAGCAGCACAAGTTCCAGCTACCAAATTTTGATCCCAGGAAGACATCCACAAAATTTAAACAAACTACCTTCCCGCCAAAATTAAAAAGCTAAAAAAGAGCGAGAGAAAAGAAAAAAACCTCTCTCAGCTAATATGAAAAATTTTAAAAATGTCCTTAACACAAAGAGGCTCCCTTCAAGCTTAACTGAAGCCGTATTAACCATATTAAGCCAGTAAAATCATTTGTAGGCCAGGGGACCATACAAAACCACTCTTTTTGACACACAGGTGCATGACCACAAAAAAAAGTAGGGTGGGTTGGGGGCTTAACTCTCAAGCTTGGACAGAACACATGCTCTACCCGAACAGCTTCCAATAACAAAAAATAACCAAAGAATTAGCCACAGAAAAGATGACACACCAACCTGTTTACCCTACTCAACCACCAGTACCATTACCTTTTTCTTTAACCAGGTCTTTAAGTGACTGCCATTTCACATCAAAAGGAATGTTTGTAATGAAGGCTCTGTATCTTTTGGTTGGATTGGCATATGGCTCAAAGCGATTGCCTCCCCTTTTTATGTTTTTCTCCTTCCTCTTCTCATTCTGAGTAGGTCGTTCTCCTTCACTGAATTCGAAAGACGGGAGGGGGGGGGGAAAGAGGGATCCATATGTTAGCACAATATGAAAAACAGTATTTAATTTGCCAGGTTTACAATTTCACACACAGTTACATATAACACAAGACTAATATTGATTTTGATGAGACATTCAAATTAAAATGCTCCACAGAGCAGAAAGTTGCAGCAGTGCAGTCCTTAAACCCAACTATCAAGAAACCATTCCCAAGAAAAGTACACTCTCCTAGCCCTTTACACACTCCTATGGGGCTATAACAGAAATGAGAGCGAGAGGCCAAGTCCTGCCTGAGGTGCTTTAATTCCAAGATAGTAACAAGAAAAGAGAAGATTTACAAGATTTCATGGAATAGAAATGGTTGGACCTACAGAAAAGTTTGGCAGTTACTAAAAGAGTTAAAACATATTACCATACAACCCAGCAATTACACTCTTAGGTAATTACACCCCCGAAGAACTGAAAGCCAAGACTCAGGTACTTGTACACCAATAGCAATATTACTCATGATAGTCAAAAGGTGGAAACAACCAAGTGTCCACCAACAGATGGGTGGAATAAACGTAATGTGGTATACATACACAAGATTATTCAAGAATGAAGTGCTAATACATGTGCATCACAAATGAACTTTGAAAATATTATACTAAATGAAATAAGCTAGACAGAGAAAAAGAAATAGAAATTAACAAGTGCTGGGGAGTGGAGGGGCGGGGAATGGAGAGTTACTGTTTAATAAGTAGTCTGTTTGGATTGATTAAAAAAAAGCTCTGGAAATAGAGAGTGGAAGTGACATAATGCACAACACTGTAATAAAAGTCACTAAATTGTACTTAAAATGGTTAAAATGGCAACTCTTAACATATATTTTACAATAAAAAAATTTTTTTAAGGGAAATAAACCTTTTTTCATATAACCTACTAACTTGGAAGCAGGGAAAAACTCAATCTGAGCAAGCCTGGCAGGTAAAAGACAGCAAGCAAACGATCCCACCTTTGGCAAAGAAAGGTGGATACTTTTTTGGCATGGCCTTTCTTGTAATGCTTTTTACTTTGGTGTTAGATGCTTCCATACAGTAACTTTCATTTCTAAGCTCTATATAGACAAATTCGGCTTAGACTGGGACAAGAAAAAAGCTTAACAAGAAACAGACTTCCAAAGCACAGAATAAGACATCAGGCTAGAAACCTAGGCTGTAACCCAGGGACAACTGGCCAATGTGTACACAGCAAGGGCAGCACCCATGCACTGGTCAAATGAGCCTGTTTCCTGAGCTGCCTGGTTAAGTCCAGCCCCCTCTAACCACAGGCAGATAACCTGTAAGCGCTGACCAGAAACTGGGAAGCCAGCAGCCACAGAAGTCCCTCCTCTCAGAACATGCAGTCCTGCACTTTGTGGTTCCTGAGCCCTGTTCTTTCCACCAATAAGAATCCTGCAACTTCCCAATCAGGATTCCAGCAGAGGCTTTGTGATTGGTGTCACAAACAGAAAAACAAAAAAGCCCAGACGGACTATGGTATTGATTTCCAAAACTACCTTTATTTAATTAAATAAAGGTTTTTATTCTAGGAGTCTTCCTTGTGTGAGGGAGTAGTGTTAAAACACCAGATGGTAGCTGGAGGACTCTCTTTTGATGTACTTACCTGGAAAAATTTTTAACTTAGCAGCTTTTTGAAGTCCCCACAAGTTTTGTTTTTTGTTTTTTTTTTTACTGGTTCCTTATATTCAAACACAAGGGTGCCAAATGGTAACTCAGTGAAGGTATCATCCTAGGCAAAACTAAGAAAAGAGCTTCCTCCACAATCTGAACTATACCCACATGCAATAGAGTTCCTTCACATAAATTGGCAGACTTGGGGGGGATGGCCACCACTTGTGTCTTCGGATTCCTAGAACTCTTGACTCGATGTCTACCCAGGTTTACAAAAGACCCTCCTCTGGCTGGCTGCACACCATAAATAGATCTGAGGGAACTCTCAAATGCCACACAGACCAACTGTCTAAACCACATGAAAATCCTACACCCAAATCTGCCAAACAGCATATTTGCCAACTGTTAACTCTTGGCAGATGAGAAGGAAATTGTTAGTAAAAATTCCTACAATGTAGATCTAATCTACATTTCATGGACCTACAGAGAGTCTGGAGGTAAAAATGTATTTTCTATAACTACTTTCTTCAGAAACCCAAATAATCTGATTTATATTGAAAAAACATTGATAGGGTCCATGACACAGCAATAAATTTCAGTGTTTTCAGACCAGTTAGCTCAAATATTAGTTACAGCTTACCTATTATTACTAAGTACAGCCAGGTAACAAAATATCTAGGCCACATTCTACCCATGCATTATTAGGGCTAAGAATAAACTACTCAATCTAACCACTGAAGCTGGGTATTTGGTTTGGGGTTAATCCACATCACATGCATGGCTCACCATCCAGAAAGTAGCTCATGTGGATCATACCCAAGATGTGAGCACAGCACTACTATATCCAAATCCTTCTCTGGCTAATCATTTCCTCACTCTGAGAAGTTTGGTTTCCTCATAAGTAAAAGGTGTTAGAACTCGTCACTTCCAGCTTCTTAAAAAAACTGACCTTTACTTAAATCTAATGCCTACCACAAACTCTATTCTTAACAGAACTGGAGAGAATCATTCTCAAAGAAATCTTGATCAAGACACATATTCAAGTACAAATGATATGACAGTTTAAGAGTGGTATCCTGAAAAGTCCATTTTTAAAATTTCCAATCCAATTTTCTCCATCTTCAGGGTAAAATTAGGTTAATAGTCTTCTCAAGCCCTAAAATATTTGTTAACACTTAACTCAGAAAGCCTTTTAAAAGTACATTTTTATAGGTAGATTATAATTTTATAACAATAAATAGCACAAATTAAAATATTATAGACATTAAACATGTTAAGTTAAACACACACCTACCATATGACCCAATCCATAGCTTGATACTTACCCAAGAGAAAATAAAGCATATATCCATACAAAAACCAGTACCTGAATACTCTCACATTACTTGTAATCTCAAAACAGCAAATCTAAACATCTAACAAGTAAATGAATAAAGAAACTGTAGTATATTCATACACTGAAATACTAAACAAAAAATGACCTACACACAACATGGATGAATCTCAAAATAATTATACTTAAAAAAAAAAAAAGACTCCCCCAAAAATATATGGTATGATTCCATCATATAAAACTCTGTATTTTAGAAAAATCTAATCTAACAAACTATTCTATAGCAGGGTTTCTCAACCTCAGCACTACTGACATCTTAGGCTAGAAAATCCTTTGTTGTGGGAGGCTGCCCTGTGCACTATTGGCTGTTTAGCAGCATCTCTGACCTCTACCCAAGAGATGCCAGTAGCAACCCCATCTTGAAGGTGAAGATCAAAAATGTCTCCAAGACAGTTCCAAATGTCCCCTGGAGGGAAGAAATCATCTGGTTGAGAACCACTGACACATACTAATGGCAAGTAGACTCACAGTTGACTAGAGGTGGGGGATAAGAGGACTAGGGATTACAAAAGTGTGAGAAAAAGCTTCTGGGGGTTATGGATATATTTATTATCTTGATTTATTGAGGGTTTCTATACTGAGGCTTACCAAATTGTACATTTCCAACAACTGCAGTTTATTGTGCAACATATTTTTAAAGTTTCTTCTCATGTTTGTTAAATTTCAAATCCCAGTAACTTAACTTGTAACTCCAGCATATATAGATTTGTAATCTTTCAAAGAAACTTAATGTGAAGCCATTATAAGTAATCTACCTAGGCCAGCTAAATGTCTCACCAATCACTATTTTCCTTGCTAAATGGTTCTCAATTACCAATTGCCAATGATTCTGATACCCAATCATTCACCTTAAGTTATGAATAGAACCAATATAACTAAAACGTTTTCTGACATTCTATCAACCTATTTCATAATACATCAATAAAGACAAAACTAAAATATCTTCCAAGTCATTAAAAAAATTATGTTTAATATGGCTTTGTCTGGAGGTTTCTCAAAAAATTAAAAATGGATCTTCCTTTTGACCCAGCAATTACACTTTTGGATATTTATCCAAAGAAAACGAAAACAATAATTCGTAAAGATTTATGCACCCCAATATTCATGGCAGCACAATTTACAACAGCCAAAATATGGAAGCAACCTAAATGCCCATCAACAGAAAACTGGATAAGTTATGGTTCATATATACAATGCAATATTATTAAGCCATTAAAAAAATGAAATACTACCATTTGCAACCACATGGATGGACCTAGAAGTTATTATGCAGAGTGAAATAAGTCAGAGAAAGATAAATACCATATGATTTCACTTATATGCAGACGCTAAGGAAAAAAAAGAACAAACTAATCAAAAACAGACTCACAAATATAGTGGACAATCTGGTGACGGACAGAGAGGAGGGGGACTGGGAGAATGGGGTGAAAGGTTAAAGAAGTACAAATTAGTTAAATGATAGTCATGGGGATGGGGAGCACAACATAGGGAATGTAGTTAGCATTAATCTACTGGCTAGGTAGAAAACCAGAGGAGAGAAGGAGCAATTAGGGGGATCATTTTATAAACTACATAAATGTCTAATCTATGTACTATATACCTGAAACTAATTAAAATTTTAAAAACCAACTGACCCCACCCCACCCCCAAAAAATGTATTAGGTATATTTGCTTCTTTTCTATATAAAAAAAACTGTGAATTTGTTTTCATAGAAAATGCATTTTAAAAGATATGAATCCTTAAAAACAAACATAAATGTGGCATTAAATCATGCAAAATTTAATAATCAATGTTGACACGCTTCCATTTTAAATAATACTAAAGGTATGTCTATACTGCTAGAACATTTGTTTGGTAAAGTTGTAAACTGTCTAATAAAACTGAAAAAATATATGGCTTTGGAATTATGTTTCGCTGACTTCATTCTTTGAAAATTGAACATTTATCATGTAAGTGCTCCATCACTCTAGAAATATACTATAAATATCACAATAAAAAATAAATTTTTAAGAAAGAACATGATGAAAAAAAAAGTGCCTAGTCCAAAAGGACTGCTACATTCACTGTGTAAAGCAGTGAATCCCTACCCTCTTTTATGCCTCCATGGCATTCCCATGTGTACTACTCTCATTACTTTCAGAGTTTTTCAATCAAGAGTGTAGTTTAAAATGGTACCCCAATACCCTGAAATCCTGAACACATCTCCTGAGGAAAAAGACTCCCCTGCCTCCAATCTCCTTGAGAACCATCCCTTATATAAAACAATTTTTTACAAAAATCTTTTCAATCCTGAGGTCCTCTAATGTATTTCAGTTGCTGACGGCACTATTTGTAGCACTATTCAAGCTCCAGGTCCACCACTTAACTACTTACATGACTCAAGCTCTTTTCCTCTCAGGTTCTTACCAGCAAAATCAGCATAACCTATGTCCATGGTAGCTCACAGGGATGCTGTTAGAATAAACAAACAGCCTAACAAAAAACAGCTTGGTAAATGTTAAGCTCAATACTTAAGGGAGCAGTACTAAGGGTGACTGAGAGGTAGGGTCCCACGTCAAGGCCCAAATCCCAACGTCACCATCTCTCTACTGGGCCTCAGTTCCTTCATCAGTGTAAGGTTACTATCCATACGTACAAGGTTTTAAAAGAGATTTGCCACACAGTGACTGTGGTGGTAATAAATTTTCCTACCAATAATTTTCTTAAGGGCAGTAGGAAAGGGGACTGATACACTCCTAGTCTTCTACTGTTGCATATACCAGTTATGCTTCAAAACAAGCTCACCAAGGCAGTGACTGAGGAAACCCAGGCATTATACTCATAGACTACAGAGGAACGATTCAGCATTTAACTCAAAACATGATAATGAGAGAACCCACCTGAATTCCCTGGGGGAAAAAAAAAAAGCTTATTTTTGCAGACTAGTAACTCTTTGCCTAACCATGAGTAAAATCAAAGAGCAAGTGAAAGCAAAGAGCTGGCTGCATGCATTTAAACAATCCAGAGCCTCCTAATCCTGAGTTGACACTCTAATGTGCCTCAAAAATTCTTCACTTTTTAAAGTATATCGACCAAAGGAAAAAAAAAGGGCACTCAAATCATTGCAAAGCAGAGAATCTGATTTAAATAATACACTTCAAATGACTGTGTTTAGTGAGTGGTTGGTTACCAGGGTAGTGTTGTGGGAAGCAAGGGCCTTGGAGTCAAGATGGCCTTCCCTAGACTCTCTGGATCAGTTTCTTAACCCAAGTTTTCTCAACTGTTTAAAAATATTTTCAGTTGTAAAATAGAGTTAACATTAACATTACCTCTCCAGTAATCTATACTAAATATAAACTTTTATTTTTAATAGTCCACGTTGTCAAATTAATCAGTCACAAAATGACTATTGGAAAAATGAACAGTGGAAAATGGGTAATCTGAAAAAGTACACCAAACACTATATAATCCCTCATTAATTCAACTTCTCACCTAGCAGTTCTACCAGCACTCCATCCTGTAGTAACTGCTTTGAAAGGAAATAAATGCATCTTAAAGGCCTCCAAATATGGCCCTCAAACTAGGCTCCGCCTGGACAGATGTAGAAAAACGTCTAAAACGAAAACATCCCTTTCCAGAGTTTTCAATAGTGAAGTGTTGGGAATATATCCAGAATGCCTTTCTCCTGATTTCCAAGGTCTAGTAACCATGGTATTTTATTCCTCCCCACCTAAGGAAAGTTTAACATAGCTAATATTTAGTGAATGCTCATTAACACGAAGCATTTTAACTACATTCGCTTTCAATCCTCACAAACTGTTGTTTATGTACATTAAAAATTTGTGGAAAGGCAAATTTTACATTCATTAAAAAATATATAATTGCGGTAACAAGGAGCTGGGAGTGGTGGAAATAGGAAGTTATTGGTTATAGGCTACAGTTTATTTGGGGTGAAGTTCTGCATGTAAACAGAGGTGATAGTTACACAACTCTGTGACTGCCTTTAATGACACTTAATTGTACACTTAAAATGGTTAAAATTGCAAATTTTATGTTCTATGTTACCAGAATTTTTTAAAACTTGTAGGAAATCAAATGTTTGCCCGGCCTTCCTCCTCTCCTCCCTCCACTGTTGCACGTCGGGAGTCAATACGTCTTTTAGATGACTGTAAACAAAATGAGTGAGCTTCACGGGACAAAAGAGGATACTTTAAGGAAATTTTTAAAATCAAGGAGCCGAGACAAAGCCCCAAGCAGGACTCGAAAGGTGACTGAGTTTAGAAGTTGGTGGCCACCCGAATGATGGAAAATCCTCCCCTAGAACACGGAAGAGAATGTTTTCTCATTTTCTGTCCTCCTGTTTCCAAGAGTGAACACGAAGCAGCAGGCCCGATCTCTTCGTAAATACCTACTGCGCACCTGGGGAGGAAGTGAGGGATGCGGCCAGGGACTTGAGCCAGGGCCAGGAACGTGGGGCGAGGGGCAGCTCCGACCGACGAACCTCTCGCGGGGAGGTAGAGGGGGGCGGCGCGCGCCCGAGCTGGGGAGGGGAAAAGGGGGCACCCTCAGCCGGCCTCGCGGTCCCTGCGGACACCTACCCGCCTCCACTACCGTTTGCGTGGGCCGACCACGCGCTAAACCCTTTGAGCGCACTTCCGCCCAGCCTTCACTTTACTTAGTTGCCCTCGGGAAACAAACTCCGGGCATTGGAGGTTTGGGGGGTAGATGTGAAACCACGCGTCCAAGGTCACCCGACAGACGAACGCGCAGCGGACTCGGGGACTCGTCGGCTCCAAAGCCCGCCCGCGCCATCATTCCCGCGCGCCCAGACCAGATCTAATGCCTCGGCGTCGGCCCGACCAGGAATGGGCCAGGGAAGTGGAGGTCCGAGAGCTGAGAGAGAGAGGTACAATCCTTGAGGCGCCCACCGGGGCCGCCGCGCTTCACTCCTGACGGCCTTGGCCTCCCCCACCCTCGGCAGGCCTGCGGGGAAAGCCTAGGCCGAGGCCGCGCCAGGCGGAAGCGGCCAACAGAACTAACAGGGCCAACAAAATGCCTGGCCTGGGACAAGGAGCCGTAACATACTCACCCTTTCGGGACCGGAGCCCCGTTGCCGCTCGGCGCGCCAGGCGCGCCACTCTCTCCCTCCATTTTGGGCTCCGTCGCCGCCACTTCGGCCGCCGCTTCGACCCCTGCCGCCATTTTCTCCGCGTCTGGGCTTTGTGTGAGGGACCAAGCCGCGCTGCGCTGCGCCTGCGCGCTCACGTGACCCGGCGCGACCAGTAACGCCTGCGCGCACCAACACCGCCACTTGCCTCATCCTCTCGCGCCCTGGACCACGCCCCTGCTCGGGCGGGGGGCCACACCCCCGCTGCGCGCAGGCGCAGACCGCCAGCTGTTATTCATTCCCACTGTTAACTCTAGTTAAGCACCTAATGGATACTCCACCCGCTCTCGAGGTCTGGTAGGGGGAGACATCTCCCCACCCCCGAACCCCACCTAGTCACTCCCAGCTCTCGTAATCAGCTGGAGCAGAGTGCAGCGAAAGTTATGTTTACTAATGTATAAAGAAGTTAATCATGCAAGGGCAGAATAGGGACGGTCGGGCTGTAGGACTGGTGTGCAAAATGCTATGCCTCTAAGCACCAAGAATAACTGGGCTCTGTCTGGCCTGTCTCCTCACCATGCTGGGAGTTTTTGGGTGCAGAGCCCATACCCTAAGTCTTTCTAACTGAACCCATCAACCAACACCCAAAACTCACAGCTAGAGACTTAGTATTTGCTTAAGGTTCTTGAGTGACTAAACGAACAGGAAGCCAAATGTGATGGGAGAAATGAACTACAGGCCAGGAGATCCCATTAACTTCAACTGGGACTTTCTTCATGCCTGACCCTGAGTCCCTCTGCACTAAAGGCTTGTCTCTGTCCCCCAACTGGTTTTCAGGGCTGTTCCTGTAACAGCCCTGGGCAGAGTGCAGGGAAGCAGCCAGAACCTAGGAAAGCAGAGAGGCCACAGACTCCCTTCCCCAACAGCTCCCCATCTCTCTGGAGTCTCTGGAACTTGGAAATGCTTCACTGAATCTTGCAGAAGTTCCCATCTAACCACCAAACTCGAGGCTCACAAAGGGAAAGTTGCTTTTGTTTTCCACTTCTTACAGAATGACTAGATTCCACTAGGCTCTGGTGGAGTTTCTCACCTGCCATATCTCCCAGCTTCTTAATTCTGCCTAGTGATTCTGACCCAGGTTGAGAACTCTAGGCCCAGAAAATAAATTTACCAGGTAGCCCAGTGTGACATGAGGGCTGTCCCTCACACTCTTTCCACTTCCATTCCCACATACTTCCCAAAGTCACCTTTCTCACAGAATTCCCTTCTCTGGCCCATATCCTCTTCCTGCGCCTCTTACTGAAATCTCCTCTCCTAAAATCCACTGTGCACACTGACCCTTCTCCCATGGCCCCATTAAATGTTTACCTTCCCCCTTAGACTTTTCCTATACTGGAGGGGCCCCTGGGGCAGAAGAACCCTTCTGAATTTCCTTGCCCAGCAAGGCTCAGAGATGGTGGAAGAGACCACAGCAGTCTGTCAGAATCAGGGAGGAGTCCCAATGCAAAGTATCAGGGACAAGAAGCCACCTCTTTGTTCCTATCTCTTGCTGTGGGTGTGACTGGAGATTAGGGACAAACCAGGCCCTGGCTGAGTTGACAAACTCTCTTCCAGGCTGGGCTCCTCCCAGATTCCCAAGTTATGCCATCTTCTAAACTATTATTTCCTTCACACTTTCCTTTAATTGATGTACTTCCTTTTCCTTTAAAAGCATGTTTTAAAACTGTGCTTTACATCACAGCCCATATTGAAAACTTACTTTAAGTAGCTTACTGTAAAAAATAAATAAGATAATGATGTTGTTAAAGTATAAATTCAGTCATGCACGCTGCCAAAGTCTCTGAGCCTAAAACTTGCTCGCTCTCTTGGCTAGGGTTAGGGGTCATTAAAGACATCCTAGCATCAACCTACAACTTTCTCCTGGATATAATTAAAGGTATTAAAAGAGATTTTCAAAGGAAACAGCTTTCTCTTTTTGTGATGGGATATCCTGAGGCCTCTCTGCGTAGACTCCAAAGATGGCCTGACAGGTAGGTGCCAGGCCTGGGTACAGAGTAAGCAGCTGCAGAGGCAAGAAAGGTATAATCCTGTTTCTGCAGATCACCAGATGCCTATGAAGCTCCGCTTGTCATCCTCTCGTGTACTCCTCTGCCCCTCAATCACAGCACCCAAGCACTGTCGTCTGCCATGATGCTCCTTCTACAGGCCACACAGGTTCCAGTCCCCAGGCCTTTGCTCTTTGCTATTCTCTCCACTCCACAGCTAGATTGGCCTCTCCTTGCCCTTCTAGTCTTGGGTAGAAAGGGTTTTTCTCCCTCTGGGGGTGAGCCACAGCCCAGACAGGGATTCATGCAGGAAAGAGAACGAGCCAGACACTGAGCTAGGCCCATCAGAAATGTGTGACTTTCGATGAGTGACACCACTGCTCTGAGCCTCAATTTGCTCATCTGCCAATGAGATTAATAAGAGAACCCCAAGACCCACCTTTCAGGACTTCTCTGAGTATTAAACGTGGCCTGATGCAGAGAGCCCTCAAATGTGAAAGGTTCAGAAACTGCTCAAGAAGTAGGTGTTGTTATTAGTATGACCATCTTTTGATTTTTTCCTGAGTCCTCCTGGAAGGGGAAGCACAAAGCTCAGGACTGGGACCATGCAGACCTGTGGTCAATCCCAACTCCGCTCCCTAGAGCTGTGGGAACCTAGACAGAGGCTCAGTCTTCTCATATATAAAGTGGCAATAACAGCCATTATGCCTGCCGAGGATGGTAGTAAGAGTCAGAGGAAGCCTGTGAAAGCTCCAACTGAGCCCAATCCAGGGTGACCTTAGGTAAGTGTGGGCATCAGTTATTGAGTATAAAGGGTCCAGCATGGCATCTGGCCCATAGTACATGCAAAGTAAGTGGAAACTCTTCTTCTTATGTATAGTTATTTTAAATCATTTATTATATAACCCTGCTACCTGCTTTTCACTTGAAAACTCAGACTTGGCTTCTTTTGCTGTGTTTCACAAAAATCCCTTGAACCAGCCCATTTTTTTCAGCCTCTGTGTGGTCCCTGAATCCCCTTAGTCTCTCAACTTTGAGGTTTCGGTTCCAAAAATGTAATTGACAAGTCCATTTCATCCAGCAAGGTCTCCTTTTATTATTTGAGGTGGGTTTTTGAAATGCGGTGCCAGGAAAGTGAGCCTGCCAGGTGCAGAGAAGCACAAGAAGCTTGCAGAACCTCTTGCCCCACAGGCACCCTCAACTTGCCTATGGCCACAGCTGCTGGCCCACAAGGGGCCAAGTGGACCTCGGAATGAGATCTGGGTGTCTGCTCCATCTGAAGCTCAGGATGACATCCATCTGTCCTCCTCATGTACAAAAAGTGTGCAAAACAAACTGAAAATATCTTCACACGGGTTCACAGAATCAGCTCCGCTTGGCATCTCTTGGCCTAGGAAGTATTCTGGCCATGCAGGAAGGGTCAGGAAGTTTCCGTCCTTCCAGATGCCAGGGCATCATCAGCTGCCTCTGGCCCTGCCAGCTCAGCCTTCACACAGGTGTCTCCTCTGCCACCTTCTTCAGGATTCCAGCTGCCAGCAGGGAGTGTTGGGTGGCCTCAGAGCCATCTGCATCCCGGATCTTTAGGCGCACTTTCTGGTTGGTCCTTCTCCACTCAGTGTAAAGCTGGCAATGATAGCGGAAGGAGACCTGCGGGGCAGTGCAGGGACAGGTAGAAAGGCCCGCTGGCAGGCCTCCACCCTCAAGGGAGGAAAACTGGGCCCCTGAGGCACCAGCCTTGGCCCACACCACACCTGGGGTTCATGCTTCCAGAAGCAGTCAGCCTCTGAGCATTTTTCATGAAGACTGCATATACACCCATTTGCTTTCCTAGGGGAAGTCCCCACTAAGGTTCAGGGCCCTGCAAAAGTAAGAGGTCTCTCAGAGGGTAGGAGTGAAGTGGTATAGCCTCTTGGAAGGGATTAAATGTCAATGGATTATATAATTGCCAAAACTTGGAAGCCACCAAGATGTCCTTCAGTACGTGAATAGATAAACTGTAGGACATCCAGATGGTGGAATATTATTCACTACTAAAAAAAAAAAAAAGCTATCAAGCCATGAAAAGACATGGAAGAACCTTAAACGTATGTTACTTAGTGAAAGAAGTCAATCTTTTTGAAAAGATCACAAACTGTATAATTTCAACTCTGACTTTCTGGAGAAGGCCAAACTATGGTGACAGTAAAAGGATCAGTGGTTGCCAGAGCACAGAGGATTTTTTAGGGCTGTGAATCTATTGTGTATGATATACTATAATGGTAGATACATTTCATTATACATTTGTCCAAACCCCTAGAATGTCCAACACCAAGAATGACCCCTAATGTAATCTATAGACTTTGGGTGATAATGACATACGTGTCAGAGTAGCTTCATCAACTAAGAGAAATGTACCACTCTGGTGACATGTTGATAGTGGAAGAGGCTGTGTGTGTCAGGAGGAGAATATATGAGAACTCTGTAGTTTCTCCTCAATTTTGCTGTGAACCTTAAACTGTTCTAATAAAGTCTATAAAAATTATTTTTCAATAAATGTCAATGGTTCATACTCTTTGACCAAGCAAATTCCAAGAAATATTTGCATGGGTGGTACCCCAATGCAAAAAAGCACTATTCTTAATGGTGCAAAAAAAAAAAAAAAAAAAAAAAGGAAGGAAAGGAAAGTTAGCACTGGAAAGCATGCCAAAGCCTACCTAAAGGGATTAGTTAAATCAGTGTGATACACTCATACAATGAATGGCTGCTGAGTGGCTGCCTTTTTTTTTTTTAAGGACATGAGCAGAGTGAAAACAAGCAGACTGCAAAGCAGTACCTATGGTTTCATCCTATTTGTATTTAAAAATATGCCAGTGGATGCAATAAAAAATATTTTTTGAGGGGAGAATGTCCCCACAGGTGGACAACAGTAATTATATCTGAGAGATAAGACATTGTGGGGGGTGGGAGTTTCTCTCTGAGCAAGAGTTCTACACTTGATCTTAGCCAAAAGGCCAAGCAGCGATGAGCAAGGGTTCTAATGCCTGACAGAGACATGGAACAATTCCCCCCACCCTAGTCCCTTTCTTTCTGTCCCACTTGCTTTTCTCTCAGTCTTTGGATCTTCCTCTCATTCTCATGCTCTTTTCTCTCCATCTTTTGGTCTTGGTCTGTCTGTCTGTCTGTCTGTCTTCTGTCTGTCTGTCTGTCTCTCCCCTCACCCAGTCCAGTCTTGGATTCGTGGATGGCGGGGTGTACAGCTGGCACTAGTGATCAGGTGCCCTGGTCTCCTTGGAGCAGAAGGCTCACGCCCAGCTCAGGCTTCCCTGGACCTTAGTAGGGCTTGGAATCTGGAGTTCCATGAAACTCTGGAAATTGCTTCCACCAAAGGCCACACACAGAGGCAGGCAGGGAGCCCCCCTCAAAGCCAATGACCAAACCCCTGGCTTGGCTGCTCCCAGTTGGAGAACCCCAGACACCTGCTCTCCAGCTGATACCACTCACCAGCGTCCAGAGGACGTAGATGGTAAAGAGGGCGATGGTGAGGGCAATGAGCCCCACGGCCTCCAGCTGACTATGGAGCCGGAGGTGGTCCTGGGCTCCACGTAGGCACAGCCAGCCCGAGATGGCAGCCAGCGGCGTGATGAACAGGAAACATACCATGTCACAGCACAGCGTCCGCTTCTCTGTCCTAGGCCCTGGGTCCTTCAGCCACTGCAGGGGAGTGGGGGAGCTACTGAGGGGGCTACACACTACCCTCCCACTAGCTCCCACCTGGGGATGGGACCTCCAGACCCTGTGCCTCCCTCTGCTGACACCTGCCATGACTGCTGGGCCCTATAGGACCAGCATCCTGCCTGGTACCCGCACCCCCTCCTTTCCTTCCTTCAAATACTTCTTGAGTCTAGGAAGTGCCAGGACGTTTTTGCCCCATTTTACAGATGGAGAAACTGAGAGGAATAGAGGGGCTGACTCATCTGTGCAAACTCACATAGCCAGTCACCTACAAAGCCAGGACTGGAAGCCAGGAAGTCTTGTCCCAGGGGCTGTGCTACACTGCTTGCTATAGATGACTGGGTGAGAGAAATGGGCTTCACTCGACAAATTCTAGTGAACAGGACAGAAAGGGTCCCCGCCCTCCCAGAGCTCCCACACTAGTGGAGTGAGGTATGAAATGGGGCAAGTGGTCAGGGAGGCCTTGCTGAGGAGGTGACACTAAAGAGAACCAGAGGAGCAGAAGAAGCCACATGAAGAATGGGGGTGCTCCAAGCACCAGGAATAGCAGATGCAAAGGCCCTGAATTAGGAGTGTGACCTGGACAAAGTGCAATAGGAAGGAAGCCCACATGGCTGGAGCATGGGCTGTTCTCTAGCAGCCCAGCTTCTGGGTGGGCCAGGGGCCTTTCCAGGAGCCACACCTCAGCCCAGTGATATCCCCTGCAGTTCTCAGCTGCCCCCTGCCAAGCTGGGCAGGGAGGAGCCTAGAGGACATCTAGGAGGCCAGAAGGGCTCTGGGGAGTCTCAAGGCACCTGAATTGTCTGGGAATGCCCCGTCTCAACCCTGGCCCGCTGCACTCAGGCTGCCATCTAAACTCCCAGGCACAGCCCACAAAGCCCAGTGTGGCTGCTACCACCACCTTCCGAACCACTCTTCCCCTGCTTTAACTTGCTCCACTCCAGCCACTTGGGCCTCATCAAGAATCCCAAGCTCTCCCTGGCCTCAGGACCTTTGCACTTGCTGTGCCCTCTGCCAGGACTGCCCTTCCCCGGGTTCTTGGCATTGATGGCTCATTTTAATTCTTCAGGTCTCAGCTTCAGGGGTCATCTGAAGTGACCAAATCAGGAAGGGGCCACAGGGTCTGTCAAGTCTGGAACCTCAGGCCTGGTTCCCCACCCCCATCAGAGGAATCTGACCCAGAATGTGGGGAGAGGTCCACCCTCTAGAGAAACTGTTCCCCAGCCCACCAGAATCCTCCAGGGCAGTTCCCCCAACCAGGCCCAGGCCTGCCTTCCTCCCCTGCGCAAACCAACCTCAGGCTCAGGCTCCCAGTATACCTCTGTGAGGGGCCGGGGCCTCTTCTCCACTGCAAACTCCGTGTGGCACAGCTCACAGTAACTAGTGTTGGATGAAGAAAGCCACCTCTCCAGACAGCTCTTATGCACGGCGCCCAGTGTGCCAGTGCAGCCACACGGAGACAGCAAGCTTTCTCCATTCGCTCCCTCATGGCAGATTCGGCAGAAAGGACTATCACTGGACATAGAGAGGAGACACGTGAGCAATGATCAGGCTTCCTGCCTACGCCTGATTCACTACCCACTAGATCACAAGCTCAGCATTGCCTCTGTGCTGACGCTTGGCAAACTCATAGTGATTCTTCGACACAGCTCCAAATATCCTTTCCTTTGGGAAGACTTCTCAGACTCCCACAGGTGGAGTGATATACTCTCTCCTCAGGGTATCTGCAGCATCTTTTTAGGCCCAGGGTGAGTATCTCCTGTACCTATTTGCCCAGTGGCCACTCCTTTTCCTACAATACCGCCCTGATCATCCTGGGCAACCACCCCACTCTTAACTCTTGGTGTTCAAGGACTAGAGCAGAGCTGATGATACCCCTGATGACCTCAGGTCCAACAAGTCAGAAGACCAAGCACCTCTGGGCACGGGGACCTACTCATACCACATGTGATGCAATCAGAGCCACAGGGAATTAATTCCTGAAATTCTCCCCCCTCCCAATAAATTCCAGAACTATAGGCAGCATGGCTGATGTTAAGTCTAGAGCAGGTAGAGGCAGCCTGGGTCTCCACATGGAGTCTGTGAATGATGCCAAAAACAGGAAAGCAGAGCCAAGAGAAAGGGAAGGGTAGATTCTTTAGAAAATCAATCAGAGGCGCTGGATCTAACCACACCTGAAAGCCAGGCTACCTGAGAAACCTGTGCATCCAGGGAGAAGAGCTCTGCCGTACCTCTGCCCTGTGAGGCTCAGAAAACAGATATAACAAACGTCGCAGAGAGCCCCTTCAGGGAAGTTTCATCTCCAGCCGGGTCTCTGGGAATGCTGGTCCTTCCTGGGGCAGCTCAGGAGGCTGCGGTGTGGCCTTGGTGGGCACAGAGGCTGTCAAGCATATGAGTCATTGTTTTCCAGACATTTCTGCCCAGATAATTGACTGCGGGAACATACAAAGAAGGTGGAGCAGGAGAGCAGTTTTCCAGAAAACACGTTTCCCCTTGGAAACTGTTTTCCATCCTCTTCTTAGCAGCTCCTACTGGCGGGGCAGGGCCTGGCTGCTTTGAAACCAGAGACAAGATGAACCCTCATGACTGCTTCCTGTCCCTAGTCCTGCACAGGCTGTTGCTTTCTCCCACAAGGTCAAAAAGGCAAGCCCAGCTGCACTTTCATCCCACTCCCTGATCCCACACCCCTCCCACACACACTTAAAGTTCACAGGAAAGGAACCCAGCTCAGGAATCCAGCCTCGGAATCCAGCCTCAGGCAGTGGAAGTGACAAGAACCTTGAGGAAGAGCCACATCAATTTGGGGTTTGTCCAGGGAAACTCTACTTTGGAGGAGCAAGTTCAGAGAGAAAACCAAACAAACAAAAAAAACGGATTGATGACTGAGTACCTATTATGTACTGAGCGCTGTTCGAAGTACATCTTGGATTGATTTGTCTCATTCTCACAGGGAGCCTGGGAGGAAGGTGCCCCATTTTAGAGATAAAGAAACTGAGGCATCAAGGTGGTCAACTCGGCTATGCAAATCCTCACGGCTAATCATCAGCAAAGCTGGGATTTAAACCCAGGAAGTCTCATTCCAGGGCCTGTGTACCCCTGGCCGCCATGTTCTGTATGCTGCCTGCCACAGCTAGTGGGGCAAGGAAAATGGGCTTCACTCAGGAAATTCTGGCAGGAAAATAATCCACATAAGACAGATGGGAAGGGAATGGGGTCAGGGAGTGGGGAGCCATCCACAGACCCCAGCGGGCTGCCCAGAGAATGCTCCAAGAACGAAAGGAGAAGGGGGTGTACGAGCGAGGAAGCAAACAGAAGTCACGGGGAAGATGCAGCAGGGGAAGGCCAAACAGAATGACTGGGGATGAAGAAACACTCTGGGAACCTTCCAGAAAGGCCTGGGCCCACTCAGTTTGGTGGACAGAGAGCCAAAAGCTTAGGGGCCAGAAAGGACCCAGATGCTGGCCACAAGTCCGAGCCTTTATGGATTGTCCTGGGCCCTGGAGATGCCTCCTGGGCTCTCCTCTTTGGTCTCTGCAGGTTTCAAGGTCCAGAACTTTCTGCCTCACCTAGTCTGTGCCATAGGCCCTCAGGAATCAGAGTCTCCTTTGAATCAAAATGGAAGGCTTGATTATTAGAGGTGCTGGGCATCACATTTGCTGCTCTTAGATGGCACAGGCTGGCTACGAAGAGTTACAAGGGAAGAGGTGGGCAGGGGGATAGTGATCTGCTTGTGTGGCCTCTGTACCTGCTGGCCGTGGTGGGAAGATCCTCATTTATTCCTAGGGAGACTGGCCAGGAGGCTGTAAGAAAGGCCACATCCCTGGATGATGACAGTTATTTGGAAAAACAGCAACTTTCTTTCTGGGAAGGGCTGATCTGCCCTGGCCTTCAGCCTAGCTAAGCTGCGATTGAGCTGCATCAAATGGTGGAGAGGAGAAGCCACCTCAGCTTCTATCAGCCTCCTCCTCATCCCCCTGCCCAGGCAGCTCTGGCTAAGAGGCCCCTGGGTCTGCCAAGTGTCCCCTCAATTGAAGCTTGGCTTGACTGGCACAGACCTAGTCCTGCCTTCAAGGGATATGATGAGGATGTAGACATAAAAACCGATGCCCTGATGTGGTTGCATAGTATAGAGGTTAGCATGTCTGCTTTACACACAGAAGGTTCTGGGTTCATGCCCCAGTGGAGCCACGGTCCATGGTCTACGGCCATGTCACCCTGAACAAGCCCAATGTCTAATCTCAGAAGCTAAGCAGGGTCGGGCCTGGTTAGTACTAGGATGGGAGACCACCTAGGAAGACTAGATGCTCTAGGCATAAATAATAATAAATTAAAAAAAAAAAAAAACACAATGCCGTGAAAACTAGTCGTGAAAACTAGTGCAGCCATTGTGGAAAACAGCATGAAAATTCCCCCCAAAATTAAAAATAGAGCTGCTATATGACCTAGCAATTCCACTTCTGGGCATTTTATGGAAATAAAAGCACTAACCTGAAAAGATATATGCACCTCTATGTTCACTGCATCATTACTAGTGATAGCCAAGATATGGAAGCAATCTAGATGAATGAATGGATAAAGAATATGTGGTACATACATACAATGGAATATTATACAGCCATAAAAAAGGATGAAATCTTGCATTTTGTGACAACATGGATGGACCTAGAGGGTATTATGCTAAGTGAAGTAAGTCAGAGAAAGACAAATATATTATTTCACTTATATGTGGAATCTAAAAAACAAAACAAACGGTTAAACAAACAAAACAAAACAGAAACAAACTCATAGATACAGAGAACAAACTGATGGTTGCCAGAAGAAAGGAGAGGGAATGGGCAGAAAAGGGGAAGGGAATTAAAAAGTACACACTTCAAGTTATAAGTCATGAGACTATAGCATATAGCATAGTGAAAACAGTCAATGATATTGTAATAACTACGTTACTAGATTTATTGTGATGATTATTTTGTGTGAAGTATATAAATATTGAATCACCATGTTGTATACCTAAAACTAATACTGTATGTCAGCTATAATTAAAAATAATTTTTTAAAAAGACAATGTAAAAAAGTTTTTTAAAAATGTAAAAAAAAAAGAAAAAAAAAGCATGGGAAGACAAAACAAAACAAAACAAAAACGCTCTGGAGAAAGCCCAGAAAGAACACTCCCAATCCCACCTGGGCTCAGGCACGGCTTCCTGGAGGAAGTGACACCATGCAAAGACTTAGGTAAACATCAGTGAGCTTCCTCCATAGCCCTGTGAAGCCTCCATTTGCTTCTTTTTATGTTTGAAGGAAAAATTTATGAATTAACTCTGACACCTGCTACAACATGGATGAACCTTGAGGACATTATGCTCAGTGAAATAAGCCAGATAGAAAAGGACAAATACTGTACAGTCCCATTCATAGGAGGTCCCTAAAGGAGTCAAATTGATAGAGACAGAAAGTAAACTGGTGGGTGCCTGGAGGAGGGGATGAGGAGTTAGTGTTGGATAGGAAGAGTTTCAGAGGAGATAAGAGTTCCAGAGATGGATGGTGGGGATGGCTGCACAACAGTGTGAATGTACTTAATGCCACTGAGCTGTACACTTAAAAATGGTTACAATGGTACATGTTATGTCATGTACATTTTATCACAATAAAAAAAACTGGAAAGAGTTAAAACATGGAAGCAACACAATTGTCCACGGATGAATGGATAAACAAATTGTGATCCATCCATACAATGGAATATTATTCAGCCTTAAAAAGAAAAAAAATTCTCAACCAAAGAGTCCTTTGATAGGTGATTGGATAAAGAAGCTGTGGTACATATTTACAATGGAATATGACTCAGCCATAAGAGAAGATGAAATACTGCCATTTGTGACAACATGGATGGATCTTGAGATAATCGTGCTAAATGAAAAAACTCAGAAAAAGTTGAGAACCATATGATTTCACTTATTTGTGGGATATAAAACTGAAAGCAACAAATGAACAAAACAAACAAACAAAAACTCATAAACATAGACAACAGTTTAGTGGTTACCAGAGGGTAGGGAGGAAGGGGGTAAGTAGATAAGAATAAATGAGGTCAAATATATGGTGACAGAAGGAAATTTAACTTTAGGTGATAAACCCACAATGCAATATATATATAACATATTATTGAACTGTACACTTAAAACCTATATCATTTTATTAACCAATGTCGCCCCAATAAATTTGTTTGTTTGTATAATTATTTATTATTATTATTTATGCCTACAGCACCTGGTCTTCCTAGATGGTCTACCATCCAAGTACTAACCAGGCCTGACCCTGCCTAGCTTCCGAGATCATACTGGATCGGGCTCGTTCAGGGTGGCACAACCATAGTTCATGGACTGTGGCTCTGCTGGGGCATGAACCCACTACCTTCTGCATGTAAAGTAGACATGCTAACTGCTACACTATGGAACCATGTCCCCCAATAAATTTTTTTAATAAGGAAAGAAATTATGATACAGGCTATGGATGAATCTTGAAGACATTATGCTCAGTGAAATAAGACAATCTTATATGAGGTCCCTAGAATAGTCATTCATTGAAAAAGAAAGCAGAATGGTGGGTCCCAGGGGCTAGGGAAAAGAAGAATGGGTACTTATCATCTAATGAGGACAGAGCATCAGATTCATGAGATGAAAAGAGTTATGGGGATGGATGGTGGTAACGGCTGCAGAACAATGTGAATGTATTTAATGCCACTGAACTGTACACTTAAAATGGTTATCCTGATAAATGTTGTGTGTATTTTAACACAAGAAAAAAATTGGTAAAAAAAAGTTCATGAATTAAATCATGTCAATAAACATAAAGAGACTACATTAAATTAAAAAACCTGGTGGCTATTTTAAATTTTAATGAGTTAAGACATATTTAAATTTGTGTGCATTTCCTTGAAACTCTTTTCATTGGAACTGATGACAAATTGGCAAACCAAGCAGATTCAGTTCAGGGATGGGTCTGCAAAGCCAGCAGCAAGGTTTAAATGGATTTATTGAATGCCAACAAAGTGACAAACCCCCTGTGGGCACTCTGTGTGGACCATGGCAATGTACTCTCAGAACAACCTAATGAGGAAGATGTCCTCAACTTAGAGATATGAGGTGAAGTAACTTGTCCCAGGTCACACAGGGAGAGAAGCTTCTCCTCAGGATTTAAGCTCAGGCGCTGTGAGTCACACTCCGCAGTTCTAACCACTTGCTTGCACTGTCTCCCCGAAATATGAGCTACTTGCCAACATTTCATCTGCAGATTTCACATAGTAATCTGGAATTTCAACTTTTCCTGAAGAATCAGACCTGTCTCCACCCTGTGATTCCTGATCAGGCCCCTTTCTCTGGATTATTTGCCCCTCCAGATGGTTGGATTTCTGACCCAAGACTGAGAGGAAATCATTGGCCCCAGAGACTGAAGTGAGCGAAAGCAAAGACACCTGCTCCGTCACCACTCACCTTGGCGTGTCCAAGGACCGGATGACAGTTGAAAGGAGCCGGCCATCCCTTGAAGTCACCTGTGCCACATATTGGGGTGGCCTGAGACCTGTGGCTTCCACAACCTTGGAGAAGGCAGGGCTGCTGGAGCAGTCACACAGGGAACCAGGGAGGTGACAGCAGTCACCTGTCGTCATGGCCACAGGGAGTGCCGTGTCCTCAGGGCCAGAGGCCCATGGTCCTAGAAGCCTGAGGAGAGGTTGGCAGGGAGATGAAGGGCAATGTTAATAAGCTGGATACAGACCAGGGTTTGAATCCAGGTCTCTCAGCCTTCCTTGTCCAATATGGAAGTTGGGGCTTTGTAGGGGATTGCGAAGATTCAATGAGATCACAGGTGCAACTCTGCCCAGGCTTGGCATACAGCTGGGGTTGGTTGTAATATCTCTAACTCTCCTAAGAAAGGCCCGTCTGGTCCAGCCCTCAAAGCTTGCAGGCTACCCCCAAATTCTCCTTTCCAGTTATGGTAACAGCACCTAACAGTAACTGAGCACCTGCTGTGTGGCAGGCTCTGTGCCTGGTGCTTTCTGGTGCCAGGACCATGCCCACCAACCACGTAGAGACTGGTTTTCCACGGAATGAATTCCCGGGGCTGGGTTCAGAGCACATGAGCATGCTCCTGAGTGGGGGCAGAACTGAGACAGCAACCTGATCCTACAGAAGAAGATGGTGAGTCACCTTGACCCGTCTGGTTCACGGCCTCTTTGTATAGCTCTGAATTCTTTGATACCTCAGGCCATCGAGGAAGTAGCCCAAGCTGGGGAGAACCTTGGCAGCCTCTGTCCCCACCAGAGCAGCTGCTATAAGTCATGCCTCTGTTCCAGAGAGGCCAGGAAAGACTGCTGGAGCATCAGGCAGCAATGTGAAGTCAGCTCTGGGGGGGGGGTGACTTGAGCAGGACTTGGTGCCCCACTCAAGGTCTGACCTGCCAGAATGAACCTTTGACGACCTCCTCATCCATCCCGGAATCAGCCAACAAGACTTGCATGTCTTCCCCCTGAGAATTTTACATAAGTAACAGATGTTCCTCTAGATGTCCTGGAAGCCAATCCAGGTGCCCTGGAGCTAAGGCTCTCTGTCCCAAACTTGTCTCATCCTTTGTCTCCAGGAATTATGATCCAGGACTCAGAAATACTGAATGAGGTAACCCCCACAATCAGTTTTAACTAACTTCTGCCAGTCAAAATCTGAGACCCAAAGAGAGAAGGTAGGGGGAAAGCAGCATGAGTTATCAACTAACTTTTTGCACTAGGACAGTCTGCCAATGGATTAATGCCCTCTGAACAGCTCTGCCAGAAGCATTCCCAGCCCAACATGCCTTTCTGAGCCTACACAGCAAGGCCAAATAAGTAAGTATCAGCCAGAGGCAGCAGGAGTCAGGAGGAAGGATGGCTAACTGAGATAACATCTGTGGGACAGCGGCTAGCCTGTCATGCTGTGTATGCTGCTGTCCCTCCCAAGTGCCTGCAACCAGAACTTCCGGCCCAGAGGTCAGCAGGGAAGCCACTAGCCTATCCAAGGGAATGCTCCTGCCCTTCCAAGGACCAGCCTTAACATTCTTGCAAGTAATTGGTCATTACGAGACTCATAACAGCTTCTACATAGTAAGTTCTGCCATTTCTTTTACTAACAGGGTGGGGGTGGGGGAATCCAGGTAGATCTGCTAAGCCAAGGCCTGAAAATGGCCAAAATAAATAATAATAGCAGTTAGTCTTTATTTAGGACCTACTGCATACCAGATACTGTGCTAAGCTCTCTGGTCTCTAAACAGTTGTTTTAAGTGTCCCCTGCAAAGGTTACCTCCCCAAAGAGGCCCTTCTTGACCACCCCAGCTAAAGTACCATTGGTGTCCATGTTATTACCCTCACATAATGTGCTCCCTCCAAAATGCTCTTATTTCTTCACTTATTTGTGTAACCACATCTGTCTTCCATGCTTCAGGGAGCTCTGTAAAGGAGGGACTGAGTTAGACTTGCTTTCCACTGTGCCCAACACCTGGCCCTGTGTCTGGCACAGAGTGGTTGCATTAATTTCTCAGTCCCTACTCTGTGTAAGAGCAGAACTGTGTTATTAAGAACAAGGTCTCTTGGTCTGCCAGTGCCCATGACAGGAATCAAAGATGTTTAGGGGCTAGAGGTCCATGCAAACCACAGAGGTCTGGGCTCAAAAGAGGCAAAGAGGCCAAACTCAAGGCTGGACATAAGGATAGGATGGCTGCAGGCTGGACTCAGCTCTGAGGCTGCTGGGGTGAGAGACAGAGCCAAAGCACAGGGCAAACTTGCCCCAGTGCCCAGGAGATGGATTTTACCACATCTTCACAAACCTGTGAAGTAAGGCCCATTTGAGACTGAGGCTCAGAGAAGGGCAGCTACTTGCCCAAGGTAACAGAGCTAAGAAGGGACAATGCCAGGATTTAAATGTAGTCCAGTGAGTGGGTCTGAGACTCAAGAAACCTGGGTTCTTTTAAGCCCTGACTCTGTCACTGATGCTGTGTGTCCTAGGACAAGTCACTGCTTCTCTGGGCCTTGGCCTTCTCTAGCAAATAAGTTGACTAAGTTGGTGGCCTGTGTCTGCTGAGGAGCTTCCTGAGAAGGAGTCTCCAGGCTCAGTTTCTCCAGTGAAGCTTGCCCTTGGCTAGGCCTGGCGGGTGGCACGGGGGCACCACGACCTTTCTGCACCTGCCCAGCCTCCTTTTGCTGAAGGCAAGAAATGGAGGGAAGAGAAGTCACACACAGGGCCCCAATCCCCCACAGGGTGATCTTGGGCCAGTTCCTTCATTCTCTGGCCTCGGTTTTCTCGTATGTAAAATGGGAGTCATAATGATACCCCGTTCAATTCCATACACATTAAGAAGTCAAATATCTCTTATTATAATTGCTGTCATCTGCTCACAGATGTTGGGAGGGTCTGATGAGACGAGGCACTGTAAGAACACATGGTAAGTGCTCAATAAATGCTCACCATTATTATTGCTTAGGACAAATGCAGAGCTTGTGAAATACATTCATTCCTCTTTATTCACCAGAGAGAGACTTCTGTGTGCCTTTCAGTACTTCCATGGCCCTGGGTTGGAGGCCAAGTTCCAACGCCAGCTCTGTTCTTATTTGATGTGTGGCCCTGGGGAAAACCTGACCTCTCTGTGCCTCGATTTCCTCATCTGTATAATGGAACATTTTTAGTACTTGCATCGATTATGGTCCCTAGAGGACTAAATGAACTAATCATATAAATTCTGGCTAGCCTGTTTTGAGCACCAACAGCCTGCTGGAACTCTGCTAAGCAACTCCTTTCTACACGGTGCCTGACTCCCTATAATATTTGCTACTTTCCAGGCAGAGCCCCTTTGAGGAGGTTGGGGAAGGACACTGGCCACTTATCGACGGCCTACTGTGTGTCTGACACTCTCCTCATCGCCACCTCCTGAATCCTCCCAACGGCCCCATTAAGTTGGCGCTAAGATGATCCGATTTCACATACGGGAAAACCGAGACTCGGAGACCTCCTGCCGCCCTCGAGGCGGGAACTGCGATCCCCTCGTCCAGGATAAGGCTGAGGCCGAGGGTCCGAGCTCAGCCACCCAGCCGGGGGCCAGGCTTGGGCTTCGAACCCGGGGCACGCTCGCGGGCCGGCGTACCCCGGACCCACCCAGCTGCCTGTGCCTACCTGATCGGCGGCCGGGCCGGGAGGCCGCGCAGAACCCTCTGCTCGCCCCGGGTCCCGGCCCGGCCGGTCGCGTCAGCACTGCTCTCTCGGCTCCGGCCCGCACCTGCGTCCGGACACCGCCCGCCGAGCCGACGGAGCCTCGGGCCAATGGCGACCGCCTCCTCCCCTGCACTAACCAATAGCGGTACACGTCCCGCCCTATGAGGCGGGGCCAGAGACGACGGGGACGTCCTGGGCCGCACAAACTCCGCGGCGCCGCAGCTGCTGGGTCCGCCCCCAACTCCGGCTCCTTCCCCAGTCCTGGTCCCGCCCCATCCCGGCTTGGGGCACGAGCGGAGCTGCTGGCGCCACCAGCCGACGAGCAATCAGTCCTCGCTAATAAAACTGTGGCTGACAGCGGGCAAAGAGATTTGAGTGTCTATCACTTCATTTACTAATCCTGGGCATCATATGGTCACATTTTACAGTGGAAAGCGAAGCCTAGAGAGGTTAGGAGGCCGTGGAAGGGCCGAAAACCAACATCATTCATTCATTTAATAAATTCACTAGTTTTAATATAATATCAATAAAAGGGCCTATTATGAGTCAGGCGCTGTGCTAGGCGCTGGGGACACAGTGTTCAGCAAGAGAAATATTGCTTGCCTCAGGGATCGCAATCTAGGGAGTAAGACAGACATAAAACAACCAATTATGTTATTATTAATTACAAAGGTAATAAATTGTAGCAAGTGAGGGGGGCATATAATGGAATAATTTGGAAAGGCCAAAATATGTCCTTGAAGAAGAAACAGTTGAACTGACAAGTAAAGTGTGAGCAGAGGTTAACTAAAAGAAAAGGGGGGGGCCGAAATCCTAGGTAGAGAATTCAAGCATATGCAAAAAGCCTGAATTTCCCCCTCCTGCCCCTGCCTTTATTTAAAAATATAAGTCAGCTCAATTACCTCGGTTAAATTCTGTTGTGTTCTACTAGCTTATATTGTTATGATAAATCATAACATTTTTTAAAAGGTTACCTATAGAGGAAAGGAGTATAACGGAGGGGACAGAGATAGAAGCTAGACTTTTAAAAATATACTTTGTTTTATATATTTGACTTTACAACCATGCAGATATTTAACATAATTATATAATAAATTTAAAGATATTCCTAAAAACAAAAATAAAATAATAAACTGTATCTGATTGGTAACAAAACAACACAGAGGTGAACTAGAAACTTTAAAACACTATTTGACTATATATACCACTATTATATGTTAAAATCGTTATTCTGAGTTTATTGCATGTGTAGTATGGGATAAAGCAAAGGAGTAATTATGTTGGTGTCAAGAACTGGGATTTTCAGAGGGAGTGAAAAAGGTATAGATGTAAGATTGATTACATTAAATAAAAAGACTGTAGTCTTGAATTTGAATCGAGAGTATCATGATATATTTTGTTTTTATAAAAAGTGAATATTTCCTAGTTCTGTCAACTAAAAGTTCAGAAACAAAGACCAACCTTGTTGCAATGAGCACCCTTAAGCTTATGATCTCTAAATATCATTTCCAATCAAAAGAACCAGTGAACCTTAAGAGAACGTCTGATTCTGGGACTGCTGCAGGAAACGTACAAGATGAACCTGGCACATCTTGATATGCCAGAAAGCACAAGAGTCATTGAAGACACTACCTAGTCTATAGTCATGCCACCCTAAACAAGCCTGATCCTGTCTGATTTCAGAAGCTAAGCAGGGTCCGACCTAGTTAGTACTTGAATGGGATGGGAGACCACCTAGGAAGACCAGGTGCTATAGGTGAAAAAAAATTAAAAATAAGGAATTGTAAGCTGACAAAGTCTTTGCAAACTGTGAGGTCAACCAAAGGTTGCCGCACCTAAAAAATAAATAAATAAAAATTAAAAGAATAAAAAGAGACATTACCTAGTAAGGTAGTGTCAATGGGGACCAACCAGAAGAAGCTTCCACTGACTACAAATTGGACAATTTGGCCTCCAATAAGAATAATGACTGCAGATCAAAACATACCAAATGTTTAAATTTATGTATTTGGGTTTTTAAATTTTTTATCTTAATGTCAAAAATACATAAAAGTTGCAGCAATAATGCACAGAGCTCCCATAAACCTTTAGCCCAGATTCTCTAGTTGTTAAGATCTTTGAATGCTTTGAGTATCAGGTGCATACATGGTGTCTCATTAATCCTTAATACTTCAGTGTATATTAAGCACACTCTTCCACATAATTGCAGTACAACCTTCAAAATCAGGAAATTAATATTGATCCAATATTACCATGTAATTCTCAAATCCCATTCACGGTTTCATAGTCTCCTCAATTAAGAACTGTTTCTCAATCTTTCCTTGTCTTTCATGATCTTGATACTTTTGAAGATTATGGGCTAGTTATTTTACAGGAAGGCTCTCCATTGGTGTTTGTCTAATATTTCCTCATGGTTTATGTATTTGTAACAGGAGCCATGCAAGTGATGGTGTTCCCAGTGCACACATCAAGAGGCATAGAATGTTGATTTCTTCCATCAACAATTATGCCAACCTGGTTAACTCTGCCAAATTTCTTCAGTGTGATCAGTATGCCACACGTTAATAAGTGCTTTATGGGAAAATACTTTAAAACTAAACATCCCATTCCTCAGCAAACCTCCACCCATCAGATTTAATATTCATTGATGACACTTGCCTGAATCAATTTTTATTGTTGTTGTTAGCTTCAACAAAGAAGGTTTTGTGGGCATTTTTTTTTGTCTAAATTTTTTAATTGTTATTTTTAAGAGGGTTTTGTATTACAAAAATTCTAGAGGAGGATGGCTGCTGGCATTGGCTTGGTCTATTGGCTTGGCATTTTTCTCATGGTAGCAAGAGAGCTGCTGTGCCTCAATCAAGGCAGGAAGAAAGGGGCAGCCTAGAGATGTTATCAATGCCTGTCTCTTTTATCATATAATGGTTGCTAAATAATCTTTCTAATTCTGACTGAGTACTTCCTTACTTACCAGCTTGGCAAGATGTTCCAGAGGGGCGTTTTCTTGACTTTCTCCCTGCTCCAGCTCTGAAATCAACCACTTCTCCAAGGAGCCCTGGTTCCTTTTAGTGGGGAATGATATTTAGAAACCAAGATCTTAGTGCTAGGTATGCTCATTTCTAGTGGGATAGGGAAGAGGAATGAGAACTAAATATTAAACCAAGCTGTATTCAGAGCCTGCAATGTGCTGCCAGACCAGGGGAGCCTACTGAACAAAAGAAGATTCCTGCTGGCATTACAAAACAAACTATTTACCCATACCATGAAAGGAAAACAGTAAAACAAAGTCTGTAAGTTGTACCCTACACAAAATAAACCCAAGCATTCATTCTCTATGGCCAGACCATGGGGAATCAATAGAACAACAACTGAGATTGCTACCGCCTTTCATGCTGCATTCCCACACCTTTCACGCTGTATACTCATACCATGAAAGGAAAATAGGGAAACAAAGTCTTTAAACTGTAATTCACAGAAACTAAGGATCACATATAAACTGAATTCCTCTTATACTTGGGGTCTCACTCATTCTCTGTCTCTGAGATGAGATCACGCCTTGTCTGTGGAGTATTATTCCTTCTCTAATAATAAACTTTCCTTTTGTCTCAACTCTGGTGTGTGCTTGAATTCTTCCCTGCACACAGTCAAGGACCCTCACTGCAGGACTTGAGTCCCAACTTGGGGGAGTTTGCCCCGCCTGCATCACTGCCACAGTATCATTAATTCTTGATTCTCTCAATGTAATATATGTGTATGTATGTACCTATATGGAGACATGTACTTAACATTAAAACCATGAATGCACACCAATACCTCTAGTTCTAATCCAACATCGAGATTTATCCCAGTCCCTTTACAAGTTTCTAACTTACTTCTCTGAATGTGAGAACCCTGGTTCCCATATTAAGTGAATTTACTCATTTTTCCATCCCCTCACCTCACCCTGTGTATAATTAAACTCCTCGATACACTGGCCAAGGCTCAGCTCAAGATGGACTGCTCCTGCTCAATTCCGCTCCCACTGGACACACTGGTTGATAGCCTGGCCCCCAACAAAGGGGCTAAATACATAAATTTGAACTTAAGAAAATAATAATCATCGGTTACCTTTGAAGGCTACTTAGGAACCAACTCAAAATCTTGAAAATTATGACATTTTAAAATTGCTAAGCATAAAATTAAATATTTAATCTGTATCTCAGGATAAACACATAGATGAGGGGGAATTTCTCTTTATAGATGTATTCCAGAAATAAACAAGGATGGGATAGAATTTGGTCATCATCATTTTATAACCCCTAATGGGTTACAAATCTACCACAAATGAGAAACACACTGACACTATCTGCCTCCTAGTGTTGTACACGACATCACCTATGAGGTACTCAGTATGATCAACTTCTAGATCTATCAATTTACAGGAAGGGATATGTTAAATGACACCATAGGTTTATAAGAGAAAAAGCAGATTAGTGGCTGCCAGGGGCTGGGGGATGGAAAATGGGAGTGACTGTTTAGTGGATACTGGGTTTCTTTTTGGGAGTGGTGAGGAGTTCTGGATTAGATAGTGAAGGTTGTACAACGTTGCAAATAAACTAAATACCTAAATATACTAAATATTGCATGTGCATTTTAAAACAGTGAATTTTATGTTATGAGAATTTTATCTTAAATTTTTAAAAAGCAAAAAGACACCAAAGGGAAGCCATCAGCAAAATTCATACTGAGACACTACAATACAAATGACCCATTTCTTAAAAATAAAAATAAAAATCATTAAAAATTTTAAGACAGGGAGATGTGTACACTGGCTAGATATGTGATATTAAGAAATTATTGTTCATTTCTTTAGATGTAATAATAGTATTGAGGTTATGTTACCCCCCCAAAAAAAAACTTTGTATTTTCGAGATGCATATAGAAATATTTCCAGATTTGCCAATGGGAGGGTAATAAGTGAAACCAGATTGGTTGAAGTTGGGTGATGGCATATAGGGGTTCATTCAATGTAAGAAACATCCAAACCTGTAGAGAATTTTTATGAATTTATCTGAGCTAAACTGATGACATATACTGGGGAGCAAGATCTCAAATATTCAGGAGAATAACAAATTTCAGTTTTGTGTGTGTGTATGCGCATTTGAAATTAAAGAGGGAATGTAAGGAAGATTACATGGAGGTGTGAGAAAGCAAGGTGAGGATGATTAAGATCATTTGCTCTCTTGAGGGTGGTTATGTCTTAGATGGTGGTCTAAAAGAGTGTTCACACACTAGAAAGAGGGGTCTAAAAAGAGGCAAAATGTATTAACCTAGATGCACAGAAACAAGGGACCAGGCTCGCTCAAGACAAAGATAAACCTTTTACTAAAAAGTTATGTGCCTGGGGCATTACTACCCCATAGCCCATCTGCCCAGTTAGGAATTTACGATCTGATCACTCTGTGAGGTAGGTGACTTTCTACAGAACCCATTTTTTTTTTTTTTGGTCTACATTCTCTCCACTTTAATGTGTCTAAAATTTTCCATAATAAAAAATTTTAAATTAAAAAACATTTTTAAATTTTGGTATACTTTTTACCAGTGTTTTCTCTGGGCATTTGCTTCAATTGTTAGGGCTTTCTGGCACATGGTGAGCACTCAACAAACACTGGGAGAAGCCCTATAGCTTAGTGATCATGAATACAGCTCTGGGGTGATAACCTGCTTTCTTCTAACTGTGAGACCCTGGGTGGGTCACTGACCTCTGTTTCCCATCTCTAGATCAGGACTGGTAAATTACACCCATTCCTAGGGTTGCTGTGACTACTAAATAAATTATGGCATGTAAAAGACTTATTTTTTGTGGAACCATGTTCTTTTGTTTCATAATTTATTTAGGCTAACAGTTCCTCAAAAAATTAAACACAGAATTTATCATGTGATCTAGCAATTCCACTTCTGGGCATCTACCCAAAAGAATCAAAAGTAGGGACTCTAACAGAGACTTATACACCCAGAATCATACCAGCATTATGCACAATAGCCAAAAGGTAGAAGCGACTGGATGGATGATGGATAAACATAACATGCTCTACCCACAAAATGGAATATTTAGCCTTAAAAAAGGATATCTTGACACACGCTATAGTATGGCTGGGACCCAAGTACATTATGTTCAGTGAAATAAGCTGGTCACAAAAGGACAAATACCGTACGATTCCATTCATTACGAAGTCCCTTGAGGAGTCAAATTTGTGGACCAAAAAAAGGGGGTTCTATGGAAAGTAACCTCACAGGGTGATCTGACCATAAATTCCTAACTGAGCAGGTGATGGTGAGTAGTCAGGCCCCAAGCATATGCCTTTTTAGTAAAAAGTTATGTTTGCCTTAAATAAGACCTGCCCATTGCTTCTGTGCACCTAGGTTAACACACCTTTGAAATGCCCTTTCCCACCTCTCCTAAAGCATGCAAGAGAACACATAATCTTAACTAACGTGTAATCCAATCACCATTTTACCTTTTCCCACCTTCTTGTAATCCTCCTTAGTTCCTTCCTCAATCTCAAACATGTAAAAGATACTGCAAACTGTTATTCTCTGAAGCATTTTTTTAAGTCTGGTGAGGTTTCCTCCAGGTGTATTCTCTGGTGCAAATAAATTTTTGTAAAAATTCTCCACAGGTTTGGATGTTCTTACATTAACAAATTCATAGAGACAAAGTAAATGGTGGCTGCCAGGGGCTGGGAGAAGCTAGTGTTTCATAGGGACACAGCTTCATTTTGGTAAGATGAGAAAGGTCTGCAGATGGATGCTGGATGCTGGTGCATAACAATGAGAACATACTTAACGCCACTAAATTGACCACTTATAAATGCTAGAGATGGTAAATGTTATGTTATGCGATTTTACCGTAAAACAAACAAACCAACCAACCCTTCAGAACAGTGCCTGGCATAAACGGAGCATGCTGAAATTAGAATAACTGAAATAGCATCACTGGACTCTCATCCCCAAGGGGACAGTCATTCGGTCTCATTTGCCAGTATGTGCCCAGGGCCTGACCCATCTGAGGCCCCAGAACGATTGGATCTTTGCCTGAAATCCTTCTGGTGCCTCATTGCTTTACCTGGCCTTCCTGAAGCCTCTGTTGATTCTGTGCCCTTTCCACACCCCACCCTGCCCAAAGCCAAGGGAGTCAGCACCCCCAGGATCCGTGTAAATGAGTGTACCCCACCAGATTCCCCACCCTGGGTGCTCCTCAGCCCCAAGCACGTGCCATGGTTCACCCCGATTCCCCTATCAGAACAGCACCTTCAACTCGGAATTCTTCCAGAGGGGCATCTGGGTTTGCCCATCCCTCTGGTGGGGCAGGCAGAGCTTGGAATCAGGAGGGTGTGGACCCCACTCTGGTGTCTCTCCTAGGGGTCCAGGGCACAAGTGGTTTTACCCTGAGGCTGGAGCTTCTAAAACAGCTGCTGGCACTCAGGTGAGAGGGTACATACACTGAGTCCTGTGCTCAGTGCAGGGAGGGCTGGCCACACTGCCGCTGCCTCCTCCACAGTGGGAACTGGCCCTCAGGCCAGCCCTGCTGATGAGTGGATGAGGGGAAGCAGAAAAGCAGAGGAGCCTCAGGTCACCTGCTTCCCCTCTGCTACCAGTGTCCAACTGGGCCCTCCGCAGAGGTCAGTCTAGGATACAGCTGGGGTGGGGCTGGTATTGCCAACATCTCTTGGGCCAGCCCCTCTTATCAGTCCTTGCTGAGAACCCAGGTGACGCGGTGGCCAGCTGGGGAGTAGATGGAAGCACTGAGCAGTCCAGGGCCCAGGGCTGAGAACTGGGAGCAGTGGGCACAGTCCATTCCCTTCTGGAGAGCTGTCCTCAAGTCCCAGAGCTAGTAGCCCCAGCACCAGGGAGTTTAATGTCAACCCCACTAGGCCTTCCTTGCCCCCCTGCCACTCTACTCTTACCCACCCTGAGACCCCACGGTCAGCTCAGGGTGCCTCCACATGGTCCTGGGTGGGGGCTCAGGTCTGGTCTTCTAGCTCCCTGTTGAGCTGGGTGGGATAGGGGCCCACTGCATGACATGTGCAAGGGGCCTGGCTTAGGGGTGGCCACCTGGTGGGGAGAAAGAAGACAAAGGCGCAGTGGCAGGTTTCTGTCCAGGAAGTCGGATTATACATTTTAGTAACGGGCCAGAGAAATGAGGCATCGGGGCAACAGTGCAGGGGCCACAGGAAGAATAAGAGATCTGACAGCTGGGGTTTGGCGTCAATCTTACAAAGTGTATAAAGAATCTGTGTTTCTCTACAATAACAAAAAACCAAAGGCTACAAGAGCGGTTGTATATACAAAACATGGAGATATTGCTTCACTTGCAAACAGGTTCCAGACCAGACAGGGAGACAAGACAGAGGGGAGGGCACAGGAAGAGGTGGGGAGCGCGCTGCGTGCAAAAAAGGAGGGGAGATGGGGAGGGGGGTCTTCTCCCAGAATGAACCTACAGGCAGGAGCTGGAGTCACGCACGCACGCGCACGCACGCACAGAAGAGGCCGGAGGTCAAAGATGTGTGCCGGTACTGGCTGTGCGTGGGCAGGGGGATGCCTGGAGCCTGTATCTGCCTGCCCCAGATCCCTAGTTTCCTGCTCTTCAGGCTTCAGCCCACAAGGGGTTTCTGGGTGTGAACTAGGGCCAGCTGGGCCAACTGGTCAGAGGGAGGAGGCAATTGCTCCCTGCTGTGAAAAATGAAGAAGGCTGTTTGGTGTGCCCATCCTCTTGCCTCTGGCTGGCCCTGTCCATCCTGCCACCCTCCTCGCCCAGCCCAGAGGCCCACTGGGACCTAAGAAGAGCAGGTGAAGCAGCTGGGGCTTTGAGTTTTCCAGGGATGTGGGGGACAGGAGGTACCGCTTGACTCCTGTTCTTGCTAAGCCCCAGCTGGCTGTATGGAGCTCGATGGGCAAGTGGGAGCTAGTCACAGAGGGGCAGAGAGGATCAGGGCAAGGAGGACAGCGCAGTGAGGGGCGGGCAGAGGACGAGGACGTGCACGCACACTCGAATGAGGTGCAGGGTGGTCACAGGTTCTGGCAGCACTGCAGCTTGTTCGGTTTCTGTCCGTCGGTAGTGGGCGGCACGCTGATGTCCACCACGTTGTTGCCGGGGGACTCGTCGTGTGCTGCGCGATCTGCAATCTGCTTCTGTGACACAATGCGGTAGATCTCTGCAATGGTGAAGACATGCAATGAGTGCCTTGCGTGCCCCCACCTGCAGTGATTGTTTGCAGGACTCACCTGGACGTCGCCTCCTTTGGGGAACGCCCCCGAGGCTGTGTCCAGGGCCCCTCCCAAGGGTCCCCATTGTGCCCTACCTGCTTCCCATGACATGAGGGTGCTCCCTGTGCACTCAACAAGGGCGGAACCCACTTCTAGCCACAGAGATCACCCCCAGCCCAGGCCTCTTCTTCAAGATCAGAGACAATCTCCTCCTCAGAATAAACTCCTGGAAACCCAGGGGCTCTGGGCCCAAAGCCACCCGCCTCCCCAGCTGGCTGTTCCCTGCTGGAGCCATGGCAGGACCCACCCACAGGAGCTTAGTCAAGGAATCTCTAGATCTCAAGTGCCAGCAGGGGCAGGATCTGGCCTGATGTTGTGCAGGGTACCATGCCTGTCCTCCTGTCTGGACTGAGCACCAAGTTTAAGGGATGAAGACTCAGGGGCTGCATTTGCAAGTGTGTGACCAGAGTGGCTGGCGCCCTTCCCATGCCACACCCCTGGGCCCTGGGAGCACCTGTGAGGATGTTCTTGAAAGCTTCCTCCACGTTGGTGGAGTCCAAGGCTGAGGTCTCGATGAAGGACAGGTTGTTCTTCTCTGGAACAGAGAGAACACTGCCCAGCTGAACAGGGGCTTCCTGTACCCTCTCAGGCACCCCACCTGCCTGCCCCCCACATGGTCCAGGAAGTGAAGGGCTGGGGACAGAGGAGTAGGACTGATGCCTACTTCTCAGGGAGGGGAGGCTGGCACTGCAAGCATGCACATGGCCAGGGAAAGTGGGAGGGGCCTAGAGGGGGCTGACTGCCTTCCAGATACTTCTCCACTACCTTAGTCACAGTCCCGCTGTCAGGAGCTGGGCCCTGCAGGAGGCCTTGGCCCCAAGCGAAACTCCTCTTAGCTAGTAGGCACTCACCTGCAAAGGCACGAGCCTCGTCAGTGGGAACGGCCCGCAGGTGACGCAGGTCACTCTTGTTGCCCACCAGCATGATGACAATGTTGCTGTCAGCGTGGTCCCGCAGCTCCTTCAGCCAGCGCTCCACGTTCTCGTAAGTCAGGTGCTTGGCAATGTCATATACCAGCAGCGCGCCCACTGCTCCACGGTAGTACCTGCAGACACAGGGGACAGGGCCCAGGCGTGAGCTGCCCACCAGTGCCCCATGGGGGCCCCCCAGGGCCTGTGGGCAGTGGCTCCTGGGCCCATGCAGAGTCCAGCTGAGGGACAGCCATTGTGGTTTCTAGGGAGGGCTCCGCATCCCAGATTCATCTCAGGACTGTGGGGGCCTGAGGAGGAAGTCAGAAGACACCCACAAGGTCAGCCGCTGAGAAGGGAGAAGGAAACAGTGCCCGTGCAGGAAAAGGGCTGCTGCTGGGCAAACGTTCCGATGCCTGCCACGGCCTGGCCCACCACCGAGACCATGAGAGATTAAGGAGATGGGGAGGTGACCAGGCCTCAGTGGAGGGCATCCAGAGAGCAGCAAGTGACTGACAGTGGGAAGGGCGGGGTGGTTGGGGGGGGGCCTGAGAGGAGGCAGTGCGAGTGGGTCCTGATGGGGAGCTGAGGGAAGAGGAAGACTGGGAACATGGCCAGGCAGGGAGGACCAAGCAGGCAGGGCTAGGGGGCGGGCGGAGTGGCCCACACCACTATGTAACTAGCACTCAGCAAAGCTCCAATGCCTCAGAGGGACTCCAGAGGTCAGAGGGGCCATGCGACATGCCCACCAGAGGTCACAGTATGGTCAGGAGTGGGCACTGGTCTTCCTGAGGGCCCCACAGCTGCTGGGAGTATTGTCCCTCCACCCTGTTCTCAGGCTGTCCTCTCCCCTTCTCCTCCTGCCCAATTCCTAGCCATTCTTTGGGGCCCACTATCCCCCACGCCCACGGCCTCTTGCATCTCCCCGTCCCCACCACTCACGCAGAGGTGATGGCACGGTAGCGCTCCTGACCGGCGGTGTCCCAGATCTGTGCCTTGATGGTCTTGCCGTCCACCTGGATGCTGCGGGTGGCGAACTCCACGCCGATGGTGCTCTTGCTCTCCAGGTTGAACTCGTTGCGGGTGAAACGGGATAGCAGGTTGCTCTTCCCCACGCCTGAGTCCCCGATGAGCACCACTGTGGGGGTGGGGAGGGATACAAATGACGCTCCATGGGCCAGAGCAGGGTAGCATCCCCAAGACAAGACTCACGCACTGCCTACATCCACTTGCAGATCCTTCACAGTGGTGCTGTGGGTGCTGCAGACACGTGACAGCCAACAACAGGGTAGAGTCAGAGCTGCCCTGGAGCTCCCTGCCTGAGACTTCACCTTTCCTGGTGTAGATACCAATAGCAACTCCGGGGTTTCAGAAACACACCCACTACAGTGGGCACAACACCCCTGCCTGTGTCTGGTCCTTCAGAGCAGGGAGGGCTGTCCCAACTGGGGCATAGGGACTCAGGCATCCCGGCAGACAGGGGACCCATCAACCTCTAAACCTCCACTGTAACCTGGTGGCCCGACCAAGCTCCTGGGCAGGGCAATCATGGGCAAGTTGCTTAACCTCTCTGGGCTGTCTTTTCCAGGTATGAAAAGATAGGAACAAGAGCCACTTCAGGGCAGGGGACACAAGAGCTTGAAAGATCGGAACTCAGCCAGCATTCAGCTTGATAAGACGAGTGAGATAACAATTATTACTACTGTTCTGCCAGGTTCCTACCACATGAGGCTGGCTCTGGGGTTTTAGGTAATCGGAAATGAAAAGGTTTATGCCCCATGCACACCCTGCTGCTTCCTCATGTTGTGCAAGCAAACCACATTCAGCCCAGCACAGCCAACTCACCCACGCGGGAGCCTGCATCCCTCCTACCACCGCACCCCTAGGGTTGGACTGCCCTGCAGGGACGTCCAGGACCAGAGCCCTCCTGAGCAGGGCAAGCAGGTCCAGTGGGTCTCTTCCTTTAGGGGTGGAGCCACAAGAGATGGTCCAGGATCAGCCTGCGCCCAGGAGGACCAGCCTCAGTCCCAGGGCATACTGGTGGAGACCTGCACCATATGTGCACATATGTGCATGGGTGTGTGTGCAGTGCAGAAGGGACAACATCCAACAGTCTGACCGGATGCCTCAGCTGAAAACCACATGCACCCCCAAGTGTGGGCCTTGGGCTCTGGCACACAAGGGTGGGTCTGCCCAGTAGAGGGCCATGGGGGGTACAGGCTTGGTCACCCTTAGCCCTAATGAAAAGTTTCTCCCCAATTAGAAATGTTATGCGTACATGTCCAGATTCCCCCGCTTCTTACCACCTTTAATGCCCTAACCCTAGTCCAGGCTGCCACTATCTCTCCCCAGGTTGCTTGGCCCTAGTGTCCCTGTTATCCCCAATCAGTAGGATGTTCTCCCCATGACAGCCACCAGAGGGCGTCTGTGGGCACCTGAGGCAGGGCCTGCCCCTCCTCTGCCCACAGCCTTCCAGGGCTCCCACCTCCCTCAGGGTAAAAGCCCAAGTCCTCCTGCAAGCCCACAAGGCCCTCACCACCTGCCCCTGTCCTCTCCTCACCCTCATCTCCTCTCCCTTCTCTTGTTAATTCTATTCCTGCAACATGGGCTTCCTTGTTGGGATTTGGGAGATGTGCAGGTACATGTTGCCCTTTGCCTAGAATGTTCTTCCCCAGGTACCCATGTGGTTCCTACCCTCAACTCCTCTGTGCAGTGCCTTGATCAAGGAGGCCCTGCCAGCCGTTCTCTTAAAACTCCGCTCCCCACTACACTCCCTACTCTCCTCTCCTGCCTTTCCTCCACAGCTCTCTCCACCCTTTCACACTGGCCAGGTTTCACTTGTTTGTTTTTCGCCAGTCTGCCTCAATGAAGGGACCTCTGACCAGCTGGTTCCCTGCTGCATCCCCAGGATCTGCCACAGGACCCAACACACAGGACAGAGTGAAAAAAACAAAACAAAACAATAAAGCGGCTGCAGAACCTCCCAGGCCCACCTTTTGCTTCACTCGAAGGACACTCAGGTCACCATCCTTAGGTGCCAGTGGAGGGGGCAGCCCTTACAACCCAGCACCCTCTCTGGGCTGGCTGCTGCTTCGGAGCCAAAAATAATAACAAGAACAATGTTAATGAGTCTATGCTGAGAAAACATCACCTCACATAAACTTCATGTAACCCATTTTACAGATGGGGAAACTGAGGTGCAGATAGGGGCCACAGAGAAGGCACACAGTGAGTAGAAGATGGCAGAGCAGGGGTCTGAGCAGGCTCGCTCCCATTTCCCAACCATGTTCACCAGGGCCATCCAACTCAAAAGTGGTCTGGGAGGATCTGAAACCAGGTTTTCTAAGTCCAGGGCAGTGCTCGGGGGTCTGAGCTCAGTCTCCCCCTCTTCCACCACCGATAACGTTCTGACCCTCTGGAGTAGCCAGCAAAGTCCTGCTCATCCTTCAAAACACCTTGGTTCAGGACTCTTCTCTCCCTAAACCACCATGTGGCCTGGCCCACAAGACCTGTGACAACAAGGCCAGAGTCTTGATTTCAGAGAACAGTGGAAAACAAGTGGAGATGAACACGGGCCTGCAGTCCCGGGCCAATGGCGCCCAACCCTGCTGGTAGGGCAACAAGTCAGTTCCCAGGCTATGTGGGGCCAGGCTGAACTGACTGTGGGGCCCACTATCCACACCTCCAACCCCTCACCTCCTTCCGATGTCGGCCAAAGGAACCTGGCCAAGGCCAGGGGTTTTGTTCAGTTCTCACATCCTCAGAAATCGAAAAGGAAATGAGGAGAATCCCATTTAAGCCCTGCCCTGTACCCCTCACCCCCTCACATCCTTCCCAGCCTGTCCCAGTGCCGTGATCCCCTTAGCCCCACCAGTTCTGCCCTGGCCCAGCCAACAATTTCCTCAGCTCCGCAGGCCAGGCCCAGCCCTAAAAGCTTTATCATTGAGTTCTCAGGGCCACCCTAGAGACAAATATCATATTACCAGTCCCCTTATGCAATTGGGAACACTTAACCCAGAGTGACCAAGTCCTCCAGCCCAAAGTCACCCTGTGAGAACAGTGAAGGCCAGAACAAGATGAGGGCCAAGAGCCACTGTCCAAATGATGGCGGGAAGTCCAGACTGCCTGGGCACTCCCTGGCAGAGGTACCCGAAACAAAGAGGTAGCCAGCCAGGAGGGCAGGGGCCAGGGTGGCCTTGCGTATATGCTGGGAAGGAGAATGGCATTGTCAAAGGCACAAGTGATCTGTTGTCTTAGGGAAATAAAGGGCCCTTGAGGACACGGCCGCCAGCATTTCCACAGAAGTTGGTGGCACCACTGGCTTGGAAATGGCCTCCCTGGATAGGCCAGTTGGCTATCAGGGCAGGCAAGCCCAGTTGGCAAAAACAAAGATCTGGCACCTCTTGAAGGCCTGGGTCCTCTGGTCTGCCCCATGACAAAGTAGCATCTCAGGGGCCCACACTCAGACGCTCAGGCAGAGTGAGTGGCCATTCGTGTGGGAGGCAGGCTCCTCAAGTCTAGGCAGGACAGGGCCCCACCTCTCTTCCAGGAAAAGGGCCCTGACCACCCCAGACCCCAGGGACTGGCACCTGGAGGAACTCTCGGCAGAGCTATTCCCTAGGTAATCAGAGAGCAGAGGAGAGGTACCAAAGCTGGGGCACAGACAGGGCTGCCATTCCCAATGGGAGAAGTTGTATCCTTGGTTCCCAGACCAGTGGGCTTGGTGGGGTCCTACCCAGGTTGCAGAGCCAGGAGGCTTCCTTGGGAGCACTTGGTAGAGAGGAGTGAGCACCTGGGCTGGCCTAGTTCCCAGAGCCAGGTGCTACGCTCTCCTTGTCCCCTTTCCCAAAAGGACTCATAGATGGGACAGCATGAACACAACCCAGAGGATAAGGCCCTGGGCCACCGTGGAAGCTCCCCACACCATCATGTCCTCACAGGCCAGATGAGTGACCAGGGGCTCTGGGAAGGCCTCAGCGGCCCTTGGGGACACTGATGCTCCTACTGTGGACCCCACAGCTCGGTCCATCAGAGAGATCAGGGAAGCCCCCAAGAACTGATAGATAGGCTGGGAAAATGACCCACAGTTGACAGTATAAAATGTTAACAGGATAAATGTGAGACTAAAATTAGGTACAAATAAACAACCTCACTCCTGGGGAAGGGGAGGAATATGTAGCAGGGAAAATAAACACCACATGGGAAAAACACCTGGGGCAATCTGTGGCCTTGGCTATGGAGGTCTGGAAAGCCAAAGTGTGATGTGGCTACCAAAACAAACAAGACTGGTGGAAGGGCTGCACAAGGGGCAGCCAGTGTCACAAAATGAGAGGTGTGCCCCCTCCATGCCCAGGACAGGGACAGGGGAAGGTGACCAAAGTCTGGGGGATGTTGGGTACAAGGTGGGGGGTGGGAGGATGGCTGCCCCTTTTCTCCTACAGGGATCTCCGCACCAGGTGGCAGGGCTGGGAGAAAGTTGGCCTTTGTCTACCCTTCTGGTGCAGCCATATCTTGGATGTCTCTCTAATGCCCAGGCCTGACCCTCTGCAGGCCACAGGGTCTCAGGAGGGCCAGACGGATGCAGTATATTCATGTTTCTGTCCACTGGCCATATTTATAGTAAGAGATGTGACGGTAGTGGCTAGCCTGCCTGCTGGCTTCCTTCCTCTCTTCTTTATTTGCCAGAACCAAATAGAGTTTTCTCATTTAAGGGAGGGAGTGAAAACCTGAGTGGATTTAAAGACATACAGTAAAGGATAATGCAGGGAGGGAGTCCTCTGACAAGACATAAGTGTGAAGGGAAGGTCTCAGATGACCAGTTTGGGAACCCTAACCTCCTGGGTTAGATTTTCACTTCTAACTCAGCTTGAGAAAGTCAGCAGGACACCTGCTGGACTCAGAAAAGGAGGCCAGTGGAGGAGGGCTGCAGAGCAGGTGGGCACCCTCCCCCCTATGCCAGTTGCCCCAGAAGCCGGATCTGTGTTTTCAAGAAGTGGATTGGAAATGAGTCCTGGAAAGTCCACAGCTGCTTCACTGCCCAATAACGGTACTTCTGGGTACATATTTCAAGGAAATAACCCAAAGGGCAAAAGATGACTCATGAAAACACTTGGAAGTGGGTTATTTATAACAGTACCGAATTGAAAATAACGTGCAGGAATGATCACAGAAACCTGCAGCAGGGCAACTGGGGGAATGCCCCCTACTCTGCAACGCCATATCCAGGTGGGTGCCCAGCCCTGACCTGGGAGTATACCTCAGAGCAAGCTGAGAAGACAGGCACCAGCTGCAGCAGGACTGGAATCCAGACCACCTGTCATCAGTCCCCAAAGCCCTGACGGAGCTTCCCCTGCACCAAAGGTGAGAGCAGAAGGCTCCGTCAACACCAGGGCCTTGTCCTGATGCCTGCTGACCACACGGCCTCACCTGCCAGTGACATATCAGCCTGCAGGCAGCTCCCAGAGCCAATGGTGCTGTATCAGGCCTCTGGACCTTTGCATGGGCAGTCCCTATTTCCAGCAACCTTTCACCACATGGCTATCCCAGGTAAGGAGTCCTCCACCCACTCTCCACATCCCCAAAGTCCCCAGTCCCCCGGCCCCAAGATGTTGGATGGTCAGCCAAAGCCGGCTCCAGACACAGACTACACTCCCAGGGACAGCTTGGCACCCCCAAAGAGTGGAAGATGCTGACAGCTCATGCGGGAAGCAGATCATCACACAGAAGGCAGCAGGGAAAACATGCCCAGGAGTTAGCTCTCAATGACAGCCACTGTCAGCCAGGGAGCCCAGCACAGATAGTAGAGGACATGGCCAAAGTCCAGCTGAGCAGAAGTGCTGTGAAGCCAGTGACCCCTAAACCAGCTCAGCTGAGAAATGAAGGGCTCCTGTTACGTGTAGCGAGTCTCCCCAGCTTGTGAGGCAGGGTGAAGCAGCTCCCCAACTGTCCCCAGGCTAGCAATGGCTCCCAGAGCCCTCTGTCTCTCTAGCACGGAAAACCCTCCAGCAGCTTGGCCCAGGCCTGAGCCATCAGTGTGCACATGTTGAGGGAGGCGATATGACATCCCAGTCTCAGATCCTGGCCACAGGCTCCCCAGATATATTCCATAAGTAGTAAAACCCATAGCTGCCCTGGGTTCAAATTCCGCTCCAACACTTATTCACTGTATCCTTGTCTCTGTGGGCCCCAGTTTCCAAGTCCATAAAAAGATAGGCTAGATAATATTGATCTCACAGGGTTGAGATGAGGATTTCAATGAATTCACGTGTGTAAAGTGCTTAGAAAAGTGTAGGTACTTGAATAGTACTATTAAGAATTCTAAGAGATAAGATTAACCGCTGATGCTAACCATGGGGCCTGGGTCCAGCACACACAGTTTCCCCACCAGGCACCCCCTCCTTGGAATTGTGGGTCTACACCCCAGTACAGGGTTCCCCACCACACACTTAAACCCGCATTGTCCAACCCCTCCCCCGCGGGCTCAGACCCCAGACGCACTGCCACCAATCAAATATGTCCCCGCCCACCCACAAAGAGCACCGCCCCCACTAGCCCAGCCCACGTCTTGGACACGCCCACCACCCTCTAGCCCCACCTCCAAGGGCCCCGCCCCCACAACCAATGGAGCTTTCCACCCAACCCGGCCAGGCAAACGCTTGGGCTGCCCCGCCCCCTCCAGAGGCCCCGCCCCTAACGGCCTGTCCCACCGCTCCGGGATCCACCCCCTTCTGGGCTCCAGCCCCGCCTCGGCTCATGTAGGGCCTTCAGGCCCCTCTTGGCCGCCCGTTCCGCACGGTCGTGCACTCCGGCCCAAAGATGACCGGGCCTAGCCTGCCCCAGCCTTCCCAACTGTCTGACTCGCCGGGCCCCAGGCTCCGGCCGGGGCCCAGCTGCCTGGAGCGCTGCTTCAGTCCGTCTGTCCACTGCCTCGCCGCCGCCCCGTCACCCGTCTGTGCCTCACCGGCCGTACCTTTGAATAGGTAGTCGTACTCGTCGTCCCGGGTCCCCATTGTCCTGGCGCTTCCGGCGGGATCCGCGACTCCGCAGCCCCACCACAAACACCCAACGGGGGCGGAGCCGGCGCCGCGCAGAGCGGCGGCCGAATGGCCAATCAGCGGTGGGTGGCATAGAGACCGGCACCCAGAGCAGCCAATCGGAATTGGAAGCAGAGCCCTTGGGGTGGGCACGCCGGGGATCCACCCACCTCGCCCTCGGTCTCCTGGAGAAAGGCGGAAGGAATGCGGACCTTTCTGAAGTGACGGCCGCGTGAGCCTATCAGAGGCGGGCTCAGGAAGGCGGGGCGGAAGACTGGAAGAATGAAACGAATTGACGGGGCAAGTGACCAATGAGAGGCTTGATTCAGACTGTTCCGAACTAACAGAGGACCTGTCCAGGAAAGGAAATGGGGTTACGTCCAGGTGATGTTACGCTAGTTAACGTCCTGATGATGTCATGAGTCAGTGCTTGCCACTCTGAGTCCCCTCTCTCTCTCGCCCCTCTCTAATGACCTTTTCCAGGGGCCTCTGAGCGGCTTTCCACCTAGAGGTCCCTTTTCGCCTCCTGGTTGTAGTTTTCATCCCTGTTTTGATAACTCATTAGGTTAACCCTCTGCCTCAGCTACCCTCTGTGTAACAGGAAAGAAACTCACCTCATGGAAACCTTTGAGGTTATCTATAGATCATTTCTCTAAACACACACTAAATCAACCATCTACTTTCTGTCATTAAGTCTTTGTTTAACAAATATTTGTAACTCCTTACTGGGACTCAGTCTCTGTCCAACAATATCTCCCAGTTTCTGTCCCTTACCCTGTTTTATTACTCATACACACACACCCCACCCCCGGATTTATCATTACCTAACCTTAAAGTATGTATTTTTTGATCCATTAATCTGCTTAGTTTCTATCCCAAGTCAACAGAATTATCAGCCCCATAAGGGCAGGGCCTGTGCCGCAATCACTGCTGTGTTCCCAGTGCTCAAATATTTGTTTGGATGGCTAATGTAAGCACAGAGTTTGTGTGCCAGCTATTATAACTATAATTAATATCACCTCCTAGACCTCATTCCTGGAGGATGTCCATCAGGAGTTCCAAACACTAATTTTGACTCTTTCCCCCTCCTATGTCTCCATCCCCACACCACCCATCATCAAAACCATACGTAGTGCTTTTCTCTCCTCATCCTTTACTTCTCTGCCCCTGCCTCCCTTCCCCGCCCTCAATGGCCTTTTTCTGTCCATCCTTCCTCCTAAATTTCTAACCGCTTCTTACCCCCTACCCCCTCCACTGCCACCATCCCGACACTGGCCCCATCATCACTCCCTGGACCTATGAAGTTGCCTGTCTACCCCCAGATCTGCCTTCTCTACCCACGCCTACACACACTGTTCTTCCCACAGCAGTCAGAGGAAGGCTTTTAAAACATAAGTCAGATTGTCTTCCTCCATTGCTTAAAAATCTTCTAGTTCTTCCTTTAATAAGCATTTACTAAGTACCTACTAACAGTGCTTTAGGGGCTGGGGGTGCGCCACTGAACAAGGTGAAATCTAAGCCCTCATGGAGCTGACAGTCTAGTGGGGGCAGGAAGACAAGAAGCAAGTAAACAACATGCACAAAAGTTTTAGAACGGGAGGTGTGCAAAGAGGTGAATAACATGGGTTATGTGATAGCGGACTTCCTTAGGGAGGCAAGGAAAGCCTCCTGGAGGAGGTGGCATTTGCACTGAGTCTGTGGGTGGGGGAAGAGATGGTGGGAACAGTATTTCAGGCAGAGGAAAAAGCAAGTGAGAGAGAGAGAGAGAGAGAGAGACAGAGACAGAGACAGAGACAGAGACAGAGACAGAGAGACAGAGCCTGATGTGTCTGAACAGCCAGGAGTCCTTGGCTGTAATGTAGGGAGGAGGCAAGAGAACTAAATGTTGAATCAAGCTACATTTACAGACAGTTCTGCGGCCAGGCCAGGCGGACACCTGCAGAACAAAGGAAGATTTCTGCTGGGATTACTAACAACTCATTTCTCACACCTGTGAAAGGGGAAACAGGAAAACCGGAGTCTTTAAGTAGCTGCCTCACACAAATAAAATCGTTCATTTCCTATGGTTAAAACCATAGGGAACCTATGGATTAAAAGGCTGAGAACTGTCAGCAGGCCTTTCACACTACTCTTTCCTCACTGTTTGTCCATATAAAAGGAAATGGGTAAACAAAGTCTATAACTCTAAGGAAATAAAGAATGACACATAAACGGTACCTCTTGACACTTGGGGCTTTTTTCCTTGTCTTGGGTTTTTGTCTTTGCTTTCTCTAGTCTTTGCTTTTCTTCTTCTTTAATAATCTTTCCTTTTGACCCTCACTTTGGCATATGTGTTGAATTCTTTCTACAGTCTCTGCCAAAGAATCCTCTTCTCTCATTGCAGGGCTTGGTCTCTACCCACTTGGGGATATTTGCCCTGTCCTGCAGAGTGGGGTCCAAGGGCCAAAGATGAGATTAGGCAAAAAGGCGAGGCCAGAAGCCAGACCAGGGCAGACCCTCTGGCCTTTCTCAGCATGCTCCTGGGCTGTTGGCTTGAGGACCCGCAGATTCCCACCAACCCTCTGCCTTCCCCACCCCCATTCACCATCCGTCTTCCTGCGCATTCCTGCAGCCAAGTGGAGCTGTGCACTGGTTTCCCAGACAGAACTGCACTTCCTGCCAAGGCCACTAAGCTTTTGCTCTCGGTGCCCTTTTCCTGGAATGCTATCCTCCTCCCCCATTTTGTAGAATTTTCATCATTTGTAAACTGACTCAAAATCCACATCCACCTCATGAAGACTTTCCTCCTGTGTTATGCTCTCCTCCCAGCCTGACTCATAGTAATAATAGGGTTAGTAAGGATGCCTAATGTTTATATTTAGTGCTCACCATGAGCCAGACACTGTTCACGTAATACTACATGAAATCCTGAAATTCTCACAGCATCAGGAGAACAGGAAGGGGTGTGTGAGGGAGGATGAATTACCAGAACCATTCCCATTTTCAAGATGCAGTAACTGAAGCCACAGAGCTTTACATCTGTCACTTGACTTAATTATTAACAGCACACCCCCTTTCACTCTCAAGTGTCTCAGTTCGGACCATTAATTAAGGGTCGGTCACCTGATCTGTAATAGAAGCGGTTTTGACAGTTATCTTGGTGCATTCAGGGATTTCTCTCACTAGATTATCTTAAACACATAGTACAGGGCTTGGCATGTAGCAGGTGCTCAAATAAAGTGAATTTATATATATATATGCCAATTTAAAAGAAAACTTATGCAGATATGGCAAAAATGTTAAGAGTTTACCCAAAACACTACATTAACGTATACCGCAGAGCTGTGCTACCCAAAAACGGTGACCACTGGCCTCTGCAACTATTAAGTCCTTGTAATATGGTTGGTCCAAATTGAGATGGGCCCTAAGCATAAAATATACACCAATCCCAAAGACTCAGTACAAAAAAGCAATATAAAAGATCTCAGTAATAAATTTTATATTGATCACGTTGAAATGGCAATATTATTGATACACTGGGTTCATAAAATGTATCTCTAAAATTCATTTCACCTGTTTTTTACTTTTTTTTTTTCTTTTTAAAAATGTAACTGCTAAGTCTACAGCCATGCCACCCTGAACAAGCCCGATCCCGTCTGGTCTCGGAAGCTAAGCAGGATCGAGCTCAGTTAGTACTTACTTGTATGGGAGACCACCTAGGAAGACCAGGTGCTGTAGGTGTAAAAAATAAAAAAAAATAAAAAAAGGGATTGTAAGCTGACAAGGTCCTTGCAATCTGTGAGGTCAACTAAGGGTTGCCTCACCTAAAATATATATATATATATATATATATATATATATATATATATATATACATACACACATATATATATAAAATAATAAAAAATTAAAATGTGACTGCTAGAAAAAATGAAATTAAACATGCAACTCACATATTTCTATCACCTGGTGGGACATGGAAAAGTTAATCGTGATTTATATGCATAAATATGGTCAAGAAGGAGTTCTCATTTTCTCTGTTACCCACTTCCAGGATTGAACGAAGGTTTTGTAATTTTGAAAATGATACGCATCACAAAATAACACATGACAAAAATTAAAATCAGTTGTTATAGGTGGTAGGAATAACTAGTGTTTGTCTTCAGATAAGAGAGTTCACCCTCTACCCTGGGAACATGTTTAAATGGACTTTGAAACTGTCCATTTTTTAAAACAAGTTGAAGGACAAAGAACCAAATGTTCTGAGGTTGCTGTTATTCCAAGAACTGTGCGAGGTCTGCCCAGGAACCATCGCCAATGGCTTGTCCCACAGCACTCACATACAACAGCACCATGAGGGCATTTGGGCCCATGGGAGCCTGGGTCCCCAGCCAGTCAATATGACTGAATCTGCCATTGAGGGCTGGCCTGGCTGCCCTCAAATTGTCCCTCTGTGTCCCACCATTCCTCGGGTGGGTGAGGAATAGGCCTCAGTGCCCCTTGGTCCCATGCTTCTGGGGTCTGTGCCCTGCAGCCCTATAGTTCTGTCCTTTTCAGAGGGTATTACAGACAGCTGCCCACGCAGAAAGGGGACCTCTCCAGACATGGGCTTCTTCTCTGTCCATGAGGCTCCAGATGGCCCCTCCCCAGAGCCTCTGTCCAGGCAGGGAGTGGCAACATGCTAGACCAGAGTCAGAGTCACTGTCCTCTAGGAGCCTGGGACCAGGCCCCAGTGAGGAGGCTAGGAGGCTTTGGCCACTGTTGGCTGGATCAGCATGGTGGTGGCCTGCAGCGGATAGTAGCGGCCCCGCCACGTCTTCCAGAAGATGCCCTTCTTACGCTGCTGCCGCTGCCGGGGAATGGAGTGGAAGTACTGTCCATTAAGGTTGGAGTGGCCACAGGTACCGAACCACCAGCCACCTGCCGGGGTAAGAAAAAAATGGAACATGGGCAGGCGGAGTCCTTGGGCCTCTACTGGGGCTGGGATGGGGATGAGGCTAGGCATTGGATTTTATACGCTTTAGATGGGACAGATTTGACAGTGTTTGTCTTCAGATTGTGTTCTGAAGAACCCCAGGTTGTGACAGAGGAACCTCAGGGCCTCTGAGGTTCACGTCTGTGAGGGTGGCAAAGTTACTTACTACGCCTGACACATAGCCGACACTCGTGAAACACTTTCTATGATTGTCATCTGTCTCATCAATTTATATTAAATTGAGCCATATGAAACAATCAGTATTCCATCATTGTTTGACCCACCAAAGGGCAGTTTGATGTGTTTAACTTCACAAGGCCCAGGCTCTGCCTCTGATTTCATTAGAACAAGATAAGGTTTCTCTTGGTAGCTTTGCCACATGCCAGCCACCGTCCCACAAATGTCACCTCATTGAATTTTCATAATAATACCATGGAGTGGGCATTGTGGTTACATCCATTTTAAACTGGAGGTGGGAGAAGTTAAATCAGTTACCAAAGGGCACATAGCAAAGGTGAAGAAGGGAACGAATGGAAGGAAGGGTGGAAGGAAGGGCAGGGAAGCAGAAAGGCAGGGATGGGAGGCCCCAGCAGTCAAGACGAAGAGGGACAGAACTTGCTCACCAGAGAGGCTCTTGGCACAGTTCTTGTCCCCACGGAGATCGTGGTCCTGATCCCAAGTGGAGAAGGGCAGGGAAAGTCCACTGGGCATGACTGTGGTGGCACCCAGCTTGCGGGCCACGGGTGCGGTGAGCTGCAGACTATAGGCCGTGTCCTCGCCACCCAGGTGGACAGGGAATTGCAGCAACTCGGCATTGCCCTCCCAGTCCTGCAGCTGCACAGCCAGGCGGCTGCCGCGGCCCCCCAAGATCAAGTGTACTTTCTCCAGGCCCAGCCAAAACTCTCCTACAGTGGGAGAGGCTGATGGGTAAGATGGAAACCTGCCTCCAGGCCCCTCCACCCCCCGTGCCTCCAGACCTCTGGAAATACCCACCTTGGGGATCTCCGAAGCCAGCCTTGTAGGCTTCCCAGGGCTGGTTGAAGTCCACAGAGCCATCCTGGCGCCTCTGAATTATAGTCCAGCCTCCATCTGCCCAGAGAGGTACAAGGTCACCAGGAGGATCCTTCTCACAGGGGACCCTGACTCCTCTATCTGGCTCCCAAATCCCGAGCCACCTACAAACCCAGGGAAGGCAATGCTCCTTTCATTCATCCCAGCAGGACTGGAGGAAGGTGGTCAAAAAAAGGAATACTGCAGGCTGACCAGCAGGATGGGGGCTCAGCCCAGAATTTTGCCCTCCAGGACCCAACAGGAAAAGGAGTGGGAACGAGAGAGTGAGGTGGGCTGCATTTGACAGAAAGACCACAGGACTCATGATATTCGGGCGCCCTGGTGGGCCAACACATCCTACCTGAGGTCATCTTACAGTTAACCAGGAAAGGTAGGGACCCCTGAGGCTGGATCCGGAACAGTCCGCTTTGCCGTTCTCCATCTTGAAATAGCTCTTGGCAGTCCCTGGGCAGCCCTGCAGGGCAGAGATGTGGGGAGACTGAAGCAGAGAGCAGTCCCGAGGGTCTCAGGAAACAGCCATATCTAGGGTCTGGGCAGCAGACCTTCCTCAGCACTGCCTACAAGGCACCCCAGGACTGGTCTGAGCACTCATCCTTCCTCTTCCCACACTGCGTGCCTACCTTACGGCCACACAGCTTTCCTTACTCCACACACCCTCGTGCCACAAGGCCTTTGTACATGCTGGTCCTTCTGTCTAAGACCCCCTTCCCTCACACCTTTTTCTGCCTCATTCTAAAGGTCCCAGCTTCTGAAAGGAATCACTGACCCCCAGACCGGGCCAGACACCTAGAAAAAGGCATGAAAGACACATCCCACTCCTAACACTGGAGTCATCTGGCGGTCTCTCCCTCACTCCCTCCCCTGAACGAGGGCTCCATGAGGCCAGGGACAAGGAGTGCTGTTGACCCACAGCCTGGCACTGGTGTCCAGGCTGATCCTAGCCCACGGCAGATGTTTAATAAAGATTCAATAAATGAATGATTGATGAATGAATGATTGCAGGAGCTGGACCTGGGGGCGGGCAGGTAGACAAGAGCTGAGATGAACTGGACAGGCTCTCCTCTGTCTAGTGGGGATGAGGATTAGGCCTGGATGGGGCTTGTGGGGACAGAAACCCTGCCTGGAGTCTCAGGTATGAGGGGGAGTTGAATGCTAGAGTAAAGGAGGGAAGGAAGGCTAGGGTCTCTAAGCTAGGGAAGTCCCCACCCCCAGCCCAGCAAAAAAAAAAAAAAAAAAAAGTAAGGGAAAGGTCACCCGGGGGGAAGTAAAAGCCCTGACAGAGGCGTAAGTGTGTCTGCACTGCGCAGAGATGGGGGCGGACCTGGAGTGATTGGAGACACTTTCTCGCCCCCACAGCAGCTACCCTTTCCCCTACTTTCCTCTCTTCCAATCAGAACAGGCCCGGGGCCAAACCACCAATGTGGCTGCCATTAACACCAGCTGTTTCTCTCTCCAGCTCTGAACTTTCCCCTACTTGGCGAGGATGAGCCAGAGTCTGGGAGTCCCCAAACCCACACATCCTGCCCTCCAATTCCCTCCACATTCCCCCAGCCGGACCTATGCCTCCTGGCCTCCCTCAGATGTCCCTCATCCCAGAACAGTGGTTTGGAAGGGTGTACTGGACCCGGGATGGGGTGGGGACAGCCCTCAAAACTAGAGGGCTGGAAGCCGGCAACCAGCCTAAGGGTGTGAAGGGGGGGATTCAAACTTTCCCCGTTGGCTGCAGACAACCACAGACGCCAGAATGGGTGACAGGGTTGGAGAACCAGAGGGAAGTCAACTGGGTCTGGGGCTGTTAACTTTGGGTAGGGCAGAGACATGCTTTGGTTGAAGATTTGGGGCAACTTCAGGCATGCACAATAAAGGACCCAAAACTCTGGATGGTGGCAAAGGCCAGCTCTCTGTAGGAGTGGGGGGATGGGAAGTGGGGGTGATCAGGCACTTCAGGGCCAAGAGAGGGGTGAAGGACCTTGTGTGCAGGTCAGGAGCCCTGGATTTGCCAGAGATACAAGAGTGAATGTGTCTGGCCAGAGAGTTAGGGGTGTCCTGCTCCGCTCCCCTTCCTAGACCCACATTCCAAGAGACTGTGGGGGGCCCAAACCGCAGAACCCCTCTCCTGGGTAGGCATTCACTATTTACGCAATGAGGACTCCACACTCCCTGACACCCTCCTGTCCACCATCAAGCCCTCCTAAAAGGTTCCAAACTACAGGGAGGTGTCTGAGCTGCACCACCCCCTTCCACACACAACCCTGCAGCTCAAGTACCTCTTGGGCCCTCTTTCCCATTCTCTGCTCTGTTAGTGGCCAGCAAGGCTTTGGGGCAAATCCTGCTGGCCCATCTGGAAGATGGGTGGGGTGGGCGGGGGCAGAGCTGAGAAGGGGGCTGTCCCCATCAGCCCTTCATCAGAGCTTCCAGGGACCCAGGGCCATGATCTCTCTCCTCAGTAAGGTGGTCCTGACAAGGAGAGGTAGAGGTTTTGCAGGTGTATGTGTGTGTGTGGAAGGGGGAGCTGCCAGAGGACAGCAAAGGGCTGGACACTCACTGTGCACGTGGCTGATATTGCGAACAGGGCCAACAAGCTTGGCCATCTTGGGTAGCCTCTTCTTTCTGGCCCGCTGGGTCAAGCGGTGGCCAAGGTGCATGGGGGCCAGAAGGCCCACCTGGGAAGGGACGGGAAGGGGGCGTCAGGTCTGGCTGGCTCAGGCTGCCCAACCTGCCCCACTTCACATCCAGACCCACAGGTCCAGCTTCCTCCCCACCTGGGGCAAACATCTGGCACCTGGCTCTGCAGATTCTGGATTTTCAGGTACTGCTTCTCCAGGTGCCGCTGCTGCTGGGCTACTTTCTGGAAGAGTTGCTCAATCCTGCTGTTTTGAGCCTTGAGCTGTGTCTGAGGAGAGTGTGAAAACCCTGGTGAGGATCCGGCCTTCGCCGCCAACTTCTCCATTCATCCACTCATCTGTCCTTCCTTTGACATCTGGGCAGGAGAGTCAGGGAGCCCTGGATGTCCCCTTCGACCACACTTTTCCAGACCCGCATGAGAGCAGTAGGAGCGCGGGCAGCCATCCCTGGGCGCACGTACCTGCATGCTGCGGAGGGTCTCAGGGAAGACCTCGCCGTGGGGTACTAAACTCGCTGAGAAGTGAGGGGGCGCGGCAGACGCCCTGGCCTCCTCGCAGGCGGCTCCGCACGCGCTTAGACGCTGTTCTAGCGCGCCCAGCTGCCCCCGGGTGCGCTCCACGTGCTCGCGCAGCCCTTGGCCGAGCTGCAGAAGCCCGTGCGCCAGCACATTCACCTCGTCCCAGGACGCGAAGCGCGGCGGTGGCTCGGCTGGCGCTGGGAGGCCCTGTGCTCGCAGCAGCCCGGCGGTGGCGGCGCACAGCACCAGGGCTGCTCCGGCTGTCGACGCACAGCGCATCCTTCCGGGTGGCCTGGGCGCGAGGACACGGAAACACAGGGACGTGGGGGGTGCAAGGTGACGCCGGGTCTGGAGACGCAAAGATCCTGGTGGAGGTTCGCTTGAGTGCAGGAATCACAAAGAAATACCAGTTCACAGCCTCGGTCCTTCTGGGTTTAGAGAGGCTCCGCTACGCCCCTTTTATAGGCGGGGTTAGAAGGGGCGGGGTAGCCTCAGAGGCGGAGCGCGAGGCGTGCTGTGGGCGGGGCGTGCGGCAGGATTGAGGTTCTGTGCTTTCCCCGCGATGCAATTACTACCGGGCGCCCTCCGAATGCAAAACTCTGACTCCTCCCAACCAGTTCCTGACATCCCCTCTGTCCTCCCCACGGTCCCGTTACCAGCATTGGAGTTCCGAGGCCCCCAAGCCCGCCCTGCCACGTTCAGTTGGCGAAAGGGCGCTGGTGTCCATGCGGGCTGAGCGCGCGGGCGACATTCCCGATTCCCTCCCCAAGTCAAAAGCTGGAGAGACGGTGGGATAGAGATGTGTGAGAAAGGGCCCTAGTGCACTGAGTCTCACGGGGCCGAGTCGGGAGCCCGGGACGCCTCACACATTCCTGCCTCCTCTTGGAAGCTTCTGGGAGAGCATTCCAAGACCAGGTTGAACCCCCGGGGAGACATCTCTGGACTCCCACGCTCCTTCTCGTTTAGGGATGTCATTGAAGATGTGTTTGTGAATTCTTTAACGTTCCTCAGTTCCGTCCCCACAACTGAGGGCCCTGCTGCCAAGGCCCGGTCTGTCCTGTTCAGTCTCCTGCTCAGGGCCTCACTTCCGACAGCCCACTCTCTACCCCCAGGGTCTTCAGTGTCTGGGTTTTCCCTGTTTCAAAGCAGGAACATTTGAACAGAAAGAGGGGATACATGGAAGGACTTCCAACCCTAATTCATTCATTCATTCATTCATTCGGCAGTCGTCTGCTCTCCTATATGGAGTCTCCAGGCTGAAGGAAGAGACCCCAACACTCTGAGCCTGGGATAGGGGCAAGATTGTGATGAGGGAAGAACTGAGTGCAGCTGTGGGGCTGGACCATGTTCATTACACAAGGTTAAACATTCATTCAACAAACTTTCACTAAAGTCCTCCCCACCCCACCTCATCCCTACCAACTACCCTATGCCCTATCAGGAAAGAGAGACTGACAGAGGAAGACATGTTTGCCAGGAAGAACCCGGGGCCACTTGACTCCAAGCTCTGGCAAGAAAAATATAGTTGACTCAGCAGGGCTCCAAGCCAGCTTAGCCTTTGGAATCTGAAGCTGCAAGTCACCAGCCTGACGACGATGTGCAGGTCACCACTTATACATTTGACTGGGCCAGATGCCAGGACTGCGGATCCTGGCAGCAGTGACAGGCAGATGGGAAGGGCAGGGAGGAAAACCTCCATAAATAGACCTGAATAGTCACCATCTACTCTGGCAGCCCGCCTGTCCCTCCTGCAGCCCCTGGCTCTGTCTGAGCAGGAGACGTCGCTATCCCAGAATGTGTTCTCTCCTCCCCAGCTTCCCGCACTGAGAGATAATTGATCAATTTTTTCCCCAACTTGACGGCCTTTTCACAATCCACTTTTCAAGGGCTTCTTCTGTGCCATGTTTCAGAGGGCATAAAATGTGCCAAAGGCTCTTAGAGGCACATACAGTGAATGAGCTACAAAAGAATTTCTCCAGGGGCCTGGCTCTTGGTTGAATCCCAAAAACTGCTCTGTGAAATGCGGCCTCTGCCCTAGCAATGACGCAGTCACACTAATCAATTGTCTTGAGCATCTACTGTGTACCAGTTACTGTACTGGGGCCTTAATAGTAAGGAAGACACTGCCCCTCATCCCCCATACACAGTGTGTAGGCTACTCTGGTCAAGGTAAATGGCATGGAAAGGTGACATGTGGTCTGGAATCTCTCATCAGAAAGGGAAGCAGTGAAATTGACTTTTATTTTGCTTGTCTATGGGCAGCTGAATGCAGTCTCTGTCTTTGGGAGTTTTCAATCTGGTACGGGACATGAACTCATAAACAGTGTCATCTCACGTGTATCTCTAGAACCTAGGTTACTATGGACCCTTCAGTCTCTCTTTATTAATTTCCAGTCCTTGGGGCTTCCGGCGGGTGGGACAGGAACAGCTCATCTGTCCGTGGAAGGGCTGCTTATAATAAAAATAGCAGCAAACACCTGCTGTGCACTTCATATATGCCAGGTATTGTTCTAAAGTGATTCTGTATTCACTTAATCTTAATAACAGCTGCAAACAAGGTAGGTAGTTATTTTATTTTATAGATGAGGACACAAAGAAAGAGAGATTACATACTTAAGTTCTCACAGTCACCTGGAAAGAGATAGGATTTGAAACCAGGTTGGCTGACTCATGACTGTGTTCTTAGCAGCCAAGATACATACACTATCTTTATTCAAAATAGCCCAGTGAACCTTGCCTCTTATACTCACACCCTTGTGTATCTCTGTACCCCCTACCATATAACCGAGAGCATTTGAAAATGATAGTATGTGTGACTTCTGAGGCTAGGTCATAAAAAACACATGGCTTCTGCTTTGTCTTGATTAGATCATGTGCTCTGGGAGAAGCGAGCTGCCGTGCTGTGAGGACATTCATGCAGCCTTTTGGGGCGAGACACACAGTGAGGAATTGAGGGCCCCACCCAACAACCAACATCAACTTGTCAGCCATGAAAGGGAGCTTTGCTCTCCTGAAAGCATATGCTCCAGTCAAGCTTTCAGATGACACAGCCTCAACTGACATTTATTATAAACCTCATGAGACCCCTAGCCAGAAACACCCCGCTAAGCCACTCCTGCACTTCCGACCCATTGAAACTATGAAATAATAAATGTGTATTGTTGTTCTAAGCCACTCGTTATGCAACTAACACAATAGCGAGTACAATAGCCAACACTTCAGTAGTGCTCACTCTGTGTCTGTATTTTTAAGTATTGTATGTACATTTATTCACTTAACATACTCTATAATGTTGGCACGGTACTGTTTTAAGCTCCATTTTAAAGACAAGGAAACTGATGTATAGAGAAGTCACATGGTCTGAGAGAGGAGATGTGAAGGCAATAGTTTCCAGGAAGACTGGGATTACTGTTGGGCTTAAACTGGTCCCAATTGTGTTCTGTTTTGAGTTCTGTGGAGGGCTGACAATGAGTGTAGTTAATATCACTCCTGTGAACCACAATCCTATCGCCTGTTCAAATCTGCACAGAAGCCAAGCTCCCACTGCCATCTCTCCTCTCACACTCACAGATCCTTTTAGGCACAGATCCTTTGTGTTTCTATGCTGAACCCCACTGGCCAAACCCCACCTGAATATACAGTTGGTTTGGGCTATCCAAAACATTGGGAGATTTCTAAAGAAAATCTAGATTTTTGGCTTCCCTTATAAAGTCGAAAAGTCCAGTAAGAGTGGTCTACAGTCCTAATAGTTTGCAATGGGCCACAACTGAGGGGGAGCAGCCCGTTGGCCAAGGCAAGCCCCCCGACCCTGTCACTGTTGTGATGCAGTCCCTTCCACATTCTGTCTTTTGCAGGTAAGTTAAGCCTCTGTTCATCACCTTTGGGCTGGTGTTTTTCTGTTGCCAGTGCCAGCCTCAGACAGGGGCAAGAGAGGTCTCTATTACAGCACTGCACTTTACAGGGCAAACCCCACCCCCACATACTAGGCTAGGAGTTGTGAGAATAAGGGATGTGTTTACTGAAGCCCATAGACCCCTTTCTGGAACATGAGCAGAAAGTTTTCATTTGGGGTGATGAAAATGTTTTGGAACTAGAACATTTGTACACTATCATTATTATACTTAATGCCACTGAATTGTTTACTTTAAAATGGTTAAAATGACCAATTTTCTGTTATGCGTATTTCACCACACACAAAAAAAATCTAACCTAGAAAAATCTTGGCAAAACAAAAAAGAATAAATTTGAACCTGGCCTTCCATATTGTTTTAAAGGTACGTTGAATAAATTTGGAGGTAGGAACATATTTTATTATTCAACAGGGTCTAATTAATGCATCTGTTTTCTATTGCTGCATAATAAACATTCGGAACTCAGTGGCTCAAAACCACATCCAGTGGACTCAGCTGGGAAAATATTCTTTTCCCTGGGGTTGCTTATGCAACTACAGTCACTTGGAGCTGAACTGGGACTGAACGGTTCAAGGCGAACACTTCATATCTGGTGACTAGCTGGTGCTGTCAGGCAGGACACCTCAGTCCTCTATGTGGCCCCTCCAGCAGGACCAACCAAGTCTATTATATGGCGATGGCAGTATTCCAACAGGATGAGATCCAAGGACCAGGATGTATCAAGCCTCTGCTTGCGTCATGTTTGCTGATGTCCCAAAGGCTGAAGCAAGGGAAGGGTATGGATGTCAGTAGGCATGAAGCAAGGGGGCCATTAGTGAGCAGCCTATCATAGTTCACTTGATGTAGAACTTTAAATATTTAGACTTATAGTACATGGACCTTCGTTTGTAATCTTGCTCCAGGCCCAGCAAACATTGGAATGGACTTCTTTATTGCACTAGGGACTCACTGCAAATCAGGATCCTGCGGGGCAGACCAGCACAAATTCACTTCATTCTGAAAATGCTGCTTAAGCACCTACTGCGTACTCAGCCCTGTGCATTACCTGGGGCAGGTAGACACAGTCCTATCCTTAAGAACTCACATTTCACTGGGAGACCAGGGCCCTTGGGTGACTTATCTGCATGGAGCTGAGTTGTAGTTAAGTCGATGTCAAGAGATATTTTGAAGACATTTAATGACACATTAACTTGAGTATTGCAGATTTTTTCCTTTCCAAATTCGTGAGAATATATGCTTCGTTTTCAAGTCTTAAATATTTTGTAGAAGCTTAAAAAGTTCTTACACTTTCTTTGTGGAAAAGCTTGCCCTAGAGAGAGAGATAGACTATGTAACCCTATGATTTTTTTTTCCTTTTTGGGGGTAATTTTAAATTTTGAAGTAATTTCAACTTATAGAAATATTGCAAGAAGAATACAAAGTCCTCCTGTATGCTCTTCATGGCAATTCACCAGTTGTTAACTTGTTCTGTTAGCTTTATTCTTCTCTCTCATTCTCTCTCTCTTTCAGAGAGACAGAAAGCGAGAAAGGTTATCTTGACATAATCTCTCTCTATATATAGAGCTATTATATGTAGATAGATAGAGACTATATATAACACAGGCATATCGAGACATATATAATACACACAGAAATATATAGGCATATATGTATCTCTGACACACATAAATATATGCTATATATATCTCAAATATTCATTGAGAGAGACATATGTATAATGCACACATTTATACATAGAAAAGTATATGTATAATATACAGAAACATATAAACATATGTATGTATAGAAATACATATATTATGCACATATATAGAGACATATCACTACAGAGAGACATACACTATACATAAGCATAAATATGAAGAGAGCCACATTTATATACAGAGGCACACATACATATGTACATGTAATATACACACACATATATGATACGCATGCACCCATGTATAATACACACATACATACATAAAATACAAAGAGAGCGATAATACATACACATTGTGTTTTCTGAGCCAGTTGAGCATATATTGCAAACACAACGCACAACTTTGCCTTTTACTAAGAACACGGACATTTTCTTATGTAACCACAGTACAGTGAGCAACTTCAGGAAATTTGACCCTGACATGGTACAATTATCTAATCTACAGTCTGTATTCCAGTTTCTACAGTCATGCCAATCATGTCCTTTATGGCTATGTTTTTTCCCACGGGGATCCCATTGAGGCCCACACGCTGCATTGCTGTGTCTCTCTAGTACCCCTTGTAATGGGACTGCCTGTGGTCCTTCTTCTTCTTTAATGACATCAACATTTTTGAGGTGTACACACCAGTTATGTCCTTCTCTTTGCATTTGTCTGATGTCTTCTCTCAGTTGCGTTCTTGGCAGGCACCCAGATCCTTCTCCGTGCATGACAGCGGGAGGCACGTGATGTCTGCCTGCCCCTTATTAGCACCATTAACTGTGATTTTTAAAATTTATTTTTAACTGAAGTATGATTGACATATAACATTAGTTTCAAGTCTATGATATGATGATTCGATATTCATATGTATTACGAAATGATCACCACAATAGTCGGGTTAACATCCATCACCACACAGTCACAATTTTTTTCTTGTGATGAGAACTTTTAAGATCTACTCTCTTAACAACTTTCAAGCAAGCAATGCAGTCTTATTATATAAGAATATGTATATAGTCACCATGCTTTACATTACATCCTCATGACATTTATTTTAAAACTGAAAATTTGTACCTTTTGACCTAATTGGGAGTCTTCAAACCACTTACCTTGAATACTGGATGGTCAATGCAGTCACGGGAGAAGCAAGGGAGTTAGAAATACCCAGAGAAGGGATGAACCCCAACAGGTAGGGCTTCCTGGGGCCAGGGCCCTGAGGCTGAGGGTACAACATTCTCCAGACAAAGAGGGGAAGGAATGAGTGACCCAGGTTCAGGGAGGAGCCTGAAAATGTACCGTAGCCTGGGACATGTGCCTCGTTCCTCCCAGCTGAGCCCAGAAGGGCACTGGGTCTATGGATGTGGGCACCCGTTTCTGGGGAATGGTCTCATCACCCCCAGTGGCCGGTCATGATCTTTTCTGCCAGCCTCTGTTCATATTCAGGTCACTAGGAAGATCAGCCTTGGGGCAAGAGCTCAGAGCAGAGAAGATGACTCAGATTCTGGGCTGAGGCTTCATAAAGGAGCAGAGCAGCCTCTGCAGAGATATCCTCCCTATCTGCACCCCCACCTTGAAGTCCTTCCTCCCAGCCAGGAAGCTTGTGCGTGCAGGAGCCCAGTAGCCTTTGTACCCAGGGCAAACAGCCCTGAACTCACTAAGGAAAGAATACTAACTCTCACAGTGCATGTTTACTTAGCGCTCACCTTTATACCATCAGGCATGCGCAGAGTCCATCTCATGTCATCCTCCAAACGGCCTTGGATGGGAGAACATTCCTTTCTGTTTTGAATTGGGGAAAACTGAGGTTCTGAGACTTTCAGAAACAACCTGAGTCACACAGCTTGGGAGGGCCAAGATCTGAACCTGTTTCTCTCCAGTTCTAAACCACTGAATCTTTTTTAAAAAATCTTGTCCTTTTTTTTTTTTTTGTAATTTACAGCTTTGAATTGGTAATGCATTTCCATTACGCTAAACCAAAAAAAATCTAAACAACATAACTGGAGAAGTCTCCTTTCCCTAATCATGTGTCCACACAAAACTTTGTTCAAGAATGTTTATCCAGGTTTATTCAAAATCACTTCTGAGGTTTTTTTGTATGTTCATATGTTTTCATTATAAAAATTGTTATGGACTGCATGTTTGTGTTCCCCTAAAATTCATATTTTAGGGGAATATGAAGCCCTACCCCTCCAGTGTGATGGTGTTTGGAGATGGGGGACTTTGGGAGGTAATTAGGTCGTGGGCGTGGAGCCCCCATGATGAAACTGGTGCCCTTATAAAAAGAGACATGCAGTAGATGCCCCATCCCCTCTCTCTGCCATGTGAGGACACAGAGAGAAGTGGCAGTTCGCAAGCCAGGAAGAGAGCTCTCACCAGAAACAGAATCTGCCAGCACCTTGACCTCGGACTTCCATCCTCCAGAACCCTGAGAAATAAATGTTTGCTTAAGCCACCCAGCCTGTGGTATTCTGTTGTACCTGCTCAGGCTGACTAATGTAAAAACGGTGGGGAAAGCAGTTCAGCAGCATATTGAAATATTTCAAGTGCACAGTTTTATACAGACATATGTATATGCCTGTGAAACTATCGCCACAAACAAGGTAATAGACATACGTGTCCCACCAAGAGTTTCTTTGTGCCTCTTGGGAACCCTTCTCAATGTACTTAATCATCACCTGCTTTCTGTTGCTGCAGATGAGGTTGCATTTTCTAGAATTTTATATAAATGGAATCACATAGAATGTACTCTTTTTTTTTCTGGCTTTCACTCAGCATGAATATTTTGAGATCAGCCCTGTTGGATTATCTGTAATATATTTATTCTTAATGCTGATATAGATAAACCACAGTTTCTTTATTTACTCACCTATTGAAAGACATTTGGGTTGCTCCTAGTCCTTGGTTATTAAAAATAAAGCTATGGATATTCATGTACATATTCTTGATTGGATAATGCCTTCATTTCTCTTGGAGGGGGATTTTCATTTATTTTAAATTTTAATTTCAGTCTTCCTGGTACTCCTGTTCCCTATCTGCCCAGTTCTTCCCTACACCCTACAATCATTGTCAATACTTCCTTCTTTATCTTTCTTGTGTTCATTTATACAGATATAAGCAATACGTCCCCTCTTTTTACACAGAAGATAGCATATTACATGCAGTATTTTGCATCTTTTTTCATTTGACATGAATCTAAGACCACTTATAGTCCACAGAAGCTTCCTCATCTTAGCTCTGTAGTACTCCACTTTGTGTTTGTACTATGATTTATTTAACCAGGTCCCCTCTAGGGACCTGTGTTGTCCCTCATCATTTGCTACTATAAACCATGCAGTAATGAATCATTTTTCATTTTGTACCTGTGAAATTATACCTGTAGAGGGAATTACCAGATCAAAAGGGATGTATGTTTGTTAATTTTGATGTATATTCCCAAATTGCCCCCCATGGAGTTGGGCCACTACACAGTGGCATCAACAATGTATAAGAGCATTTACTTCCCCTTGGTGTTGCCAATAAGTTGTCTTATTTTAAACTTCTGGGTTTTTACCAATCTGATAAGTGAAAAATGGCATCTCACATAGTTTTAATTTTCATCCGTCTTAGTACAAGATTATTTTTTCCAAATGTTTAATAGCCATTTTATTTCCTTTAAAATATAATTTTTTTTGAAATTGGTATGTTGTTCTTTTTCTTATTGGTTTCTAGAAGCTCTTTATTAGGCAAATTAAGTTCTTGTGATTCAAATCAGTTTGTCATCTGCCCCAGACTTAGCTGTTAATTTTTTGCCATACAGAAATTGTAAGTATGCGTGAGAAAGAGCAAACATCTGTTTTTTTAAATGGCTTCTGGCTTTTAAGTCACAGAAAGTCCTGCTCATTGCAAGATTATAGAGGGATTCTCTTTTTTTTTTTGCAGACCATTTATGGTTTTGTTTTCATGCTTAATTATTTGATTCAAATCACAATGTCTTAATTAACCAGGTATGCCACCTCCCTCACCAATGACTAGTTGTAAGAGTGACACTGTAGAAACAACCCAAGTGGTTCAGCTTTAAGGCATAGCCATAAAGTGCAACATACCTTTTTTTTTTTTTTTTTTTTTTTTTTTTTAGGCAAGACAACTCTTGGTTGACCTCACGGATTGCAAAGACCTTGACAGCTTACAATTCCTTATTTTTTATTTTTATTTTTTTTACTCCTACAGCACCTGGTCTTCCTACATAGTCTCCCATTCAAGTACTAACCAGGCCCCATCCTGCTTAGCTTTCAAGATCAGACTGGGTGGGGCTTGTTCAGGGTGGCATGGCCGTGGACTGCAACACACTTTCAATTTGCAAATTATTTTAAGGAAGTATTTAGTGACCTGGAAAAAGGCGAGTTAAATGAGAAAGACAGAAATTCAAACTGTGCAGCGGCATTCCGATTTTTCTTTTGAAACATGTCTATGAGAAAAGAGGCTGGTGAGAAGCACACAGATGACGAATAATATCAGGCAGGGTTTGTATGGGCACATTTACTCATTCATTAAGATATCTGTCAATGCTTGTAACACAAAAGAGTGGCATCACCACTCATAAAGTTACCTTGCTGAAAAAAATCAAATCTGAATCAGAAAAAATCTCTAGAATGTCCAATGTTCACAAAATGTCCAAAACAGTAGCTATGAGTCACCTGTGGCTGTCAAACACTTGAAATGTGGCCAGTCCGAACTGAGATGCACTCTACGTGTAAACTACACACCAGATTGGGGAGACTTGAAAAAAAAAAGATTGTAAACTACCTGACTAATTTTTAAAATATCGATTGCATGTTGAAATAATCAAATTTTGGATGTGTTGAATAAAAATTAGATGATTAAAATAAATTTCATCTCTTTTTTACCTTTTTAAATTAAAGTGGCTACTAGAAAATTTAAAATTACACATGTGACTTGAATTTGTGGCTCACATTATGTTTTTATTTTCAGCACTGGCCAAGATCTATCTACCAATTTTTACAAAATACAGATAACGGGGGAACAGCACAAATGTCATCACAAGAGTGTTGTCAAATAAATCCATACTGTGGGATATGAAGCAGGACAAATCTGTCTTCTTTAACAAATACATTGGCAGAAAAAAAGGTGGCGAGAGAATTTTTAGATCAAAAGAGATTTTGAAAACATTTCAACCCAATTCAATGTATGGACATTTTGGGATCCCAATTCAATCCACCTCTAAAATAATAAAACAAAATGTAACTAAACAAATTATAACATTTATGAGACAATTAAAAATTTGCATACTTACTGGACATTTTATGATATTAAGTTTTAAAAGTATAATAATGCTATTATGGGTATTTTAAAAATAAATAGTTTTTATCTCCTAGAAAGCATACATACTCAAATATTTACAGATGATGGAACATCTGATATTCGCTTCAAAACAATCCAGTTGGGGAAGAAGTAGGAACACGGGGGGAGATGAAACAAGATTGAATTTCATGTTTTACAATCTACTTTTTTTTCATTGTGGGAAAATACACATCATAATAAACCATTCTGAATATTTTCAAGTGTATAGTTTAGTGGCATTAAGTACATTTCTCTCTCTCTCTCTCTCTCTTTTTTGCTTAAAATTCTCTCAAATAAAAGGTTAAAATAAAAATTTTGAATAAGCAAATGTGTATCAAAATAAAATATGTAGGTAAATATAATATTGAGTTCCCAGAAAAGCTAGTGTAATTATTTTTATTTCTCTCTTTAGTTTCTTAAATTTCTATAATAAAAATGCTAATTTTTAGAGATTATTTTTTATAACTATAAGAAAAAGCTAGATATGACATTGTTTTTCGGGACAATTCTTTCACACGTGTTCCGCGGACAAGAGCTGCTCCTGGGTATTTGGCCGGAGGAGGAGCGCCGCCTCGTGGCGGATCCGAGAGCCGCTCTTGCTTGTTCCTTTCCCACTGATCTGGGCTCCTGCGAGGGAAAGAAAGTGTTGCTGGCGGCTGAGCGCCCCAGTGCGCGACTCCTGAGCGCAGAGCGGGCACCCGAGGTGGCATCAAGGTCTTATCCTCGAAGGTGACAGAGTCAGAGGAGAAGCTAAAGGAGAGATGAAAAGCTGACGAGTAGCAACTTTCCTCTTCCTTCCTCCTTTTTTGGGGGGGTCCATATCACTTATTTAATTCATTCATTTATCAAACATTTACTGAACACCTACTGTGTGCCAGGCCCTGTTCCAAGCACTGGCGACAAAGATCCTTGCCTTAATGAAGCTGACACAATTACTGTGTGTGAGAGGCACAATAAACAAGTAAATAAAATAAATAGCGTGTTATGTGGTGATAAGTACTAGGGAAAAAAAACAAATCTAAGAAGGGAGACACTGAATGGGGGGATGTTTGCCATTTTAAGTAGAGTTGTTGGAAACGATCTCATTAAGAAGAGGGAGTCTGAGAAGCATTCGAGATCTTGCTTCCCCACATGTGCTGTCAGTTTGGCTTAAATAAACTTTATAAGAATTCTAAGAAGAAGAATGAGAAGGACAAGGGGAAAATGTTTGAGGAGGGAAGTGAAGGATGTGAAGGGGTAAATCAGGCAGATATTTGGGGGAAGAACATCCCAGGCAGAAGGAATAGCCCGTGCAAAGGCCCTGAGGCAGGAACATAACTAGTGTGTTTGAGGAACATTGAGAAGGCCAATGGAGAGAAAGACAAATGAGAGAGGTATACATATAGGTACACATTATTTTTTTGAACCTTTTGACAACCAGTCTCATGACTCCTATTCCTAAATACTTCCCAAGAGAAAGAATATTCTCTTGCAGAGGGTTTCTCTACCTTGTCACTGTTGATGTTTGGGTTGGACAATTTTTCACTGTGGGCAGCTGCCCTGTGCATGGTAGCATTTTTGGTATCCTTGGCCTGTGCCCACTAGATGTCAGTAGCACATACTTCCAGCAGTGACAACCAAAAATGTCTTCAGACATTGCTGAATGTCTCCTGGATGATAGAACTGCCCTTAGTTGAAAATCATCGCTTATGTAACCATAGTACAATGGTCACAATCAGAAAATTTAATATTGATCTAATATTGGCTAAACTACAGATGTTATTTGAATTTTATCAGTTGTCCAATAATGTCTTTTATAGCAATTTTTTGCTTTCTGGTCCCTGGTCCCATCCAGGATTACGTGTTGCAGTTAGATGTCATATTTTTTAAAACTTCCTTTCATCTAGGACATTTTTTCTTCTTTCTCTGTCTTCATGGCACTGGCATTTTTTGTATATGTGCTGCAGAAGTGACCACGGCACTGGCATTTTTGAATGTTATAGGCCAGTCATTTTGTAGAATGACCCTGCTTGGGTTTGTCTGGCTTTGCATATGTCAGTGCTGAGCTGATTGAGAAGGGAAGGTTTGGTGGTGGGACGCCCAGTTGGAAGAATGAACAAGGCGCTGACATGAGAATGAAAGAGCAGGCACCAACTTTATTGCAGGGAGCACGCTTCTAATACAGAGAATGTGCTTCTGCTCCGTTAAGGGACAGCATAGGCTCCACATATATCAGAGCACAATAATGGCATTCTGCCACACATGCATGATACAATAAGCTGGATCATGCTTACATGAGTTAGGAGCAGGCGCCCTACTACATTAATGTAACTAACATCCTAAACCCAGGGTCCTATTCCTGGCCAGGATCCTGGATCATAGCCAGACCTGGGACCCACAGCATAATGATTAGATTTAGGTTACCTGTCTTTGAAAGGAATATCACCAAGGTGATGGTGTGTCCTTTGTGCCTATACGGGAAGACACATAATAGTTGTTTGCTCCATACTGGTCATTTTCACTAGGATCACTTGGTTAAAGCCCTGTATGTTTCTCCACATAAAGTTACTATATTTCCCTTTGTAATTAAAGTATTTTATGAGCAGATACATTGAAGCTACACAAATATCTGTTTCTCATGAAAATTTCACCCACTCTGTTTAGCATCTATTGATGATTCTTGCCTGAATCAATTGTCTTGATTGGTTGCTTTTAGTAATTTTTTAAAAGAAATATTGAATAAGGATTGTTAAACAAACAAACACACAAAAACTTTCAGTGCTGAAAGCTTTTCTAAAAGAAAAGGCTTATTGAGCTGTACATATGCTAGCCAGCAAAAGGACCAGATCGTGGGCGTACCAAAAGCAGCAAAGCTGCATGGAAAAGACAAGCAGGTCCCCACCACCCTGGAGTCGAGAGGCGCTTTTATATACTATGTTTGAGGAAGAAAGATGTAAGTTGTTTTGGAAGAATTTATATTAGTTACAGATAAGGGGGCAGGAAAAGAAGAAGGGGGGTAGTTCTATGATAGGTGCACAGTCTGTAAGGAAGAAATATTTACCACTTTTGATTGGTTACGGGCAACACATCTGAAAGTCCATGCACATGCAGGATGCAAAGGCGTCTAGCGGAGGGCTGACAGATGCCTGGAGGTCAATTCAAAGCTCCAATATACATTCAGAAATATGAGCAGTCTTTTATTAACCTGCCCACACTATTAACTGGTTGACTACTCTGTCTTTCTCTCATTCTCTGGCTGCTGTCATTTAATTTAGAACATCTCAGAATTTTTCTCTGGTCCAGACAAAAGGCTACTTTTAACATATGTGAAGTACAAAGAGTAACAATGAAACACACGTTTATGTAAATTTTGCTAATAAGGAGACACATGAGGACATGTGAAACCCTGTAGCCTCCTGCTTGGAGATAGATATAAACTGTTCAAAGCTGAGGGGAGGGCAGCGGGGAGCCTGGGATCGGTGGGGTCTTGGATTAACTAAATTTGGAGACAGGGATAAATTCTAGAGCTATTTCAGGTGATGAAACTAACAGTATGTAGACCAGCTGGATTTGGAGTCTAGGGAGGAGTGTGGAGCCTGTCGCTAGAGACTGGGTTGAAAGATACGCGGCCCTTCGAAGCCCCAACCTGGCAGTCAGCGCTCGGGGTCAGGGGTGTGAGCATTGAGGGGCAGGCACAACCTCTCTGGGGGGCAGCTTGGCATTCCAGACCCGTGTAGGGGTTGCTCTGGAGTTTCCAGGAGGCCCTTAAACTGATGAAGAGTCTGAAAGTGGCTCCCAATGGGTTCAAGTGAGTCCTAGAGTGGCCAGGAGCCTCCCTCTCTTCTCTATCTCAAGCCTCACCTGGGACAGGGTGGGACAAAGGATCACATTTTCTATCATGAATGGTGTTAAGAATCTGGGGGAAAAGTTATTTAAGTGGTCAAGGTAATTGCATCTCTTCCCCTCACACACCCAAAGTTCCTTCTCCCGGGTCCATATGTCCACACTGGCTGTCTAGGCTGGGACTCTTCCAGGTGCCCTTGGAAATCCTAGGTCTCCATGGAGCCCCGATTCACCTTTTGTTCTTTTCGTCCAGTGAACAGGTATTTATTGAACACCTCATGTGTGCCAAGCATTGTTCTAGGCTCTGGGAACCAGGCAGTGTTGAAGACAGACAAAAGTCTTGCACACGCGGGGCTAATGTTCCAGTGAGGAAAAGACAGCCCTGTGTAAGAGGATTATAAGGGAAAAATTAGCACAGGCTAAGAGGGCTCTTGAGTGGAGAAAGGGGGAAAAGTGGCTAAGGCGGCCTCATTGTGACATTTGAGCAAAGACCAAAAGAGGTGAGGAGGAAGCCTTGTGGTCATCTGTAGGAAGAACATTCCAGGCAGATGGAGCTGCAGGTGCTGTAGGTGCAAAGGCCTGATGTAGGACGGTGCCTGGTGGAATGGAATAAGTGAGGGGAGTAGGAGGAGAGAGGAGGTAAAGAAGCAACAAGAACAGGTCTTACCGGCCCTTACAGGCCACGGTAAGGATTTTGGTTCTTACACAGGAGACCTATGTAGAAGGTTTGAACTGAGGGAAAACAATGTTTTTGCCCCCAAATTGGTCCCTCTTTCATACCTCACCTAGTTACAGCTCCACCCAGGCCAAAGCCCTATCTTTCTCACCTCCTAAGTTTCACTACCATCTGGCTCCCCTTCCACCTCCATCTCTCTCTCACTCCCCATTTTCATCCTATTCAGTGTTTCCAGAAAAGTTAGAACACAACAAATGAACACAAATACATAATACTAATAACATTCCAAAGTGGCAAAAGCAGCTGGTCAGAAAAATATAGAAAACAGAGTTTCTGTCTATAAAAGCAGCCCTCTCTCCCTCAAAAGAGAATACCCTAAGGTGGAGAATGTGGCCTGTAGGAAGAAACTATGAAACTTTATCAAGAGGTTAACATATATAAGACTTGGATGAATTAACAGGTATATCATGTTTATGAATGAAAGGACTGAGCTTATTTTTTAATGCCAATTCTTGCCAAATTAAAGTATGTTTATTGCAATTTATATTTTTAAAAATTCAGTGAACTTGAAATGGATCAAAAAACCAAACTTAAGAAACAAGACTATAAAACTCTTAGGAGAAACAAGGGAAATCTTCATGACCTTGGATTTGTCAATGATTTCTTGCATTTGACACCAAAAGCACAGGTAACAACAGAAAAAATAGATAAATTAAACTTCATCAAGATTAAAAACTTTCTTGCATCGTAGGACACTATCTGCAGAGTGAAGACAACCCACAAAATGGGAGAAAAAAATGTATATGATAAGGGATAAATATCCAAAATATATGAAGAACTCCTATAATGCAAAAATAAAAAACAAATTTAATTCAAAAATGGGCAAAGGACTTGAATAAACATTTCTCCATAAATGACATATGAATGCCCAATAAGCACATGAAAAGATGCCCAACATCACTAGTCATCAGGGAAATGCAAATCTGAACTACCATAAGATGCCACTTCACATCCACAAAAATGGCAGTGTTTTTTTAAATGGTCAGTTTGAAACTAATATAAAAAAAAATGGGTCAGTTTGGCTTCAATTAACTCTTACAAATTTTTAAAAACTGAAAAATAAGTGTTGGCAAAGATATGATCAAACTGGAACCAATGTGCATTGTGGGTGAGAATGTAAAATGATGCAGCAGCCACTATAAAAAACATTTTGGCAGTTCCTCAAAAAATTAAACATAATGAAAATGGTTAAAATGATCAGTTTTATGTTATATATTTTTTACCACAATAAAAATTTCAATGGAACCTGAGAGCTCTGATTCAAAACCACCCACACCAAGACATATTTTAATAAAAGTACTGGACTTTAAAGAAAAATAATAATCCTTTGGGAATCTAGGATAAAAGAGCAAATAACTTATAAGGGAAAGAAAATTTGATTCTCACCAGATTTTTGAGAGTAATGTTTTATGCAAGAAGAAAATGGAGTGACATGTTTAAAGGTATTCTAGGAAAGAAAAATGTGAGCTAAGGATTTTACATTCAGCAAAACTGAGTTTCAAATATAATGGATACAAACTGTTATCAACATGTGAGCACTAAAGGAATATAGTTTACATGAAGACTCCTTGAAGATTCTACTCCAGACAAATGATTAGAGAGACATGAATATAGGACTGGCAGAGAGTGTGAAGCATATAGTCACTTGTAAAACTGAGACTGAGGGGGATAAGAAGGAAAGAGTGCTGTATATAATGGCAAAATGTGTTCACAGTGTAGATGCAGTACAACTATTAAAAAAAGAATAAAGTGGGGAGAATATACATATGCAAAAGATAGTTTTATATCTAAAGGAGAGCTTTGCTAGATATATTATCCTGGGCTGGTAATTCCTTCTACTTAATAGTTTGAATATTTGGTTCCACTCCTCTCTTGCTTTTAAGGTTTGTGCTGAGAAGTCTAAAGATTGTTTAATGGATTTTTCTTTATGGGTTACTGTCTTCTTTCCTCTGGCTTCCTTGAGAATTATTTCTTTGTCATCATTTTTTGACAGTTTTAATATAATATGTCTTGGGGAAGGCCTTTTTCAGTTGAGGTAATTGGTTGTTCTGTTTGCTTCTTCCATAAAAAGATCCAGCTCATTCCTTAGATTTGGTTAATTTTTGTCAACTATTTATTCGAATATGCTCTCTATTCCCTTCTCCTTCTCTTCACCTGCTGGTATACCCATTATTCTTATGTTGTTTTTCCTGATAATGTCAGATATTTCTTGTATAGTTCTTTCATTTTTTTTTTTTCATTCTTAGGTCTCTCTCTTCCTTCGGAGTAATTTCCAGATTTCTGTCTTCAATATCGCTGATTCTTTCCTCCATCTGGTCAGCTGTATTTCCTAAGCTTGCTATTTCATTATCTCTTTTAATGTGTTCTCCAGCTCCAGAAGTTCTATTTGGTTTATTTTTAGGGTTTCAGTCTCCTTGCTAAAAAAACTCATTTTGTTGGACTCTTTTGATTCTAAGTTCTTGGAATTGTTGATCAAATTTTACTTGCATCTTTTGAGTTTTTTTAGAAGAGCAATCCTGAATTCTCTGTCATTTAAATCGCATGTCCCTATGTCTTTATTTTCAGGAAATTTTACTCTTTCTTTCTGAGCTGCCTCATCACCTTGCTTGTTTATGGTGTTTGATGGACTATTTCTCTGCCTGGGTATTGAAGGAGTGTACTCTACTCTTTTTCAAAAAGATTATATAGAAGTCTCTCTTTAGCCCATTGATAAGAAGGGGTTTTTCTTTTGATTTCCAGTAGGTGGCATCCAAGCCTCTTGGATCCTGCATTAAGGCTGAAAAATGATTTTTTTTTTTGTCTGATTTACAGTATATTCGATCTGCAATCAGGTCCCCTTGGTCCTAGCGCCTGTCCAAGGTACGGGCTGTGGTTTACATATCAGCACCATATCTGGGAGAATATAGGCCCGGGGCGAGAGGTGCACTCCGCCTTGGTGGGTGGCAGTTGCTGCTAGTCTCCCGTGACTCAACCTCCCGCTTGGCAATGGCAGCTGCTAAGATATAGCTGTTGCCCCTCTGCGCTTAGTTCCCACTCCACTTTCTGCCCCGATCCCTGGGCTCTGCTGGGTGGAACTCTCTGATCCCTCAGGCAGGGCTGTTCTGGGATCCAGCAGCAAATTCTCCCCACCCCCTCTTGCAGGGAGCTCTGGCTGCGTATGGCAGCTCCTTGTTTCTCCTAATCTATTTCCCAGACTCACGCAGTTCCCACCTTTTGAAGCTCTTATGAGCAGATCTCTCAGACTTCCTTGTGTGAGGGTTGGGTGTTATTTGTTGAGTTTTAGATGTTCAGCTTATTATTATTTCAAGGAGCGAGATCTGGGGAGACCCCTCACTATGCAATACTTCTGATGTCACTCCCCAAAGAGATAGTTTCAAAGTGCTTTTAGTCACATATTGGTGGTAGTATTGACATTGTTATTGTGAGACTGTCGTGTGTGCAATTTTGATTAAAGCAAATAAATAATTATGAGATACTGTAATTCTGTTTTCTCCTGTATCCTTGAGAACTAGGATTTTTATGAGAGAAAGGAGAAATGGATAGCAGAAGTATTACTATTAGTTTCCTATGGCTGCTGTAACAAATAGCCACAATCTTAGTGGCTTAAAACAACATTAATATATTATCTTACTTTTTTGAGGTCAGAAGTCCAACATGAGACTCACTGGGCAAAAACCAAGATGTCTTTAGGGCTGTGATCCTTCTAGAGGCTTCGAGGGAATAATTCATTTCCTTACCTTTTCCAGCTTCTGGAGGCACCTGCATTCCTGGGCTCGTGGCCCCCCTTCCAGCAAGGACAGCAATCTGACCTCTGCTTCAGTGTCTCCTGACAACTCTTTTATTTATTAATTTATTAATTATTATTATTATTTATGCCTACAGCACCTGGTCTTCCTAGGTGGTCTCCCATCCAAGTACTAACCAGGCCCAACCCTGCTTAGCTTCTGAGATCAGACATCACGCTTGTTCAGGGTGGCATGGCTATAGACCATGGACCATGGCTCCACTAGGCTGTGAACTCAGGACCTTCTTCATGTAAAGCAGATGTGCTAACCACTACACTATGGAACCACATCCTCCTGCCAACTCTTATAAAGACTTTAATATAAAATTGGATCCACCCAGATAATCCAGGATAATCTCCCTACCTCAAGATCCTTAACATACTACATCTGCAAGTCTCTTTTGCCATTTAAGGTCACATATTTATCAGTTCCAGAGATTAGCAGGTGGACATCTTTGGTGGGATGTTATTCTATCTACCAAAAAGAGGTCGAGTATGAACTATATAGTCCTGAAAATGAATTGGAAATATCAAAATGAACTTATAAAGTCTTTTATATAACATAAAATGTACACATATGTATATGTATAATATTTACATATACTATTTTATAAGATTGTATAAGATATATTTATATATTATATATACTTACATATAAATTTATTTATAAATATACTATATTTTATTATAATATATTAGAATACTATTATACATTATATTATATCATACCATGCTATATATAATAAGTCATATATGATATAATATATTCATATATAATTGTAATATAATTATATATCATAATACTATTATACATTATATTATTTCATCATATATATGATATATATCATAGTCATGTGATGTAATATAATATATACAATCCCCCAATTAGCTCTGTTCACTGAAAAAGTCTAGATACAATGACCAACCCTATAGCAAATGAGCATTCCTAGCACCATAACTAGTATATTTCTCACTGGAAAACAAAAAAACAAAAAAACAGAGTTTCTGCTAGATGCCAAGTCCGCGATAGAATATGTCCAAGATGAGCCTGGAACATCCGGTCATATGAGAGAGCAAGAAAACTGTCAGAGACTACCAGAGTCACTTCAAAAAGTTTCAACCTGCAGAGACTCCCGCTGGCCAGGCGGGTCCATCGATGAGAATAAGTACAAGGGGCTGGAGCATGACATATTTCAATCCATAAACTCACAATGAATTAAAAAACAATAAAAGCCCAATTTATCACCTTCAGAGGATGGTGAGAAATTTATTCATTATTTTGAAAACTGGCATATAAAATGAAAGAAGCAAGCACTTGTCTTGCCTTTCCCACAGGAATTTCCTCTGGGTAACACACAGGAAGTAAGGGGAAGCATCTGGCAAAGGAAGAATTCTAATAAATGGGTAGGAATCCTGGAGGAAGGTCACTATTTTACAAACATCAATGGCTTGGCCTCATATAAGGAGAGGCAGTCAAAAAATATGAGCCTCCTGGTGAAAGGGCATAACACTACCCACAGAGCAACATACTGAACTGTGACATGAGTGTGGAATCAGCGACACCCCGACCGTGGGAAACACTTTAGGACAAACAGCCTGAGTTATGCAACTGATTTATCATAAGGAAAGGAAAGGGGTGAAGGGGGAACCTGGGAATTAACAGAGACTTAAACGACATATCATTTTCTTTTTGAATGGGCAAGACTAAACTACAGTGTCTAAAGATTCATATTTGAGTGATAAGCTATTCAGAAATGTGAGGCAGTGATTATTACGAAAGTCACAACAGTGGTTACTTTGTGTAGTAATGAGGTAGTTTGTGACTGGGATGTGGCACATGAAGGGGCTTCTGGGGTAGCTGGCAATATGTCAACCTGGGTGGAGGTTATAATTACGTTCACTAAGGGTTTCTCAAACTCAGCAATACTGATTTTCAAGCCAAATAATCATTTGTTTTGGGGGCTGCCCTGTGCACTGTAAGATGGTTAGCAGCATCCCTGGCCCCCATATACTAGGTGCCAATAATGGCCCACCCCCATTCCATCACGACAATAAAAAATGTCTCTAGATATTGCCATATGTCCCCCAAGGGACAAAAGTCACTCTGGTTGAGAACTTCCCTTCAGTACTCCTTAAGCTATATATTTATTTTATGTGGTTTCTCAAGTCTGGCTCTGTGTATCTGCATTTTATTTTACAATAAAATTATTTTTAAAATTCCAATGGAGTTTTCATGAGGAAACTCGACAGAATTCTACATAAAGTTTGTCTGCACACACACACAAAAAGACAATTGAGTAGCCCAAAATTCTTGTAAAAAGAGGAGCATCCGATATTGAAATATATTCTAAAGCAGAGTGGCACTGGAACAAATAATAGACAAAGAAATCTGGAATGCAATAACCTGCCTCCAGATGGGCTCCATTTGGTCAGATAAAATCTGAGCTGCTTCACATACTCTTTCCTGACTGTGTCTCCAGGTCCTCCCACCAACAAACTGACCTTTTCAAAGTCTCCCATATATGGAAGTTCCTACTTCTTTTGCAGGTCTAGTTTCTCCTATTTGGAGCACCCTTCCTTAAGTGTCATCCTGCAGCCCACCTCCCCAGACCCTCCAGGTCAGGGATTTGGCCTTCCTTTCTCCTCTCACAGACTCCAACTTCCACCTGTCACCCCACTACGATAAACTTTGGCTTGAAAATACGTCTCTGTCTCTGAGATCTGAGGTCCAGGATGGCAGGAATTGTGTCCCTTCAGGGACCTACACAGTGCCACGTACACGTCAGTGCTCAGTAAGTGCTAAAACGAGCAAGAAAAGAAAAACAGTCTATACAGTCATTTTAGATCATAATATATTCCAAATGGGTTAAAATGTTAAATGTAATTTTAAATCATTTTTTCAACAAACATTTACTGAGCATTGACTGTGTGCCTGGGGCACTGGATAAAGCAGTGACCAAAAGCAATCAATTCCCTGTCTTAGTGGTGCTGACACCAGTGGGAGAAACGTGTGCAAGGAAGACGGTTCAGGAAGGTGGAACAGCACATGCGAAGACTCTGCTGTGGGAAGATCCAGGGTCCTGTTACCTCACCCAGACACTGAGACATGAGCACCCAAAGGATCTTCCAAACACACAAATGCCCCCAGTGACTCTCCTGCTCAGAGTCTTCCCACGGCTCTCTAGTGTCCCGTGGATCATTACCAAGGTCCTTAGCTCTGCGCTGGGCGCACTTGGCAGCTGCGCTCGGAGCTCCGCCAGACCAGATCTCGGGGACTGTCACTCAAGGTTCCGCCCCCAGATACGCCTCACACTCGCGGTCCCGGCTCACTACGCCTCACCATTGGACAGTTCGGAGAGTGTCGGGCGCTGGTTGGCTGGGGTGACCGTCAATTAGGTTTAAGGCCTTGATAACCAGTCCCCGAGCTTCGAGGGGGCGGGCTCGGGTGCGGGCGCGACAGGGTCTTCGGCTTCAGGTAAAGCACCAGCTTTCGGGGCACAGATACGGGTCCTAAGGTGATCAGGGGACGCCTCGGGAAGGGCGATGAGTTTCCAGCCCCTCTTGCGGGCTCAGAGCGCTGCGACGGGGCGGGCACAGTGTCCTCTGTCTGGGATCCCTCTCACACTGAGCGCCTCAGGTGGGCAGCGAGCAGAATGGGGGGACTCTGGATTCGTGAGATCGCCCTTTTTGCGCCTCTAGAAGCCAAGCGGGGGTCTTATTCTCCCCCTGGCGCCCCAATTGCCTCCGGGACCCTTTCCCTGCGTTCCTCCGGGACAGCTTGGAAACCTGGGGCGAGCTCTTCGCGTTGGACTTGGGTGTGGTGTGTGTGTAGGGGGGAGGTGATACGGAAACGGTATTGCGGGAAGGGACGGACGACCTCAGGACCCGCAGACAATGGGCAGCGGATGGAACCGCCCGGCGGCTTTTCCTGTAGGAAACTGCTTTGTCTCCGCGAGGCCGTCCGGGGGGTGGGGTGGGGGGTTGCAGTGAGGGGGTGACCTGATCTGAGTACCTCCCCCTCCAACCATCGTCACGCCTCCACTCCCACCTCGGGGGTCTGAGAGCCCCGCTCGCTCCATGGCCTCAAGCCAGAAAATGCCCCCCTACCCTGGACCGTGATGCTCATTGCCCGCCCCGTCCGCCACCCCTCCGATTTTGTGCTCACAGCTCCTAGTCCCAAAATAGTCCCTGGGGCGGGAGTTGAGGAGTATGGAGTCAGCTCTGACAGCCTAATGAGGGGGCCCCAGGCAGAGGATCCGGATCTAGCGGTGACAGCTCGGGCAGAGAGCGGAGGAGAGAGAAGGGCAACTGCATGCCCTCACTGTGGTGAGGCTGCAGCCCCTGGAGCCACCAGGGTGTGAGCCTGCTCCCCCTATCAGGGGCACGCGCTGGGACAAGCATGAGTGCGGACTGGGAGCGTTGGGGAGGGGAGCGCTGTTTCTAGAAGGCTGTCAAGTGGAGTGGCCAATGCAGAAACACTGGTAAAACTGTCTGGATTAAAACTGCCTTTGCCTATAATGTGACCTTGGCCAGGTTACTTATCTGTCTGTGTCTCTGTCTCTCCATCTGTATAATGGGAGAAAGGAGAATGATAGTAAGAAAACCTACCTCAGAGAGTTAAGCTAGATTTTTTTTTTTAAGTTAATACCCATAAATTGCTTAGAATAGAAGCTGGTCCATACAAAATAGAAAAAATAATTGTTTTTATTATTATTTACTTTTCTTGGAGCATCCACTTATTTCTCAGCCCAGCCTCTGAGTCCAGCTGCTACAGCTGGTTTGGGTCTTAGGGATAGCTCACAGCTGTTCTTTGAGCCCCCAGTGCCTTGGATTTGGGTGTTGCTAGGTCACTTGAGAAGGGGGCTGACCCTGAGTCACACAGCGGGGTGTGCATGAGGCAGGCCAGAATCCCTACAGCCCCCACTCAAGCTTTTTCTATGACCCAGCTCTTCTCTGGCAGCTTCCTAAAAACAAGTCCTGAGAGGGACTGGCTGTCCTCCATGATGACTGGCTGCCCTGCTGGCCCGCCCTTTGCAGCTGATGTGAGGGGACAGGAAACAGCTGCTTTGGGGCTGAAAGAGGCCCCGCCTGGCCTTGGGATGGGGGAGGTCAAAGATCTAGGCTGGATAAAGGAGATGAGTAGGAGGGTCCCTCTAGCAGTGGAGCAGGGTGAATCAGGTGGACAGATGGGTGCCCAATAGCTGGTTGGTGTCAGACATGCAGTTGGTCATCAGGAGTGCAAGAGGCTGGAAGGGGTGACCAGGAAGCACAGATCTGGTTAGCACAGATGAGCAGTGGGTCAGGGAGAGTACAAATTGGGTCTGGCATGTATCTGCCAGTGGAGGGCTAGGCAGGCAAGAGGTCTCCAGAAAATGACCAGAGCCCAGTATGAGCATTTCCCATAGGCAATTGACTTACTTTGTGCCTTAGTTTCCCCATTTGGAAAATGTGAATAATAATATATACCTTGCATGATTGTACAGAGTTACATTTATTCAGGCAGAGTATATAGTAGGCACTTGACACAAGCAATTTGCCCTTCTCTGAAGTTTTTTCATGTGGGCTCTTCAAAGCTCCATCTTTCTCACCCTATGCTTTCTGAATCAAAGTTCTGGAGCCAATATTTGTCCTTGTTAAATATCACATTATAAGATGTGGTCCAGTTTCTTAGAATCTCCATCATGTCACTAGAGGAGTTACTCTCCCTCCAGCCCCAGGCATAGCTGCAGCTCTGACAACCTGGGGGCTTGTGGTTCCATTACAAGCCAAGAGCAAAGCCCTGTGGCACTCCACTAGAGACATTCCAGAGGGACAGGTATCCATTGATTTGTATCCCTGGTGCATCTGGCCCACAACTCTTTCCTACAAGGGTCTTGACCTTGGTAAAAATTCATATGTGCAGTTATATCTTGTTTGCATTTGTCTGAGAAAACAAATCAAGTGATCCTGTATATTTTGCTGTTGTTTTTTAATCTGCAGAATCTGACCAGATGAGTTCTTAATGAGCCCATGAAAGGCTTCCAACTCTGGCCTTCCTCTTCTGAAGGTTCACATTCCACCTCTTTGAGCATTAATTTCTGATTTTCCCCAGGGATTGACAGAAAACTCAGCAGGTCTGGAATGACACCCATCTCCACCCCCACCCCTGTCCCCAGCTACTCTGTTCTCTTGATCACTTTCCTCTCTTCTTTTTATGCCCTTCTTGCCTCCTGTTGCCCAGAAGGCTAAGGTCTGGAACCTGGGGGTCCCCATAGTCATTCATTCAAAAGTTTCAAGGCCTGTTAAGGGAGGAGGGAAGAGAGGGCAGTGTGGGGGGTGGGTGATTGGAGAGGAGCTCTTAGGTCTGTTTACTCAGAATCCAGGCTGACCCCAGAGGCATAGCCAGAGGGACAGGGCCTGACTTCCCCCTCACCTACTTTGGGGGCCTTTTTCAGGGTGTCTGGTGGCTACTCCAGGAAACATGGCCAAGTTTGCCCTGAATCAGAAGCTGCCTGGTGAGTGTGAAAAATGGGATACATGTGTCTGCACAGATCCAGACTTCGTGTAGTTCCCTTCTTTGCATAGTGGCCAGAGAGCCTTTTCTAAGTGTCCATTGGATAATGTCTTAGCCCTGATTAAAACCCTCCTGTGCTGCCCTATCACATGTGGAATATAATCCAACTCCTCATGGTGGCTCAGGAACACCACCCCCACACACACTGTCTGGACCCAGCCTACCTCTCCTACTCCTCTCCCATCTCCTTTCCATCACTCTGCTCTGGATACTCTCACCTCCACCCCTCTGTTACTCCAGCCCACCGATGCTCTCTCTACCCCAGGGACTTTGCATGAGCTATTTTCTTTTAGTAATCTTATGTCCCCAGCTGATTCTTCATCATTCAGGGCTCAACTTAGAAGTCCCCTCCTCAGGAAACCTGCTCTGACAACCAGAGCCAAAGTCACTCCTCTTCCAGTTATTCTCTATTTCATCTTATTGCCCAAAGTACCATTTGTAAGGATCGAGTTTATCGGTTTCCTACAAAAGGGCAGGGATGTTTGTCCCCAGCGCCTAGAAAAGTGTTTGGCACATAGTAGACGCTCAATAAACATGTGTTTGTGTGACTATTTGGGTGAAGATAGGCATTTGAACCTCTGGTGTGCGTGTGCAAAACGGCAGGTGTGCAAGCTTTGGTGCTGGTGGAGCCCAGACGGCATGTCGTGGTGGGATGGAGGACGCGCTGATTGTCCAGTCATTCCGGCGTCCCCCGGCCTGACACCCTTCATGTCCCTTTCATGGCTGCAGACCTGGGCGACCTTCGCCTGTGCCCTGGCCCGATTGGAGGCTCCCGCAGCCCAAACTCACCCTACACGGTGGAGACGCCTTATGGCTTCCACTTGGACCTGGACTTCCTCAAGTACGTAGAGGAGCTGGAGCGCGGTCCCGTCGCCCGCCGCGCCCCAGGTCCCCCTCCAGCGCGCCGCTCCCGCACTCCCGGGGCCAGCCTCGCCGGCGCGCGCAGCCCAGGGGCTTGGACATCCAGCGAGTCCCTGGCTAGTGATGACGGGGGAGCGTCGGGCGCACTCTCCCCTGGCGTGCCCACGGGGTTCTTGCTGCAGCCGCCTCTATCGCCGCGCGCGCCGGTGCGCAATCCGCGAGTTGAGAACACGCTTCTGGAGACCAGCCGGCGGCTGGAGTTGGCGCAGGCTCACGAGCGCGCGCTCAGCCCGCGCGTGTCCGGACGCAGCAGCCCAGCGCCAGGCTCCGTCCCCAACCCCGCTCCTACCTCGCCCGGCCCAGTGCAACTGCAGCTGGTGCGCGAGCAAATGGCCACGGCGCTGCGGCGCTTGCGCGAGCTCGAGGACCAGGCGCGCGCGCTGCCCGAGCTGCAGGAGCAGGTACGCGCGCTGCGCGCGGAGAAGGCACAGCTGCTGGCTGGGCGCCCGCACTCGGAACCCGACGGGGAAATCGAGGCGCGCCCGGATAAGCTCGCTCAGCTGCGGCGGCTCACAGAGCGCTTGGCCACCTCTGAGCGCGGTGTTCGTGCCAGGGCCTGCCCTCGGGCCGATGGCTCTGACGAAGAGGCTCCAACGCGCAGCGAAGGCACACTCCAGGTCGACAGGGCGGTGGGGACCCCTGACAGGGCGCCACAGATGCGGGAGGCGGGGACCCAGTCGGTGCGGGGTACCCAAGAAGCGGGAGCCCAGACAGTGCAGGAGACCCAGGAGGCCAGTGTGGAGGCGGCCCCCGAGACCTTTGAGGCGGACACGTGGGTTACCGAGGCGCTGCTGGGGCTGCCGGTGGCCGCCGAGCGCGAGCTGGAGCTACTGCGTACCAGCCTGGAGCACCAGCGTGGGGTGAGCGAGCTCCTCAGAGGCCGGCTGCGCGAGCTGGAGGAAGCCCGCGAGGCTGCAGAGGAGGAGGAAGCGGCCCGGCTTCAGAGGTGCGAAGCTGCCACCCAGACCTCGTGGTGTTGTCCCGAGAAGGCCATGCAGACGGAGCCCCCCGAGGAGGCCCCTTCTCTGACGCAGAACCCGCCCGGGCCCACGGATGGGAACAGAGCCGTGGCGCCCGCGGGTGAGTCCCGACCCCTTGCGGAGACCTAGCTCGCTGGCCGTGGGACTCGAACTCAGCGCCCTCATCTGATCTCCAGCAGGCATCCTCAAGTCCATCATGAAGAGGAGAGACAATACACCTGGCGCCCAGCCCAGCCCCGGACCAAAAAGCCTACAATTTGTTGGGGTCCTCAATGGAGAGTGAGCACTTTCCCCTTCCCCATGGCAGCATCTGCGGGAACATGGACTAGGGCTGAGAACTAGCTCTGCCTCTCGCTCGCAGCGCAGTCTTGGCAAGCCTCAGTTTCCTTATCAGGGATATGGGGATAGCCACTTGCCCCCTCGGAGGACTTTATAACGAACCCACATACGCCTCCCTCCCACCCCCGCCGCCAGGTACGAGAGCTCATCCAGCGAGGACGGCAGCGACGGCGACAGCGAGGATGGCGACAGCGAAGACGAAGTTGCCGAGCCCCCAAGGAGGAGCAGCTCCTCGGGCTCCGGGGACGACAGCGGCGGGGGATCCGACTCAGGCACCCCCAGCCCTCACAACAGCGAGAATGCCCGGGACCCTGAGCCGGAGGCAGAGCCTCAGCCGGGTGCGCAGAGGAGGTGAGCGGCGCCAGAGACACAGAGTGGGGACGGTTGTTCTCTTTACAGCCCCGAGCCCTCACGCCCACCCCCACCCCTTCTGAGCCTCTCCTGGCATCCTCAGTAGGTGCGAGCTGAGCCCGCGATTGAGGGAGGCGTGCGCAACGCTGTACCGGCAGCTGAGTCAGCCCCATGGAGTCTCCCGCGACAGCGTGAGTGCGAGAACGACCTTCACAGATGGAGCCCTGGGCCCGGCAGGGACCTCCCCTGACTCCTTAAGGGAAGCGCGTTGTGTTGCCTAGAGTTGGGGGAATCCTGAGTTCTGCCCCCTCGAACCCGGGACCTCTACCAAGCTCACGCCCTCAAAAGGGACCGAGCTGATTTTTCCCTGGTTCCCCCAAAGGGTCCCGCTGCAAGCACTGACCCAAGGCCTGGGCCCTCTCCCAGACTCTCCAAGGACAAGCGCCCACCACCTTCCTCCACTCCAGTTCTCTCTTACAGGCTTTTCCCCGGAAGGGGAAGACCCTTGTCCTCCACGATCCCGGGACCCACAATGACTGTACTCCCGCCTCCAAAGGGGTGCGGGCCCCATGGGTCCTCACGGCCTCCCTCAGACAAGCAGTGACGATACTTCCCTGCCTGGATTCACACCCACGCCCCACACTCTCCCTGCCGCGGGTCCCAGACCATCGCTGACGCTTTCCCCCATCTTGGCAGGGCGCGGCGCGCCTAGTGGCCCAGGAGTGGTTTCGAGTGTCGAGCCAGCGGCGCTCGCGGGCGGAGCCAGTAGCCGGGGTCCTGAGCGCGGTGGCGCGCCTGGGACCCGAGTTGCTGGCACACGTGGTGAACCTGGCGGATGGCAACGGGAACACAGCCCTGCACTACAGCGTGTCCCATGGGAACCTGGCCATCTCGAGCTTGCTGCTGGATACGGGTCAGCATGGAGGAAGGGTGGGCAAGGTACCAGGCAGTGGGAGTGGGGAGAGCAGGGAAAGAAGGGCCTGGGCAGGTCCCAGCTGGCAGAACCTGGAGAAGCATGCAGAGAAGGGTTTGCCAGGCAGATGGCAACACCAACGCTTTGTTGGGGGTTTCAGGATCCACCGTGGATGGGTTGACCTCTCTGAGCTCTGCCCTGACTGGACTCTTTGCTGCTGAAGGGAATTTCAGATTTTGGTATTATGTCGACCTAAATTCAGGGAAATTATTAATCTCACCAGCTTTAGCTTCCTCCCTGGGTAGCTGTGATAACACTCATAAAACAGTGTCAGGCATGCAGTAAGCAGTCAGTCAATGGTCACCATGCCACTGTCCCTCAATCTCCAACTCTGGCGCTCACCCAGTTCCTGAGCCTCAACATCCAGCCGCCTTCCTCTCTATTCTTGGACCAGTATCGGTCTGTGGCCTGTTAGGAACTGGGCTGCACAGCAGGAGGTGAGTGGCAGGCATCATCAGGCATCAGATTCTTGTAAAAGCATTGGTCCCTGGTGCCAAAAAGGTTTGGGACCGCTGCCCTATGCCCCTACCGGCTTACTGTCATGTCAACTTGGTCCTCCCTCCCCCAGGACCGAGCCCTCAATGTAGGGGCTGTGTCTTTTCCCAACCCTCCAACCTCCTTGCTTCAGTTCCTTGAGCTGCTCCTCTCTTCACCTTGACTACATCAGCCTTACACTTTTAAGGTCACCCAAAGACCCTGATGTTACCAGTATATATGCTCCCTCCATAACCTCACTCCTCAGCACCCTTCACAATTCTCACCTTGCAGCGTATCTCCCATTCCCCAATTCCAATAATCCTCAGACCTTTTGGGTCCGTTATCCATCACCCCCACCCCATCTCCTTGGACACCAGGCATGTGGGATTACAGCCTACTATGATGATCTCATCTTAACGTGATTACATTTGCAAAGACCCTATTTCCAAATAAGGTCACATCCACAGTGCTGGGCCTTAGGACTTCACTTTTTGGGGGGATACAAGTCAATCTTTAACAAGCTTGGAAAGGGGGAGGATTCCAGGGAAAGAAACATAAGTTAGCTAACAGAGAGCCTCAGAGGCCATGGTGGACAACGGCCTGTACCCCAGGAGCAATGTGAGACTGAGCCAACTTTCTTTGGATCTGCTTCTGGCTGCTGCATGGAAACTGGAGGGGATTCAGACCGAGGTGGTTCAATTGGCACATTTCTCTGGGGGAGCAATAATGGTGGCTTGGGAGGTAGACCAATACCGGGCACCTAACACGTGCCAGGTATTGTTCTAGTTACTGGGGGAATACAGTAGCTAACAAAACAGTCTCAAAACCAGTCTGAAGTAGGGAGACAAAGGGAGGCTTCACTGAGATTTGCAAACCTTAAAGTGAGGGAGGAGCCACATGGCTCTTGGGGGAAGAATCTTGAGGCAAAGGGCACTGTGAATTCATGACCCACGGCGACCACCCCCATTACACAGATAAACCTGACCCCAGGAGAGAGGTGAGTGGACTAGGTTGGGCTGGGAATGTGGCTCTTCTCAATTGACTAATCTCTTTCCCAGGGGTCTGCAACGTTGACAGACAGAATAGAGCAGGCTACTCGGCCCTCATGTTGGCTGCGCTTACCTCTGTGGGTCGTGAGGACATGAGTGTGGTCGACAGACTCTTCCGCATGGGTGATGTCAATGCCAAGGCCAGCCAGGTGCGTGGACGCCCTCCCTGGCTCCAAGTCCAGGTGTCACTTCAAGAGCCAACCCTGTCTGACCTCCCTTCCCGCAGAGCCCACCCCAGCCCTGTCCCTTTATTTCCTACTCCCCAGACGGGGCAGACAGCTCTCATGCTGGCCATCAGCCATGGCCGACAGGACATGGTAGCAGCCCTGCTAGAATGTGGGGCAGATGTCAACACACAAGATGCAGATGGGGCCACAGCATTGATGTGTGCCAGTGAGTATGGGCGCCTGGACACTGTCCGGTTGCTGCTGGCCCAGCCAGGCTGTGACCCTGCCCTCCTGGATAATGTGAGTCAATGGGACTAGTGGGGGAGGGTGTGGCAGGGTACTCAAGTCTTGGTTCAGGGACCTAACTGTCCTTATTATTCTTAGGAAGGCACGAGTGCCCTGGCCATGGCCCTGGAGGCCGAGCAGGATGAGGTGGCTGCTCTGCTACATGCCCACCTGAGCTCAGGCCATCCTGGTCCCCTGGTGAGTACAGCCCTAAGCAGCCAAGCTTTCCATCAGCACATCTGGGGAGGCTACCAATTATGCCCTAGAAGGCCTCCCTGCTCCCAGGGGAGCAGCAGGGAGGGGGAAACTGGGTCTGAATCTCCAAGACACAATTCCATTTTACAGGTCATGAGCCCGACCCTGCAAAAGGAAAGTGACCTATGATCAGAGCAGTGTTAGACTTTGTCAGTGAACTCCTGTTACTGCCTCCACAGAGGCTCACAGCAAAGGAACTAGGGACCCTCTGGAGTTAGGCTCAGTGGAGGAAGATGATGTAGGCTCCCTGCAATGCACAGAGACTCAGAACTGGAAAATGGATGAGTTTGCCAGCAGAAGACAGGGAGGAGAACACTCAGTGTGTCCCCAAGTGGGGGAACTTATACTCAAAAGGCAACTGCCAGGCTGTTCTCAGCAGCTGCATAGTTAGACTCAATCAACCTACCCATTCTGCTCTCTCCTGTAGAGATGTGGGAAAAGGTGTTGAGGTCAAATGCCTCTTCCAGGTCAGATGGGGCAAAGGCAGGATTCAAATCAGGCAGCCTGGCTCCACTTTATGGGTGGGGTTCCTCCTCAGACATGACCACAATGGAGAGGACCAAGACCTCAACTAGGTTAAGCATACCTGAGTCTGAGAGGGCTGAAACCCACAGTGTTCTACCCACAAGAACCTGTGGGGCACCCCCCCCTTTCTATCACCAGTCATCCCCTGAACCTGCCACAGCCATGCCTGGTGAAAGAGGAAGCAGTGACAATGAAGAGGACCCCCAGTCTCAGTGAGTGGCCTGGCACAACGGACTTTGATGGGGATGAAGAGATCTTTCCCTCCTCCACCTCAGCCTCTGGGGCACAGCAAGGGCCAGGGACTGCTGCCCAGATGCTAGCCCTGGCCCAACGTTCTTCCCTAATAAAACATTCCTAACTAAATTTGTGTCATTGTAGGGCCACATACAAACATATGGTTCCCTCTCTTCAAATAGCGAATGCCTTGTTGAGGAAGAACCCCGCCTCAGATTTCCAGAATGTAAAGGGTCAGTGACCACCTGGGTGCCCCACTGTAAGGTTTTATAAGCCCAGCGACAATACAAACAAGAACTCAAATTTACCTACAATATAAATGCTTTATTAACAGTCGAAGGTCATTCTCATGAGCCAAGTGGTCCACCCAGACATCCAGGACCCTGTCAACACACAAGCATGAGATGCTGACAAGCCTCCCAGGAACTGTCAAACTTCTGACCCCCGTCTTGCCAGTTTCAGCAGACACTTTGTACATCCCCAACTCCACCACAAACCCCTCACCCGTGGACTTGGCAAAGTCTCTATACCACCAATCAAGAGTCTTAACGGGCAGCAGTCCTCGGCCACCACCCCCCGCCCTCCTCCGCCTCCCCCTCCAGTACTGCACTCACCAGACACAAAGTCAACGCAGCCTCCGAGCCTCTCGCTCTGACTCCAACAGGGTGAGCACGTCACCCTCGCGCACAGGGCCTTTCACGTTGCGGATGATGGAGCGGCTTGTGTCGTCCATGAATTCCACGCGCACCTGTGGGACACACAGGTGGCAGGGGACGGAAAGGAATGTGAGACCGCCACAGATAAATACTGCGGGGTGGGTAGCAGACCTGGATTTAGAGGGCGTGTTAAGGGCCGGCCCAGAAATACTTAAAAAAAAGGACTGAGGCTGGCTGGTAGGCAGGGCTGGGCTGGGCAAGGAGAAAGGCCGAAAAGGTCAGAGACAGGATGAACAAAGCTCTGGAGCACCAGAAGCAGCCACCAAGGGAGACAACTGTAGCTCTGGGCACGTTGGGAACGGGAGCGCACTCGGCAGGATGTGGAGCCAGAGTGGTCGTTGCGACGCGCTCAGCCAAAAGAAAGGTTCGTTGGAACTCAGACGCGGCGGATGGCAGGGCGTTGGTGAGGGTTCGGGCCCTCCAGAAGTCTTGGGATAAAACGGACGTCAGTTCTCAGACGCCCAACTAGCAGGGCCCGGGACATGAAAAGGGGAATGCATGGTTCAGACAAGGGGACGTCTGTGTCCACCAGCTCACCTGCGTGCACTGTCCCTGGGAGCCGGTCCTGCCCAGAACCTTGGTGACCTGATAGAAAGAAGCTGGGGTCAGACCTGGCCCATCCTGTCCCCTTACCCCCTCCTTCCTCCCTCTGGCCCTCAAAACCAGCCTTCCCCACCTCACCCTGGCTAGCTTGATAGGTTGCACACGGCTGGTATCCATAATGGCGGTAAGGCAGCGGTACCGCGAAGAGAAATCACGTGCTCCGTGGACGACATTTATACAACGACCTAGCCCCCGCCCTCCTCCCCTCTCGCGAGACCATGCGCGCACTTCCCAATAGTCACCGGGGTAGCGACGTCGCCCGCGCCCTTCACCGCGGTCCGAAGATGGCGTCTGCTACTCGCCTAATCCAGAAGCTACGGAACTGGACCTCCGGGGTGCGCGGGCGGAAGGGGCCGCACTGGGGGTTTGCGGGCTTCTTGCGCTCAGAACCCCCACTCCACTCCTTCCTTCACCCTGAGCCTGAAAGCATTAATGCCGAGATCGCCCTGGGCCGGAACCCCCAGCTCAGCCTAGGACCCTCAACTCCTCCTGACCCCTTCAGCTCAGGACACATCCCCAGCCCTTGGCCAGAGACCCACTCAGACCTGGCATCTCCCTAGTCCCGGACCTTATTAGCCTTGGATCTGGTGTCTCCGGCCCCTGCCTTCTCTCTCCCTGTCCCTAGCTGTCCATCTCCCGCCTTCTCTTTATTTGTTCATCCCCGGGCTGAACCACCCCTCTCCTGGGGTGCCCTGCTGGCTGACCTTCTTCCTCTCTTCCCACAGCAAGACTTGCAGGCGAAGCTTCAGCTGCGTTACCAGGAGATCTCCAAGCGGTGAGCAGGCCCCGCTCACCACCCAAACCCTCGCCCTGTTCTCTTCTTCCTCCACCAAAAACAAAACTCGTGTTCCTTTAGACCCCTGGAGTCTTGGGTCAAAATCTTGCTTTCATCCCCTTGGCAGGCTGTGGAGGCAGAAGTTTGCCTTTAATCTTCCTGGACTCTGGTGACTGCTTCTCATGAAACATCCAGATTGGGTGTGAATTCTGAGTGGGAATTCTCATTATGATTTGCAGTCCTTGGTGTGGCCTTGCCAGTTAGTGTTATCACCGCCAACCTACAGATGAAAAAAATTTGATGTGTGGAGAGACTAAATCGTTTGCTTAATCTTTTGCTCAGAAGATAGAAAGTGACAGCTGGGACTTGAACCCAGAAGTGTCTTTATTTTAAACTCATTTATGTTCAAAAAATTACTTGATATTTACAAGCCCCTGCCATGTCCTCAGCCTTGGGGATACCAGTGAGAAAAAGAACAAATTTCATCCTCATTCCTTACTATCCTAAGGAGAGCGAAACAGAGAAATAAACAAGAGAAATAAAAAACGTTTGGAATGCTCTGAAGACAAAATGAATGAAAGTAAGCTGGAGGGTTGCTGTCTCGGGTCAGGAAAAATCTCTTTTTCAGGGATTGACATTTGAGTTACCAGAATGATGAGAAGGAGCCAAAGGATAATTATTGAGAAAACATCTGGGTAGAGGGAACGGTAAGCGCCAAAGCTGTGAGGTCCAACAGAGTCAGAAGTAGGGAGGAGGCCAGTGTGGCTGAAATATATGGAGGAAAGGAGGATGGCAGTTATACAAAATCAGGGACAGGCAAAGGTAAGGCAGCCATGGAGGGTTAAAAGGGAAAGGAAAATAGCATTAAAATAACCAACTGGTGTGAGTGCCTACATGCAAGTGCCTAATATCAAGAGTTTTAAATTGCTTTTCCATCCAGGGTAGTTGCGCCAGTTGAGGAAATGGTTTTGTAAAATTTTCAGCTTTAGAATAATGGTGCCCACTGGTGAGATTCATCTGGGTCTTTCCGTTTAGCACTTTGTACTTTTTATAAGCTAAGTTGCAGAAAGCTATGGCCATGCCTATAGAGGTCATCTCTGCACTTGAGGAGTTAAGCACATTCTAATTTCCACACAGGGTATTACCTTGAATATCAAGTTTTAAAAATTTATTTTTACTTGTATATCTCTTAAAATTATACACACACACACACACACACACACACACACACAGTGGCTATCATGTGCTTTAAGAAAAACTTAAATCCTGGCAAAATGATAATTAGACAAAAAGCTTATTTAAAAACGTGTTTTTTAAACCGTGGAATGGTTTATGAGGAATGAAAATGTTATCTTTTGATGATTTTTTCCTATCTTTTCTGTCCTCCTTTTCTGTTTTCCAAGGAAGCTCCTCTTTTGTTTTGAGGTTGGGGTTTCCTTTTCCGGCTTTCAGCTTATTTGTAAATTTACCCCAGGATTTAGCTCAGTTTAGGACTGAGCTCTGTTCACCCCTCTCTGGCTGCAGCTATAATGAGGTGGCAGGAAATGCAGAGGCCTCGGAGGCTTGGGGGACAGGGTGCTCTTTGAGTAATAAGCCCTGATCCCAGAAGGTTCTCCAGGGAGTTCCTGAGATAACAGGAAACCCAAGAATTCTGTAGACTGGGCTTGGGGCAGGAAGCCCCTCAGAATGAGCTATGTTTGGAGCTTGCTGCTCAGACGTTTACTAACTTAACTACTGGATACATGGTGGGCAGAGCCTTACATCCCGGCCTCTTCATTTCCTGAGCATCTGCAGGTGAGGCCAGCTGCCAAGCTCTGGGCCATGGTGGGTGGGAACAGGCCTAGGTGTCCAGTCTATGCCTGGTGCTTCCCTGGGTGGTTTCACAAAAGGTTGTCTGTCCATACACACCACATTGGTAGAAGGTAGGGGACCTGCAGTGGGACAGACCCAGGCCTTACCTTTCCGCACTTGATATCCAAAGCCTGGGCTGCCACCTGCTTCTAGGCCCTGGACTTTTTTTAGGCATGTCCCTCCATGACAGTGTACCAAAGGATATTTCTGGCCTGCAGCCTGTCCCAGTGACTAAGGTCATGGGCCCTACCCTGCCAGGCAGCGAGCGCACTTATGGCTTTGCTTCAATGCTGAGGTTCTTTCCCTTCAGAACTCAGCCTCCTCCCAGGCTCCCTGTGGGCCCCAGCCACAAGCTCTCCAACAATTACTACTGCACTCGCGACGGCCGCCGGGAAGCCATGCCACCCTCAATCGTCATGTCTTCACAGAAGACGCTGGTGTCAGGCAAGCCAGCAGAGAGGTAAGGATCCCACACACCCCTCTGAAGCCAACCTTTTCTTTTGCTTGTGCTTTTTAAGGACCCATTTATCAAGTGTCAGCTGTGTCAACTGTGCTGCTAGGAGCTTTTCATCTGCAAGTTCATAACCCAGTGCAGTGTAGGAGTTAGGGCCTCAGCCAAGGCTTGGTTTCTTACAAGGCAGACAAAACTTTAGGATCCCTAAAAGGGACCTGGGAGAAGCCCAAGCATTGTTGTATTGTAGTTTTGTAATCTTTTTTAAAATATTGAGGTAAAATTGACATATGACATATATAACATTGGTTCCTGATGTACAACATAATGATTTGATACCTGTATATATTGTGAAATGATCACCGCAGTAAGTGCTGTTAACATTGATCACCTTACATAGTTAAAATTTTTTTGTGTGTGATGAGAGCTTTTAACGTCTACTCTTTTGGCAACTTTCAGACCAGCTATACAGTATTGTTAACTGTAATCACCATGCTGTACATTGCATTTCCAGGACTTATTTATCTTATAAATAGAAGTTCGTACCTTTTGACCCCTTTTGCCTACCCATCACCTTCCACCCCTGGCAACCATCAATTTGTTCTTTGTATTGATGAGAATTTTGTTTTTTTGTTTTTTTTGTTTTTTGTATTCTTCATATAAGTGAGAACATAGAGTTCTTATCTTTCTATGTCTGACCTATTTTGCATAATGTCCTCAAGGTCCATCCATGTCACAAATGCAAGATTTCATTCTTTTTTATGGATGAATAACATTGGACTATGTTTCTATACACACACACACACACACACACACACAGACTTTCTTCATATTTTAAAAAGAGAACTGTATAAGCCTCATGCCTCTCAAAACTCGGTTTGTTCCCTGGCCTCAGGTGCTTTCTCTTAAATAAATAGGGGCAATAACTTCTAGAGAGTAGTCCATTTAGGCTCCTATGGGTGGCTTATAAACAATAGAAACATAAAGTTTTGGAGGCTAGAAGTCCAAGATCAAGGTGCTGACAGATTTGGTGTCTGGTGGGGGCACTCTTCTTGGTTCATACATGGCATCTTCTTGCTGTGTCCTCACATGGTGGAAGGGGCAAGGGATCTCTAGGGTCTCTAGTAACGATCAGGGGCAGGGACACAGACATTCAGTCTATAGCAAAATTGTTATGAGGGTTTAAATTTTGTGAGGTCTTAGAATGGTGTCAGTGCCATGTGCATCTCCTAATGCTATGAGTTAGGCAGTGATGGCCTCTGTTGAAAGAGAAGAAATCAAGGCACAGAGAGGCCAAGTAACCTACGTGGGTCACTCAACCAGCAGGTGGCAGAAGCAGGATGTCAACTATATTCCGCATAGGTATCTGTGCTCTACAGCTGATTCATCATGTGGTCTTGGGCCAGTCCTTCAGCCTCAGTTTCTTCATTTGTAAAATGAAGACAGTGGGCTTACAGTGTGATGAGATCTGTAAGGTGATCAGGCCAGCCAGGGTCTGCTATGAAGTTAGAACTCAGCGAATGGTCTATGTTGTAGTCCTTATTACCTTCAGATTCATCAGAATCTAGCACCAGAGTGGGGCAAAAGCTCTGCTCCCCGACACCATCTGTCCCAGATGTCTGCATTTCCTAGGGAGGCTGCCTTCTGCCTCTTCTACCTCTTCACACTCTTGGGAGAGTGGGAGGCCCTCGAACCTGTGGCCTTCTCAGTGAGAGCCTGCCCACCTGCCTCTTTTTTTTTTTTTTTTTTTTTTTACTGTGTGTGCAAGCCTCTCTAAGCCTAGGCCCCAGGGGCTCAGGTGTGTTTGGGGGGCACTTACCTTGGATATGCTGGCAGTGACTCTTTGGGGTTTACCTAGGGCCAACCCTGGGCCAAAGGGTGTATTTTTCAGTTGCACATTGACTCTGCCCCATCAGTCTGAGGCTGGGGCCTGGTCTTAGTGCTGTGTCCACATGCAGGTCTTGCTATGTAGCAGGTGCTCAGCACCTGCAAGAAGAGCAGTGGACATAAATCACCTGATTGCTTGGCCGTTTTGCCAGTATCTCGTTTGGGGGCAGTAGGAGTGGGGTGCTTGTCCACCCTGGGGCTGGGTTGCTAGAGGAGGAGCCCAGCTGTTGATAGCCAGTTCTGGGCCAAGAAGCCAGAATGGGCAGGCTGACCTCAGGGTAGAAAGGGGGCTGGCCACCCCCCAACAAGAATAGGCTGACCCTTGTGGGGACCCCGTTGGAGGGGTTTAAATATTCTAAAACAGCGGTCTCCAACGTCTTTGGCACCAGGGACCAGTGCTCATATGAGACTAATGCCTGATGATCTGAGGTGGAGCCCAGGCGGTGACGCTAGCACTGGGGAGCAGCTGCAAATACAGAAGAAGCTTCACTTACCTGCCCCTTATCTCCCGTGCGGCCTGGTTCCTAACAGGCCGTGGACTGGTACCAGTCTGTGGCCTGAGGGTTGGGGACCCCATTCTAAAACACCTTGCGCTCTGGCCTCCAGCTCCAGATCTAGTCTGAACAGGTGTGTTTGTGCCAGGAAAGGTGCAGTCCCTCTCAGGTCCCTCCACACTGCTCTTTGGAAATGTGGCCCTAACCCTAGTATTTCATTCCTCTTCCAGCTCAGCTGTGGAAGCCACTGAGAAGAAGGCAGTGACACCAGCTCCTCCCATACAGAGGTGGAAGCTGTCCCAGGACCAGCCTTATCTGTGACACTGTGCTCTGGGCCACCTGGCTGTGCCCTCAGGGCCACATGAGTGTTACCCCTCCTTGTCTTCCCTACTGGGAAAATATGAGCTAATTTATGACAAATATATCATGAGCTCTGGTATCACTTCATTTTTACTTTTAAAATGACACATGGCTTATTTAGATTTCGGGGTGAAATTGGGGTCAAATCTCTTAATTCTGTCAGCAGTCCAGAAACCGGGGGGGATAGTGGTCCTTGGGCTCTAGGGTGACATGGCACAGTCAGATGACATGGTGAAGGGGGCCCAGAGAGATTACTGTCCCTTCCCTAAGGACCTGGTTCTATTTGTAAGAGTGGTGGGCTAGGCGGCAGGGCCTCTGCAGGTTTGGGAGCACTGACTGTGAAGGACAACAGGGCCAGACGCAGTGCTCACTTCCCTCTTGAGAGCGCCCCCAGCCGTTGCTCATGTGGACATTGGCCAGCACCTTCCCCCTGCAGTGTCTGCCTGACCTTGACCACCAGAAGACAGCAGGGTGGCTCATGGGTAAGGCTCACCTAGGGCAGGTGAGAAAAAGCCTCCCTGAGCCAGAAACCTTTCTACTCTGGGCTGGGGGTGGGAGGCAGAGCCAGCCTAGGAAAGGAAGGGGCTGATGCCTGAGGAGGAATGAAAAGGAGAGTGAAAGCTGAAAGGGAAGTGGCCTCAGTCTGGCTGCAAGAGCAGTGGGGAGCCATGCAGCGACCTCAAGTGGGGAGTGTTGAAGCTGTCCCATGGAAGAACTCTAGACCTTCAGTAGGTTAAGATTATCTGTGTGCCAGGAGAGTGGGAAGCGGAGAGCCAGACAGGAAAGGGTCACAGTTGCAGGCAGGAGGTATAAGTGTCCTAGAGTGGGCATGCCAAATGCTGAAAGCTCATCAGAGGGAGTGAGCCCAGTGGGCTGAAGCCCCTGTGAAGACTTCCTGGAGGAGGTGGGTTTTGGTTGGGGCACATGATGACTGGTTCAGGAAGATCAGGAGGGAGGAAGGCTGGGCAGGGTGTGTGGAGGGCAACCCTGGAGGGCCTTGGAAGACCACAGGCAAGATGTGTATCGAAGGTCTTGGATTAGTTTTATGACCCAGACTTGAAATTTGCCAATGAAGTGGAGTAAGAAAGAGATCTGACGCCTGAGCTCTTTTTGTGTGCTAGGTACTGTCCTGAACGATTTCTATGTATGACTCAGCTTCCTGGAGCAATCCTGTGAGGTCATCGCTGTTGCCATACCCCCTGACAGAAGAACTGAGGTCTGGAAAGTCCAAGAATGGCTTCTTCAGCTTTTCTCCCTGTACCCCAGATGTCCCCCTTACCAAGATGCCAAGCCTCAAAGGTGAGGCGTTAGGGCCCCACTACCCCTACAGCCCTATCCACCTGCCTTTTTACCCGTGCACCTTTGCTTCATCTCATTTTCCATGGAAATCTGGGAGATTATTAGAATATATGTCTACTCCAAAAGCAACTATAACCTCCAACATTTTCAAATAGTGAAGGAGGCCATCAACCTGCAAATAGAGTCCCCTCTGTGAAAATCTAGATGCTTTAGTGTAGCTTCATTGGAAACGGGGTTGTAGACATTTGCATACCTGTCAACGCTGAGGGACAGTGACTCACTCACCTGGGGTCTTGTTGGCAGTTGAACACGCTGCATCTCTGGAAGGCAGAGCTGTAGATAAAAATATTTTCAAGAAGAAAACAGCAGCCACATTGGCTTTCTAGAAAGCTTGCAGAAGGTTTCATTTTATGTACCTCTTGGGTGAGTGTGAGTACAGGAAATCCCAGGCCTGCCATCACATGCCTTGTTCCGGAACTGATACATCCCGGTGAGGGGTCCGTGAGGGCTAAGTGAGGCAGTGAACGTGGGCGAGCGCATCTGGGTGCCGGGACAGAGAGGGTCGAGGATGGAGGCCAACAACTGGACCTGATATTCCAGTGGGGAATTACACTAAATCAAAATAAGTAAATGTATATAATTTGTCGAGTGCACAAAAGAAGCAATTGGAGGGCGGCGGAATGGGGCGTGCTTGAGGGGAGCGGCTGCTATATTAAATAAGGTAATTAGTACATTTGCTGCAGGACGCATATAGAACGTTAAATATTGTTAGTAAATATGTATTTTGTGACTAGACACCAACAAGTTCGTTTCTATACCCAGAAGTTTCTAATTTCAAATGGGCCCTATCCATACCATTCGATATACTTTTTCATTGGGAAAATTGGGGAAAGAGCCTCAAATCGCGGGTCTCCTCGTATTCGGGCATTTACGGTAGGCTCAGCCGCGGGACCTCGGGACTTTGGGGCGTGGGCCCCGCCCCCGTCCTGTGCGCACGCGTGCGCGGGGATAAGAGCGAGGCCGGGAGGGCGCGCGGCCGGTGCCGGGCTGGGGCGGCGCGTAGAGCCGTTGGATGGCAGTGTGGAGTTCGCAGGGGACCGCGGCCCTGGGCCTGGCACTGTGGTTGCTGCTCGGCTTCGGGCTGGGCCTGGGAGCCGCCCCGACTTCGCTTACGACCCGGTCCCCGGTTCAGGCCCCAGGTGAGTGACCTCCGCGCGCCAGTCCCGCGGGCAGCCTGGCTTCATCCCCGCGCGCTGTGCTTCGACGTGGGCTGCACCGCTTGTCGGTCTGGGACACTCCCCCAGCTCCTGGCCAATGACTCGGCAGCCCGGCCGTTGGGTGAGCCATCCTCAGTCGGGGGACTCTGTCAGCCTTTAACTACCCTGCTTCGGCTCTGCTCACACTCTGTACCTGCTTTGCTTTGTCTTGCCCCATTGTCATCTCCAAGCCGTCCTTCAGCCAGCGTGGTCAGGAAGGGTCGCGGCAGGCTCCGGTTGTCGAATCTCTGCGCGGGGCGAGTCGCCTGGTACTTCCCGCAGCAGCCGCATCTTTCAAACCCTCGTGCCTGAGCTGAGGCCCTGTGGCTGTTCCCTTGGCGAGGCCCTACCCCGCAAATCTCTGCACCTTCCTCCTCCGGCCTTAGATAACGAAAGGTTTCCCTCCCATGTGACCCCTGGCCTAAGTGTTAGGTAGGTGGCTGGCTCAGGTTCCCAGAGGCAACTGGGTGGGTCGGAGTGACATCCCTGTGCGCACAGGAGCCCCTGATTTTCAGCTGTGAGCTCAGGTTCACACACTTACCCTACTCTCCCCTTTTATTTGGTCCCCTGTCTCACTCACACCAAATACCCAACTCTTTACATACAAGCAGTTTCCTCCTCAGGACACTCAGGTATGGACTCCTAACTGCCCCTTTTACAGGTGAGAAAACTAAGGCTGGGAGGAGAAGTCACTGGCTGCTCCAACTCCCATCTGACCCCACAACTGCTCTACTGCCCACTTTTCAGAGGGACACGCACTGCAGCAGGCCAGGGAAGGAGGTTGTTGGTCATCTAGGCCAGAGGCAGCTAGGCCTGGGGAGGAAGCCTCACTCATAGGCTGCCTGTCCCCTGTGAAGAGGAAAGGAAGCCGGCTCCAGGTTGTCCACAGCTCTTCCGGGCTCCATGGAGCTCGGAACTCGGGGACTGTGTGACCCACAGCTGCAATTGGGCTTGGAGGCCTGCGGAGGTGCCAGCTGTCTTGGAGTGGGGATAGGCTGGGGCTAGCAGGTGTTTGCCACCCATCTTGCTGCACCACTCAGGTTCCAGGCCCTTCTGTGCTCCTCCCAATCAGCAAAGGACCCGAGTTTCACTGCCCAGGGTCCAGAAAGGTTAAGATCTCATCTGTGTGTGACCTGTGTCCACTTGTTAGGCACTGCCCTAGGCTTGTGGTCACAAGGTCAGCCCTGACACACTGAGTGTCCAGTCTATGCGGGTACCAGTTTAAGGACCTTGTTATAAGTAAGAAGAATAGACTCAGGAGTCTTTGAGAGGGGCATGAGATCCCTCCCAGGAAATGGTCTGAGATTTGAGGGCTGAGGAGGAAATAAATGACTGGTACAGAGAGGAGGGAAGAAAGGGTGCACTGGGCTGGGGGAACAGCATGGGCAAAGGCCCTGAGGTGGAGCAATCTAGACCTCTTGGAGATGCAGCGAAGAGACCAGGATGGAGGGAGCTGGGTGAAGAGCATGTGGGAGGAGGCACATTTCCAGGAAAGGTTCAGGGCTGGGCCAGGACTTGCAGCCACATGGAGGAAATAGCATTTGGTTGAGAGGGTCAGGGGACCAGGGACGGTTTTGAGCAGAGGGCAAGGGTGTGTGGGTGACCAAACGCTGTTAATCTGAGAAGTCTCCTGTGTCCGAATGGAGATGGGGATGGGGCCTGGCGAGGAGGGGGCACATTCCAGGTGGAGAAAGTGATTCAGACCTGGGAGGAATTTAGGACCTGAGCTGACAAAGCAGGTCCCCTACCCAGGGCCTCAGTTTCTCCATTGCTAAGTGGGTGGGATGGAACAGGCCCTGCTGACCCTGACTGTGGGCCTGATCCAGGGCAGGTTCAGAGATGGCCCCTCCGCCAATCTGTTTAACTACTGGGCTTGAAGAGACTCCTGGGGAGACCACCTTGCTATTCAGAGCCTGGTAAAGACTCTGGGATCAGTGAGACCTGGGTTCAGTCCTTGACTCTGCCATTGGCTCTGCTGCCTCGGGCCTTAACCTCTCTGCGGTGTCTGCTGTAGAGTGGGGATTGAAATGGAACCTGCGCGGGAAGGCTTGTGGTGAGGCCGTGGACTCCTCTGCTCCAAGCCCCACACGCAGTGGGTCCTCAGCAAAGTGTGGCCACCAATGTAGTTCCAGTACCCTGGGACCTGGCTTGTCTCCTGGTGGTCGTGGCCTGTGACCACTGGGCTTCTGGAGGGGCGTCCAAACTCCGGCTTCCCAGGCCTCACTTGTGTGCATCTTGTAGGATCCAGTGCAGACTCGTGTATGCCCACCGGATTCCAGTGCCGCACCAGTGGCTTCTGTGTGCCCCTCAGCTGGCGCTGTGATGGTGACCAGGACTGCCCTGATGGCAGCGACGAGGAGTGCAGTGAGTGGCCTTGCCCCGGGGCGGGGCTTGCAGGGGCTGGACCCTAGGAGATGGTGCTTGTGGAAGGGGTGTGGCTTTTGGGTGAGCACAGTGGGGTGGGGCCTAAGGTAGGTGGGACTTGCAAGGAGGAAATTCTGGGTCCTCAGGCTTGAGAAGAGGTAGGTTTACAGGGAGACAGAGGTGGGCGGGCTTTGGGAGAAGCAGCTTGCCTGCAGGGGCGGAGCCTTTAGGACTGGTGGGCCCTATATCTTCTTCCGCTGTCTTTGGAAGGCACGGCTTGCAGTGGGGTGGGCTGTGAAGAGTACCTGGGCCCTGTTATGGGGGCATTTGAGACCTGACTGACCTTGTACTCCAGAGATAGAGCCATGTGCCCAGGATGGGCAGTGCCCGCCGCCCACGGGCAGCCCCTGCTCTTGTGACAGCATCGATGACTGCCATGATGGAATTGACAAGGACCTTCCCAACTGCAGCAGACAGCCCTGCAGGGCAGGAGAGCTCCACTGCCCACTGGGTGGTACCTGCATCCCACACACGTGGCTCTGTGATGGGCACCCAGACTGTCCTGATTCCAGTGATGAGCTTGGCTGTGGTATGTGTCATGGGACTACATTCTGCCTGTCTTGGTGGGGAGGATGGTCATTAGACAAGGATGCCTGACACTTCCAGTGTGTGATGAGGCTGGGAGTGTGAACACATGCACATGCTGGTGTCTGTATTTCCCTGGGGGTAGTGAGAGGTCATTCACAGCAGCAGTGCCCACCAGTCTCATTCAGACTGGGATGGAAGATGAGCCACAAGGTCCTCCCCAGGCACCTGGAACACCTGTTCATCCTCACACCTCAAGTGCCCCCTCTCCAACTAATGAATGTATGGACTTATTACAGGAACTGAGACCCTCCAGGATGGCACATCTGTGGGGATGCCTGTGATCTCGGTGACCCTGGAGAGTGTCACCTATTCCAGGAATGCCACAACCACCTTAGTCAGGGACCAGAACTCAGTTCAGTCCGGAAACAGAAATGCCTACGGGGTTATTGTAGCTGCCGGTATGATGAACAGGCCCACCCACTCCTCCTGGGGCTTGGGTGTCGGGGAGGGAACAGGCTGCAGATCCCCATCCCAATGTGTCAGGAGCTTGGCGGGTGAGGGGGCTTCTGCCACCTCCTCACCTACTCCCATTTGTCTTTTCCCCATAGCACTGCTAAGCACAGGTCTGGTTGCTGCCGTTCTGCTTGCGGTGTCCCGGCTCTGTGCTCCACTGGGGCTGCTGGTGACCGTGAAGGAGTCCCTGATGCTGTCAGAGAGGAAGGCCTCACTGCTCTGAGGACAAGCTCTTGTCATCACATCACCTGGGCCCTGAATGTGGCAACTATGGGGACACGTGCACTGCAGCTAACACACCAGCCTTCAGGCATGGGTTCTTCTGGCCACACAGACTGCAGACCTGAGCTCTTGTGCATGTGACCTGGAGACTGGAAGTGCTTGGGCCCTCCTTTGGATGTGGGGAGCCTGGATGGGGAGCACGCCCCATCTGGAACCAAGGGGCTGGCCCCTGGCTGCTCCCAGAGGTGGCTGCATGCTTAGACACTCCTGCTGCCCCCTTCTGAGGGTGGTGATTAAAGTTAGTTTACATCCTCTGCCTGACTCTGGGCCTTAGTCTCCCCCTTCCCAGGCAGCCTGGGGTCTTGGCTGAAGCCCCTCCTCCGTGGTGGAGCGCCCAGCCCTGGCTGCCCCATCAACCATTCTGCTTCTGGCTTCCTGGGGTCTGGAGCAAGAGCGGTGGGGCCAGGGTGGCAGGGCCATGTGCACTACCTACAGGCTTCTGCAAAGAGCATGGACAGTGCTTCCTGGAGTCCTGGGGGACTCTCATCCATCATGACTGACTCTTCTTCAAGATGGAAGCTGGGTGTTCTGCGTTGATCTCTCCTCCACCCCATTTTAAAATGTAGGTTTTATTCAGGTATGGTGAGGCTGGTAGATCAGGGAAGACTGCCATTGAAAAACATTTAGTAAATCATAGTTCTTAAGAAAAGGGGGCACACCATGCCACTCAGAGCCACATGGGACAACACCAGGGCAGTCAGGAGGCGGTGTTGTGGGGAGCATGAGCCAGAGCTTCATTGTAGTTTCCACCAGAAGCAACGGGTGAGCCAGGGTGAGCAGGCATGGGGTTGTTGTCTGTTGTGTCTCAGCCTGTTGACAGGGATGTGCCTGAGACACTCACCTGGGTCTGTATTACTTGTGCTGCCCCCACAGGCATGTCTTTTGCTACGGATGCCTCGGCAAGCGAGAGCTTATTCCCAGGTGCTTACATTATATTATCCCTAGTTGTCTGGCCCTGGAGCAATGGGGGCAGGGGAATAGGAGCTCTGGATTGGTTGGTTTGCTTTCAAAAGGTGAATCGTTTCTTATCTCTAAGAACCAGCTAACCCGGAGAGACAGTCTGTCTCTGGTTAGGGAGATCCTGGTTACCAGAGCATCAAGAATACAGAAAATATAATTAACGATGTAATCAACATGCACCCTGAAAGCTGAGTGATGAGAGCAAGCCTCTTCTTTGACCCTCAGTTTCTCATCACTAGGTAGCCTCCTGCTGGGGACCTCACTGATATCTTTGGAGGTGGTATCTGCCACCAGCTGGCCCTGCACTGGGGGAGCACCTGGGGTCCTCTGCAGGGTCTCAGGGCTCCCACATCTGGCAGGAAGCTGGCCCCTTACACAAGATGCTGGGAGGGGATAAATTAAGTGGGCGCACCAGGAGGCCTTCCTAGAGTGGGTAAAGCTTGGCTTTGGGACCGTGCTACCCCGTGGAGGTAGTTGCTTGAGGTGGTTTTGGAGTCTGAGACTCAGGCAGTGCGTTGGGGGCTGAGTTCTCTGTTGGGCAGCAGGAGTCGAGGTGTGGAAGGTGGGCTATAGCCAGGATAGGGGACATTGGACCGATGGCAGAGCAGAGGGTGCCCTGCTTTCTTACAAAGCCTTCCCTCGGCACCCTCTGGGTGCACCTCGCGCTGGCCACGGTATCCTGCCACAGATGGGACAATGGGGGCAGTTGGCAGGAAGGAGATCCCAGAGAGCAGGGTTTTCTTGTTTTTAAGTTTTTGTTTTTTCTCCTTTTGTTTAAGCCTAGTCAGCCGAAGTGGGCCACGGGCCGTGAGGCCAGCTGTGGGCGTCCATGCCGCCCAAGCAGAGGGCAAGGATCTGGATCTTTCTGGGGTGTCACTTGAGTTCTTGTCAAGGGAGCCAGCCACCACATGCTTAGGGGTTCCCGCAACTGCTGATGCTCCCATGCTTCTGGGTCAGCAGCTCTTTTTTTTTATGTGACTATCATGTTTTATTTTTTTCAATTTAAATAATTTTTCAATTACAGTTGGCATGTAATAGTACATTAGTTTCAGGTGTACAGCATAGTGGTTAGACATTTATATAACTTAGGAAGTCATTCCCCTGATTAGTCTGGTACCCACCTGCACTATACTTAGTTATTACAATATTATTGACTGTCTTCCCTGTGCTGTACTTCACATCTCACGACTGTTTTTTAACTACCAACCTGTACTTAATCCCTTCACCTTTTTCACCCAGCCCCCCAACCGCCCCTCTCTTCTGGCAATCACCAGTTTGTTTTCTATATCTATGAATCTGTTTTCATTTTGTTTGCTCATTTATTTTGTTCCTTATATTCCACACATAAGTGAAATCATATGGTATTTGTCTTTCTCTGTCTGACTTATTTCAATTAGCATTAATACTCTCTAAGTCCATCCATGTTATTGCAAATGGTAAGGTTTCATTTTTTTTTTATGGCCAGGTAATATTGTATTATATACGTGTGTGTGTGTATGCACCACTTCTTTATCCAATCATCTATCGATGGGCACTTAGGTTGCTTCCATATCTTGGTTATTGTAGATAATGCTGCAATGAACATAGGGGTGCATAGATCTTTTTGAATTTAGTGTTTTGGATTTCTTCAGATACTTAGAAGTGGAGTTCCTGGGTCATATGGTAGTTTTAGTTTTAATTTTTCGAGGGATCTCCAAACTTTTTCATGGTGGCTGTACCAATTTGCAGTCCCACCAACAGTGCACAAGGGTTCCCTTTTCTCCACATCCATGCCAACACTTGTTGATTTATCGATGATAGCCATTCTGACCCGTGTATGGTGATAGCATGTGGTGATAGCACATCGCGGTTGTAATTTTATTTCTCTGATCACGAGTGATGTTGATCATCTTTTCATATGTCTGTTGGCTATCTATTTATCCTCTTTGGAGAAATGTCTGTTCAGGTCCTATGCCCATTTTTTAATTGGATTGCTTTTTTTTTTTTTTTTTATATATTGTATGACTTCATATATTTTGCATATTAACTCTTTACTGGATGTTTATAGGTGAATATCTTCTATTCACTAGGTTGTCTTTTCGGTTTGCTGATGGTTTCCTTTGCTGTGCAAAAACTTCTTAGTTTGACATAGTCCAATTTGATTATTTTTTCTTTTGTTTCCCTTGCCGGAGGAGGCATATCAACAAAAATATTACTAAGAGCGATGTCAGAATGTTTACTGCCTATGTTTTCTTCTAGGAATTTTGTGGTTTCAGGTCTTACATTTAAGTCTTTTATCCATTTTAAGTTTATTCATGTATATGGTGTAAGAAGGTGTTCTAGTTTCATGTTTTTGCATGTGTCTGTTCAGTTTTCCCGGCACCATTTATTGAATAGACTGTCTTTACCCCATCATATATTCTTTCCTCCATTGTCATAGATTAATTGACCACATAGGTGTGGGTTTTTTCTGGCCTCTCTATTCTGTTCCATTGATCTGTGTGTCTGTTTTTATGCCAGTATGACTAGCAGCTCTTTTGTTCCACCTGATGGTGGCTGCTGTCCTCTGAGGGCTGAGCTGGCTGGATGTCACCATTTGGAATGTCTGTTGTGTCTGGTGCCTCGGGACAGCTGGGCCTTTCCCTCTCGGGCCTCTCCAACTTGGGGCTCTCAAGTGCAGAGCTAAAGCCTCCAGACCTTCTAAAGCTCAAGCCCCCCTGGACCTGGGCCGGCATCACTTCTGCCGCAGCTTCGATGGAGTCCCGGGTTAGCCCTGAAGCGTGCATGAAGCTGAGGGGGTGTGAACACTGGAAGGGCCAGCTCCATGGGGCCATTCTTGCAGACCAGCTGCCACAGAGGGGCAGTCCAGGGTGGGGGACTCCCACCCAGTGAGCCAGCTGATGAACCATGGGTGGTGGCTTCACTCTCTCAGGTGCAGCTTTGTCATCTGCACCACAGGGTCTGTCCCATGTGAGCACTGCGGTGTCAGCTCTTTGTTCCTTCAAGCAGTGCTCATTTTGTGCTGCCAGATGCCCTTCCTGTCCTGTGCAGCAAGCCCAGTGAGTCACCTCCAGGAATCTGCAGGGAGGGTCCAGGTGTCAAAGAGGGGTGGGGTGTTTGGGAACCCACTAGGAGGAGGACAAGGATGGTGGATGCAGGTTCCTACACTTGGTGAAATTCTGGTGGGCAGGGAAGGTGGCTGGGAGGGGGTTGGGTGGGATGAGGCAGAGGCTTCAGAGGTGAAGATGGGGAGGGGGGATGGAGGAGTGTGTGTGTGTATCTTATCACCATTCTTTTTTTTATCGAGGAAAAATTCACATATAATTAACCATTAACTGTGTTAAGTGTACAGTTCGCTGGCACACAGTCCGTCTGCAGTATTGTACAACCACTACTACAAGTAGTTCCAAGATATTTTCATCTTGGAAAGAAATCAGCTCCCCATGCGTTAGCTGTCACTCCCACCCAGCCCTGGCAACCACTAATCTGTCTTCTGTCCTTATGGATTTGTCTGTTCTGGACATTTCGTATAAATGGAATCTTACCATGGCTGGCCTTTGGTGTCTGGCTTCTTTGACTGAGCATCGTGTTTTCAAGGTTTTTCCCCCAAAGATACTTCATTCTCCACTTTGTAACCCCCACTGCCCCCCATTACCCAGGCAACCACTGATTGGCTTCTGACACTATAGACCAGTTGCATTTCTAGAATTATATAGTAGATACCTTTTTTGGTCTGGCAAGTTTTACCCAACACAATTATTTTAAGATATGTACCTATCGTTGCATGTCTTAAAAGTGAACTCGTTTGTATGCTGAGCTGTATTCCATTGTACGGCTAGTCCACAATTAATTTACCTATTTCATCTGTTGACAGATACTTGGGTTGTTTCCAGTTCTTGATTATCAAGATAGAGCTGCTATGAACATTTATGTATAAATATGTTCATATGCTTTTATTTATTTTGGATAAATGCCCAGCCATGGAATGGGTTATATCACACGGGAGGTACAGACCTTCCCCAGCAATGTATGTGTTCTCGTTTCCTCACGTCCTTGGGGTCACATGTGGTCAGTCTTTTAAATTTTAGTTATTCTACTAGGTGTGCAATGGTATTACACTTTTTTTTTAAACGAGACTCACCTAACAAAACCACTTTAAAGTGACAAGTCAGTGGCATTTAGCACTTTGTGCACTATGAAAAGTGCTAAATGCCACTGAATTGCCTCTAAGAGTTCTAAGCGTGAGCTTGTCACGCTTCACAAAAGCTCTATTTGGGACTTTGATTGAGATTGCATTGTGTTCGCTGTGTTTGTAGATTAATTTGTGGTTGTGCAGCTAAGTGCCAGGCATTGGCGTAAGTGCTAGAGACAATGCCTTGATGAGAACAAAGCCTCTTCCCCCCTGACGTGTAGGTGGGGGGAGGGGCCACAGAACCAACTAATAAACCAGACAGATGGTGCTAAATTCCTGGGGTCTAAAAGCTGAGTAGGAGAGAAAGGCATGCTGGGTTGGGGGAAAGATGGGTTACTCTTTATATTAGTCAAAAGAAGCCTTGTGAACAGGGAGACATTTGGGTAGAAACTTGAAAGGTGGAAAGAGGTGGGTGAGCTGTACAGGTGTGTGGGTGAAAACTGCTGGGGAAGAGGGAACAGCAAATATAAAGGGACTGCGGTAGATATGTGTTCCTGAAAAAAAGTCTGGAAGGAGTGGAGTGAAGGTGGTTGTAAGATCCAATGTCAGAGATGATGGAGGACAGGCACAGAGGTGACCCCTAATCTGTATTCTGTCTGCTGTGGATCTGTGGGTTCTGGACGTTTCCTATAAACAGGCCTGCGCTATGTCACCTTTTGGGTCTGGCTTCTCTTACTGAGCATCATGGTTTCAGGGCTCATCCACATGCTGGCCCTGTCTGGTTTTGGTTTGTAGGTTATATTATCCTCTTAAAAGAGGTTGGGTGTTCTCTTCCATTCCCTTTTTTCTATTCTTTGTGTCAACCTGAATGAGATGGAAATTACCTGTTACTTGAAATGCTGATAAAACTGGATTGGAAAATCCTCTAGGTTTTGTCCTTTATAGAGAGGTAGATTCACACCCACCCCATTCTTCCCATCTCATTAACATTTTTTTGCTCAGCCATGTTTTTGGTATCCATGTTGATAATACGAATGTAATTCATAGTGATATGTAGTAAAAAAAAAAATGCATTTTATTAATACGTTCCCGTATTATTGGCTTTTGGGATAGTTTTCTGTTCCTACAAGGACATGCCTCTGCTATCCTCAGGCACTCCTGGTGTGTCTGGGATGCTGAGAAGTGCTACGCGGGCTGGCCTGTTGAATCAGCACATTTTCACTTTAGCACACAGTTGTCTTCCAGAACGACTTTTATCAATGTCCATTCCACACCCCTTGAAACCAGATGGCAGCTGAGTCCAGGGCCCATGCTGCCTGTGCCGTTCAGCAAACAGACGGACACAGGAGTTGGGATGTTGAGAATAAGCGTTTATCGTCAGAGCGCCAGTGGTCTGAGAAGGCAGCAGGTTAACACCTTCAAAACTGCCTTGCCTTCTCAGTCCGGCTGAGGGTATCTAAGGGAAAATCTGGGCATTATTCCAGGGCCTACGAGATGGTTCTGCGCGGGGGGTCTGGTATGCTTCATGGAGCCGTTCCTCTGGCAACATGGTCCTCTGGAGAGGTCAGGAGCCCGGGAACAAAGTAGTCTGGAAAGAATGCTAGACCAGGAGGGTTGTGATCAGTTAGCCTAAGGCATTAATCATGTTTCAGGGCAACTTTCTATGGCAGGGGAAGTTCTGAGGTCTGGGTCAAGCCTCTGGGGACAATCTATCGATAAGCTACAGGGCAAAGAAAAGTGAAGCTGAGGACACTGTGAGGCCTCTACTATGGAGGTCCCAACCGGGCCCTTCTTTACTTCAGGAGAATACCATTTCTCCCACAACCCTATTAATACTTGATATCATCTAACTTAAATTTTTCTGCCAACCTCATGGTTGGAAAATCTCAAGGTTATTTCAGTGGGCATTTTCGTGATTACTCGTGTTGCTGTCTTTTAAAAAATTTTAATAGATTTTATTTTCTAGAGCAATTCTAGGTTCCCAGCAAATTGAGTAGAAGGTACAGAGATTTCCCGTCCCCTCTGCCCTCACACAAGCACGGCCTCCCCTGTTATCAACATCCTACAGCAGAGTGGTGCATCGTTAAAACTGATGGACACATCATAGTCACCCAGAGTCCACAGATTACATTAGCGGTCACTCTCGGTGTTGTGCACTCTATAGGTTTAGAGAAATGTATCTACCATTCAGTATCATACAGAATAGTTTCACTGCCCTAAAAATCCTCTGCATTCTGCCTGTTCATCCCTCCCTCCCTCCAACTCCTGGAAATCACTAATCTTTTCACTGTCTCCATAGTTTTGCCTTCCAGAATGTCATACAGTTGGGAGCACCCACTAAGTAGGCTTTTCAGATTGGCTTCTTTCACTCAGTAATAGGCATTTAAGTCTTTAAGTCTTCATAGCTCATTTCTTTTTCACAATGAATAATATTCCATCATCTGGGTGTACCACAGTTTATTTATCCACTCACCTACTAAAAGACATCTAAGTGGCTCCAAGTTTTGAAAATTATGAGTAAAGCTGCCGTAAACATTCAAGTGCAGGTTTTTGTGGGGACACAGTTTCTAGCTCTGTCGGGTAAATACCAAGGAGCACGGTTTCTGGGCCATCTGAGTCTGTTTAGTTTTGTGAGAATCCGCCAAACTACCTCCCACTGCGGCTGCACCATTTTGCACCGCCACCGGCAGAGGGAGGGGCTGCCGCCACCATCCTTGCCCACTCTCCACGTAGTTGGTTTTCTGGATTTGGGGCATTCTGAACGGTGTGTAGTGCTATCTCCTTGTGATTTCAGTTTACATGTATTTCCCTGATGGTGTGTCACGTGTGATGTTTTCATATGCTTATTTGCAGTCTGCATATCATCTTCAGTGATTTGGGGCCATTTCCTAATTGGGTTGTTTTCTGCTGAGTTTTAAGAGTTCTTCATGTATCTTAGATCAAGGACTTTAAGAGTCCTTATCAGATTTGTCTTTTGACAATTTTTCTCCTAGTCTGTGCCTGTCTTCCCTCCCTTGATAGTGTCTTTCACTGAGTAGAAGATTTTAATTAGAATAAAATCCGGCTTATCCATTCTTTCTTTCATGGATCATGCCTTTTTATGTCTAAAACGTCATCACTGAACCCAAGATCGCCTGTGTTTTCTCCTATGTTATCTTCTAGAAATTTTACAGTTTTGCATTTTACATTCAGGTCTGTGGTCCATTTTGAGTTCATTTTTGAAAGGAGTAAGTTTTGTGTCTAGATTCATGTTTTTGCCTCTGGACGTCCAGTTGTCCCACCACCATTTGTTCAAAAGATTATTTTTTCTCCATTGTGTATTGCCTTTGATCCTTTGTGAAACATCAGTTGACTAAGTTTATGGAAGTCTACTTCAGGGCTTTCAATTCTGTTCCACTGATCTAGTCACCTATTCTTTGACTTCTTTCAACAGAATTTTGTAGTTTTCCTCATATAGAACTTATACATACTTTATTATATTTATGCCAAAGTATTTTATTTTGGGGGTGTTAATGTAAGTGGTTTTGTTTTTTATTTTAAAATGCCAATTTATAATTGCTGGTACATAGGAAATTGACTTTTGTGTATTAACCTGTATCTTGCAATGTTACTATAATGCCATATTAGTTCCAGGAGGGGTTTTTGGTAGGTTTTTTTCTACATAGATGATCATATTATCCGTGAACAAAGTTTTATTTCTTCCTTTCCAATCTGTATCCCTTTTATTTCCTTTTCTTGTCTTATTGCGTTAGCTAGACTTCTAGTACGGTGTGGGAAGGCACGATGAGAGGGGACATTGTTGTCTTGATCTTAGTGGCAAAGCTTCGAGTTTCTCACCATTAAGTATGATGTTAGCTGTAAGGTTTTTGGGGTAGATGTTCTTTATTAAGTTGAGGAAGTTCCCCTCTATTCCTAATTTACTGACTTTTCCCATTTTTTTTAAGTTGTGGCAAAGATACACATAACAAAATTCACCATCTAAATTATTTATTTTATTTATTTATTTATTTATTTATTATTTTTTCCCATCTTAACTACTTAAGTATTTTCACATCATTGTGTAACTAACCTCCAGAACTCTTTATCTTGCAAAACTGAAACTCTGTACCCGTTAAATGACCCCATTTCTCCCTCTCCCCAGCTCCTGTTGCCCACCATCTACTTTCTGTCTCTAGGAAGTTGATTCTTCTAGGGACCTTACAGAAGTGGAATCACACAGTATTTGTCTTTCTGAGTCTGGCTTATTTTATAATGTCCTCACAGTTTACGTCATAGCATGTGTCAGAACATCCTTCCTTTTTAAGACTGAATACCATTCTATTGTATTTACCTACATTTTGGAAATTCCATTCCTATGACTTGCCTGTTCATATCCTGTTGATCCCTTTACTTTTGGATGGCTCTTTTTCTCACTGATATTTGAGAGTTCTTTATTAAATTTCACACACACACACACAAACTCTACTCATTAAACAGTTATTTCCAATCTTCCCTCCTACCCCCAGCCCTTGGTGTCTATCAGTCTGCATTCTATTTTTATAGGTTTAGTTATTCTGGATATTTCATATAAAAGGAATCATAAAATGTATGACTTTTTGTGTCTGGCTTCTTTCACTTAACAATGGTTTTGAGGGTCAGCATGTATCAGTATTTCCTTTTTATGGCTGAATAATAATAGTGCATTGTATGGATCTACTACAATTTGTTTACGCATTCACCTGTTGATGGACGTTTGGGTTTCCCTCTTTTGGCTATGTGAACAGTGCTGCTATGACATTCATGTACAAGTATTTGTTTGAGTCTCTGCAACTTGTTTAGGTAGATACTTAGGAGTAGAATTGCTGGCTCATATGGTAATTCTGTTTAACTTTTTGAGGAGCCACCAAACTGTTGCACGGCGAATAACCATTTTATATTCCCAACAAAAATATGTGAGAGTTTTTCCAATTTTTCCACATCCTTACCAACAGTGGTTATTTTATGTTTTGCTATATATACATCCTTATGAATGTGAAGTGTTATCCTGTGGTTTTGATTTACATTGAACAGCCTTTGATTTATTGAACATCTTATGTGCTTGTTGGCTATTTGGATATCGTCTTTAGAAAAATGTCAATTCGAGTCCTTTGCCCATTCTTTTTTTTTTTGGTTGTTGAGTTGTGTTTACATGTTTTGGGTTCTAGGCCCTTTTCAGACATATGCAAATACTTTCTCCCATGCTGCAGGCTGTCTTTTTGCGTACCCTTTTTAAATTGTACTTATTCATAATATGAGTATCCTTCCCCACCTTCACAACCTCAAAAGCAGGAACAGTGACAGTATTTATATCTACCTGAATCCCCCTCCCCCCACAATCAAAAGTAATATATCACTTTTAAATTTTGTGTTTATATTTTATTAAAGAATTACAGTAGTACCCCCTAATCTGTGGTTTTGCATTCCACGGTTTCAGTTACCTGTGGTCGATTATGGTCCAAAAATTTTAAATGGAAAATTCCAGAAATCAATAAAACAGTACATATAGGGTTGGTGCAGTTCATGGTTTCAGGCATCTGCTGGGGGTCTACTGTAGTTTTGCTAGACAGATGTTCATGCCTAAATAATAAATCATTTTGTTTGAGTTGCTTTTGAACTTTATAAAATGGTCAACAATTCTACATGCTGCCGACTGGTTGTAAATGATTGCACCAGCTTACACTCTCCCCACTAATATGTGATTGTTATTGACCTCCATCTTCTCCAGCACTCGCTTTGTCCAATTTATTTATATTTGCCAGGCGAATTAGTGTTCATGGCATCTTACAGTCTTGCTTGGAATTGTCCCAATTCTGAATGAGATCGAGTGCGTCTTTGTTTATTGGCCGTGTCTCCTCTTCTGTGTCTGTGCATAATGTTTCTTTTTTTCCATTTTATTTTTAGGTTGGTTGTCCTTTTCTTACTCATTTTTATGTGTACTAAGGAGATCTGGATGTCTCTTTAGGGATAAAGAAGATGCATTTATACTTCCAGTTATTACCATGACAGGGCCATGGTCCCTGCAAATATCACCAGCAGAGGGCGCTGTCACCACTATTTTTGCTAGGATAGCTGGCAAGAATTTTCGTTTACACTTTTATGTTGAGCATCTTGCTGATTTGTTTCAAGGCCAGTTGTATCTTTCCCCTCTGAGCAACCTGTTCATTTCTTCATGCCGCCACCCTCTCGGGATCTACTTCTCTCTTAAAATTTACTCCTTCATGTTTGTCCTAGACGAGCCTTGGTTCTTTTTGTTATTCTCTTCCTTCTCTCTCCCTTTCTTCCCTTCAGGTCTTTCCATCTTCTCCAGAGTCCTTCCTCTGACACCTCATCCTCTTTCCAAGCTCAGATCCGCTTTCTCTCTCCCCTCAGCTGTTTTTCTTTTTTTTTTAGTTTCACAACAGAGCATGTATTTAACAAGTATCAAAATATGTTAAGTTCTGAAGACAGTTTCCACTGAAGAACAAGGAGGAGCTTCCTAAAATACATTTAAAAATTTCAAAGAGGTAAGGAAGTTACGGAGGTAAAAGTACAGGATAATTGAAATATTTTCAATAGGAATTTTAAGAGAGAAAATTCAGCGCATATAAACATTACGTGTGCAACACAAATTGATGTAGCCTAGACTATTTCCCAGGTTATAACTGAAAACACATAGCATTTACAGCTGAGAGATGAAAGTACAAATCCAGGCTTAGCTATTTAGGAACTGGCAGTTGTCACTGAAATCACTCCATTCCTTCGTGGTTTAGAGTGATAGGTGATACATAAGTATTTGTATATAAACATACATAAATAATATATAAAATTCTACATACAGCTGTTAAAAATATTGATGTTCTTAACTCCTTTTAATCGTGTTTCTCTTGTGCTTTTTCTTATGTTTCTTTATTGCATTTCTTTTTCAAAAAACTATCTGTTTTTCTGTTGTGTTAAATTCAAAGCAAGCGATAGACTATCTCCTTTTGTGGAGCATTTGTTTAACTTAAATGTTGCCCAGAGTGTCCATAGGGGTTTACTGACTTATCTTTCCTTTAGATATTCTTCCTCATTTTCCATTTTTTTCCTCCTTTCTCTCATTCCTCTTCCACTTTCTCCTCTACATCCTCTTCTTTTTCTCCTCCATTTTTTATTTTCCCCTCTTTCACCTTTACTATTCGATTACTCTGGTTTTTGATCATAAGGCATAACTGGCTGTTCCTGTGTAGGAGGATTAGAAGTATCAGGAGCTCTCTCCATCCTGAAAAAGTTTCTTTTCGTGGCTTCCAGAACACCACCCTCTTCTGAGTTTCCATCTATATCAGTGGCCAGTCTTCACAGCTTTCTTTGCTTGTTTCTTCTCTTCTTCTCAACCTGTGTCTCTCAGGACTAAAGCCACTTGGATCCGTTTCCTCTACAGCGCCCCTTCCCATCTCCCCAACGCCCTCCGTTCCCTTCTCTTGTATGCTGTCACCCCCCTGCCACCTGTCTCCTCTGTGCTCTTGGTTCTTCCCTCTCTTCCTAGTCCCTCCTTCCCAGCGTCTTAAACACGTTTCTCTTCCCTCTTCCTTCCTCTCCCTCCATCCTCACCTCTAGGAGACAAAGTAGAGACCTTTCCTTCTCAGCCTCGTGTGCCCACCCCCATTCCCCTTCTCTTGCTCTCCCTGTTGTCCTTCAGCCAGTCTCAACATGTCCACCCTCCCTCGCCTCTCCTGCTCTCCTCACCTCCCCAATCTCCAAGCTGATTCTTCTCTCTCAGATGTTCCTCCTGGGCCCTTTGTTTTCTCTCTCTCTCTCTCTCACGATCTGTCCTTTCTCTAACACACTTCCTCTCCCCCATGTCCTCCTGCGGTGCCCCTGTCCTCTGCCATCTCCTACTTCTCTATTTTCTATAACTCACCTCTTCTTTTTGTTCTCCTGAAGGCAGGACTTTCTGGCCCTGCATGGGGCCTTGTGGCTGTGATTTCTGGGGTATGGGACATAGTTCCTCAGCCTGTCTCAGCTGGGGAGGCAGGTGACACCTTCCATAATGTTTCTGAAGAGACAGACAGTAACCACACCCAGGCTGATCCTTGGGAAGCCTGTGAGAATCCCCACCCCCAGGCCCTATTTCCCTGTCTCCAGGGAGGCCCCAGGACCATGAAGGCGGGGTTCTGCCCCTCTTGAGTGGGGACTGTGAGGACAGGCATGACCTCCCCTCTCATCTCCATGACCTTGGACAAGGTCTGCTGCCTTCTCATCTGTAGCTGCCTTCTCATCTGTAAGCTGGGCCTTCTCATCTGTAAGCTGGCTGAAGGCTAGAAGGAGGTGGCTTGGCTAAGGCGTTGGCTGGGAGTCAGGGCCTCATCTGGTGCTGTCTGGATCCCCTGGGACTGGGCACATGTCTCGGGGTGGCAGTATCCCATCAGTGGGGTATGTAAGTAGAGTCCTGGTTTCCTTAGGGCCTCTGATGAGCTATGACAGGGACACAAACACTCAGGCAGAGAATGTGGCTCCATTCAAGTTTTATTGGACCCCTTTCAGCCTGGGGCTCTTCACAGTTCCCAGGATGCAACCTGGAGGTAGCTCTGGCGAGGCACAGCGCCCTGCTGCTGCCCACCGCCCCGGCTCTGTCCACTGACCCAAGGGAAGGAGAGAGGGTGGGCAGAAGATAGGAGCTGGAGACAGATCATCAGCCCTCCCCGCGCCCTGGGGTGGGACCCTCCCTGTCTCCATGGAATGGCCCAAGGGCCACCAGTCCAGCCGCCCCACAAATCCAAGGCGCTGGAGGCGGCCCCTCACAGCTAATCCTCGGCCAGCTATGTGGCTGACATGTGCCCATTGGCCAGCCGCCTGGCTGCCCGGCTCCGAGGGCCATCAGTGGGGTCTGCCCCAGATCCTGGAGCTGCCCCGTTCTTCAGCTGCAGACACTCCTGGGCTGCCTCCTCTTCGCTGGAGTCCGACTCCTCCACGTCACTGCGAATGTCCTTCTCTATCTGGAGGACAGAGAGTGGGGATGAGGCTGAGGGTGGGCTGGGCTGGGGCTCTGGGGTAGCACACGCGAGCCCACCCTCCCCGGGCCCTACCTGGCCTTTCTTTGTGAAGCTGTGGATCATGCGAAGGATGAGGCAAGACCAAAATATGTGCAGCAGCTGCAGCAGCATCAGCAGCGAGTTGAAGAAGTAATAGCCAAAGAAGGGACCCGAGTTGGCGATGGACTCGTAGTATGTGGTATAGAGGATCCTGAGGCAGGCAAGAGGGTGAGGGGGGCTTCACCAGCTGCTCTAGCCCCCAGTCCTAGCAAGCTCTAACTTGAGTGACCTTCCCTGCTCCGGAACCTTCAATGCCTCCCCATAACCCCCAGAGTAATACCTATGCTCTTCAGCTGGGCATTTAAATGCCCCTCACATGGTTATGTTAAATGAGGACCAGGAGCTTGCTGGCTGGCCTTGCACAACCACGAACCCCCAGGGGGCAGCTGCTTTCCTGGGTGGTCCTTTCACATCTTCTCTCCTCAGATCCCCTTCTCCCCCTACCCAGCAGGCTCTCACACCCTGCCACCCTCACCCAGGTCAGCTGTAAGGTCACCAGTGATCTGCCTGGCTCAGGCACTCGGCTGGCCCTTCCTGACACCCTTTCTTCACATGCCTTCAGGGACCACCCTCCTGTCTCTCCACTTTATGGCTGCTCTCTCTGCATCTCCTCTGCAGCCCTCCCCACGCCCCCCCACCCCGACCCAAAAACATCAGGGGCCCCAGGACTGGGTCTCTCTGTCTGCACTTGGACAGGTGATGCTGTCCAGTCTTGTGACTGCGAACACTGGATACCGCATCTCTCCCTGGAACCCCACGCTGGTGTGCCCACCGCTTCCTCCATGACTGTTGGGGATGGGTTGGGCTGTAGGCCCTTCAAACCTAGCACAGCCAGAGCTGAGTTCCTGATCCTCAAGGAACAACGCTGCGCTCTTTACCATCTTGTGACCCTCGAGTCATCCCCCACTTCTGAGTCTACTCATTTCTCTCACCTGCATCAGACCAGAGCAGTCTCTGCCCTGGTCCTGAGGGGGAGGTGGGCTCTCACCAGTTCTCTCTGAAGCCACCAGAGGGCGCCTGTGAGCACCCAGGTCAGGCCTCTCCCTCCTCTGCTCAGAACCCTTCACTTCACTTGGATAAAAACCCCAAGCCCTCCCGGCAGCCCATAGGCCCTGCACGACCTAATGGTCCCCTTCCTGTTCTCAGCTCCTCCCTCTTTCCCCCTAGCTCACTCTGATCCTGCCATGCGGGCTTCCCCTCTGTTCTTCCAACATGCAGGGCACTGTCCAGCCTCAGGGGCTTTGCATGTTCCCTCTGCCTGGAAGGCTCTTCTGCTGGGATCAGCGCAGTTTTCTCCCTTACCTCCCTCCAGTCTTTCTGAACCAACACTGTCAGTGGTGCCTTTCCTGACAGTCCTAATTCCAACTACCCACACACTTCCTGTGCCTGACTTTTCAATACAATCACTCCCTCACATGCTCAATATTCTACTTGTTTGCCTTATTTTATCCCCCCACTCCATGTCAGCTCCTTGTGAGCAGAGATCTTCATGTAGCTCCCTCTGCAGTGAGAGGCTCAGCAAATACAGTGGGTAAAGACTTCAGTGAAAAAAATAAATAAATAAAAGGCTTTAGTGAGCTGGTGCCTGACCACTCCACATTCCAGGCACACAGGGGCATGAGGACTGAGCTCAGTTCTGGCTCTCAAACCTCTGGTCCTTTGCATATGCTGTACCCTGGGCTGGAGACTCAGTACCCTTCCTTGCCTTTTCCTGGATGCTTCCCAGACAACACCCCCTGCCCCCCGGGTCTGGAACGAAGGGTGAGGCAGGCTGGATCACAGATGTGTGTGCCCACCCCCCCAACCCCCCTCACTGGACTCACTGGGTGGGGAAGAGCACAAGGCGAGTGTAGAAGAAGACCATGGAGAAGACGATGAAGAGAGAGTTGCACACTCGCTGCTGGTGTGCATAGTTGAACATCTTACAGGCCTGGGAGGGCAGCAGAAAGGGACTCAGGTGGGTGGTAGGGGCAGGGCACCAGGTGGGGAGGGGCCTTGTCTTAAGGAAAAGGGGTCATAGGCCTGGGCCTTATCTCCAGGAATTGTCTAGAAAAGTACAAAGTGGATGTGTGTGCGAAGCTTCATGTCTGGAAGAGAAGAGGAAGCATGGCCTCACCTTCCATGAAGATAGAGAGGGACAGTCTCTCAGACGAGTAGGGTGGGGTCTCCTCTTCCAGGAAAGCTGAGGGGATGGGGCCTCACCTCATGGAAGACAGGGGGGTGGGCCCTCAGCCCCAGGGGCACGTGGGAGGTGGGGAGGGCAGCGGGGAGGGGTCTGGCCTGGCCCACCTCCAGCAGGTAGTCCGCAGAGTCGTGCAGCAGCAGCACTAGAGAGCCGATGCGCAGCAGGTTGGCGCTGTAGGAGAAGGTGATGAGGGTGATGGTCACCACGTGGTGCGCCACCTGCTCCTTGAAATCCTGTGGGAGACGATGGGGTCACAGCTGGGACAATGCTGGGTGGCTGGCTGGTGGGGCCCCCAGGGCTGGGAGCAGGCCCTCTCAGGGAACTGGTTGGCATCTGGACCCAGTGGACTCCGTGCTTCCTGCCCGAGGCACCAGGGGTCCTCCAGGTGTGGGGTGAGGCCATCCCTCCCCACCTGAGCCTAGGACCCGACTCCCCAGGACACCACTTCCCTAGCGGGACTCGGCCGGGCCTTACCTTGCGGTGGATATCGAAGGGCAGCGTCAGCAGAAGCGAGATGTAGAAGCTCAGCTCCAGGAGGTACCAGCAGTACAGGGCTGGCTTCAGTGGCTGCAGCAGGGAGGTGGGGCAGGGTTGGCTGGGGACCCAGCATGGCTCAGGGCCCTCCCCAATTTGCTCAAAATCAGGACACTTGTATCCCGATGAGCAAAGAAGGTGTGAGCTCCCCATCCCTGGAGGTAGTCAAGGGCAATGATGTGGCAGTGCCTACTCCAAGTTTGCTGACTCCTGGCCCCTCTCCATTCCGCAGGGCACAGAGCAGAACTCGGAGGAGATTATGATGTCATGTCCAGGTTTGGCTCTGCTACCTATGGCCACAGGAACTCTGACCACCCCAGTCCTCCCCCCAGCCTCTGCCCCCGCCCCCACTCACCTGGTTTGGGTAATTGTCCCAGCACATTGCCGGCCTCCATAGCCATGACTCCTGCAGGGACACAGGCATTTGAGGGGCGAGCACCCCCACGGGGGACTCCTTGGGTTTCTCTAGCCCTCTAGGTGCTGCCTTACTCAGCTTTGCTATTTGCTGCCTGGCGACATTCCCACTCTCACTGGAGATCATGGGCTGGCTCACTGCCGGATCCCCAGCCCCAAGTTCAGAGGGGAACATCTGCCATGACCTGGCCACATTCTCTGTCTTCTCTGTGCACATACTCTCCCCTCCACCCGCACCCCTCCAAACCCCCATCCAGAGCCAGGCCTGGTGCTCAGTAGGCGCTTGTGGGACAGGTGGAGGGACCAGGAAGCAGTCAGGAACACTCACGTGGTAGAGGACCGATAGGCCGCCAAAGAAGGAACACAGATAGAAGACAAACCTCCAGCTACAGATGAGGAGGGAGCCCATGAGACAGCTGCCACCACAGTGGACGCCTCTCCCTGCACTCCCTCCCCAGCTCTGTCCCGGGCTGACCTGGCCTCACAGAACTTCTTGGTCAGGCAAGGCCGGTCCCGCTTCTGACGTCTCCAGAACCAGTGTTGGGTCTGCTTTAGCGTGAGACCACACTGGGCAGCCAGGACAGCCATTTGAGCCTGGGGAGTAGGCGGTGGGGGCCACGGTGACGGAGGTGGCTTCCCACTTCTGTTCTGGGATAGGCGGGACCCAGCTCTGCCCCCCACCCCCTGCGGCCCCAGACCTCACCTGTGGGGCTGTCTACCTATGGAGACAGGGGAGTGGGGGGGGGTCATTGGGTACCCCCCCGCCCCTGCCCAGTCAGGCCCTGAGAACCCAGCCCTGCTCACAGGACAGGCAGGTGACTGATGGGGACTGGGATTATGAGAGGGGCTGGGAGGAGCTCCCCACAGAGATTTTCCCACCCTCCCCCTAGAACAGTGAGGTTTCACTCCTATTCCGGGCAGGCAGTTGAAACATTGCCCCCACCCCTACCTGCAGATGGGGACTTATGGGGGGGTGGTCACAAGGCTCTGTTCTGCAGGAGCGGCCCCCGCCAGGGCAGGAAGACCTCTCCTTCCCCCTCTCCCCCTCAGGACCCAGCCCAGCACTGGGCAGCTACAGCACAGTTGGCACTAGGAGGGTCATGTGGCTGCAGAACCCCAGAATAGTCAGGTCTTTGCTCTTCTTCGAAACAAGAGGGAAACCTGCTCTCCCCACCCACTCCAGTCCCCAGAGCTGCTCATTAGGCAGCTGGGTTCACTGATGGGGGTGAAGATGGAGTCTGGAGATGGAGTCTGGGGCAGGGGTGGAGACACTGTAGGGGAACCAGAGGCTGCCTGGGCTTTCCCTGCCCCTGGGCCACATACCACCCCAGGCCCCACCCTCACAGCAGCCAAGCAGGCAGACGGGAGGAGGAAGGCCGCAGGGACCCTCACTCACCTCCTTGGTTTTCCATCCCTCCGTGAGGAAGTGTTTCTCCAGCGTGGCATTGGGTTTCACCGGCCTCCTGGCCTGATCCCGCACACCCAGCCACCGGCTCAGGGGCAGGCCGACGAGTCTGGGTGCAGGCAACACAGCCTATCAGTACAGGTGAGAAGGAACGTACATGCTACAGGTGGGAAGACTGAGGCTGGAAGGAGCCACGTCACTTTCTGGAACCCTGGAGGGTAGCCTGGCTGATGCATTAGATGGAGCATAAGACAGGCAGCTGAACTGGTTTTCAGGATGAGGATGTGGCCAACTTTTGAGGTACTGGATCACCTTCTTCCAATCCAATCCCAAACCAGGGATCGGAGTTCCCTTGCTGCCTGTTTCATAGTGGCCTGGATCTTGGTCTGGCCCCCACCAGCTGGGGACTCCCCGCTAGTAGGAGCAGGTCTGCTTCCTCCCCTCAGACTTCCCTTCTCCCAGCCTCCCCTCCAGCCTGGACTCTTGAAGGAGCCCGAAGCTGGTCAATAACCACATTGCCCACACGGGGGCACCCAAGGCCAGGTCAGGACTGGATTTCATAGCCATAATCCCAACATCACCATCCATTTGGGGAAACTGAGATGCAGAGCAGCCTAGCAAGGAATTTATTCCAGACTCAGTCATGATGGGGGAGAATGGAGCACACGGATGTTTGTTGCGTGCTTATGATCTGTCAAGCGTGACCCTATCATTACCGTCCCCATTGTCCTAGAGGCTGAGAGAAGTCAGACATGTGCCCAAGGCGACACAGCCAATGAGTGGCAGACCCAGAAATTGAACCTAGGATTCACTTTCCCTTAACAATGCGGAAACTCCTGCCTTTCACTCTGGAAAAGCTACCCCCCGCACTGCTCTTTAGCAAGCAAGGGGTACCCTTAGGATCTGATGACCTCCCTCTCCCCACCCCACCTAAGCCACAGCCATCAGCTAAACAGGGCCCTAGTAGTGAACCTGGGCTCACTCCGCTCCCCCAACACTCCCCTACCCCCTGGGAAAGCAGACCCGCCCACCTGGCAAGGCCTAGCTGAATTAGGCCTCCTGGAATCCCCCTGGCAAAGCCTCAGTCCTGGCTTGCCTACTGTGTGACCTCAGGCAGGTCACTTGACCTCCCTATGCCTCCATTTCCTCTTCTGTAAAATGGGAATAATAATAGTACCACCTCATGGGGCTGCACGGAGAGCTAAACGGGTTAAGACATGTCAACTGCTTAGAGCAGTGGCTGGCACCACTCAGAAGGTGCCTGTTAAATATATGCATCAGTGGATGTGCCCTGGGTCCCGTGTCCAGCCTATGTCCAGGGAGCCCAGACCCTGAGAAGCTCTTCATGAGTAGGAGAGACAGAGCAAGATACAGGCCGCTTCCATGCCCTTGTGGTCAGGGCAGGACAGGGCGGGGACCCAAAGTGGCTGGAGGGGGTTAGGGGGAAGGGGCAGGGCATGCTTCCCTGGAACCCAGCCTTAAAGGAACTGCAGGGGAGCTGGTGTGAAGGCCAGGGGCCTGCAAAAAAAGATGGTGGACCTGAAACCAGGTGTGAGGAGCAGAGGAGGAAGTCTGTGTGGAGAAAGGAGAGGGGGAGGGGTCCTTGGCATCAAGGGAAGCTTGGTGGGGGGGTAGTGGGGAGGCCAGCAGGAAAGGGGTCTGGCAAGGCAGGTCTGGGAGCTGTGACCACAGCACTGGTCATGTAGAAAAGGGTGGGACTACATAGGAGAGAGGAAGGGACCCCAGGAGAGGTGCCCACAACCAGATGGACACCAGACAAAGAGGGAGAAACTCAGTTCCAAGCAGCATCTGAGTCACCCATGACTGACAATCCACAGTTTGGCAACTAGGAGGTGGCATACACTCAGGCGGGGGCCAGGCCAAGGTGCAAGAGACTGGGGGTGAGCGGACGGGGACCCAGAGGAGGCAGGAGTGGCTCTGCGCCTTCCTTTGGCTGAAAAGGGGAACGGGAAGGAAGGTGTTAGGAGCAGTAGGGGGTGAGGGAGGAGTGTACAGGTGAGGGACAGGTTTGCCCGTAAGGGACAGGGACAGAAGCGGGTGGGCAGGTGTTTCTTTCCTTACTGCAGACCCATCCTCAGCCTGCAAAGTGGGCATATGCCCTCCGGGTCCCCATCCATTTTGTGACAATGCCAGCATCCTGGTAAAGCAGCCATCAGAGATCAGAAGAATGTGAGTAACGGCAGCTGGGAGCAGGCTGGAGTGGGGAGAAGTACTTGGGTTCAAAGTCAGGGACACATTAAGACAAAGCCATGAAACCACGCACACGGTGACAGCACAGGGCCAGCAGCGTGTGCGTGCACACACACACACGCACACATGCACACACACACGAGCTACAGCAGACACTCACCTCTCAAAGATGAAGCGCATGGCCACCAGGGCCAGTGCCAGGGGCAGGGCCACCAGCATGTCCTGGGGGTGGGCGTAGACCAGGCCATCTCGGTCCTCTAGGTCAGCCCATGAGTTGTTCGGTGGTAGCCAGAACCTGTCCTGCCACAGCCACTCGTTCAGACCAGACCACATCCTGTGGACAGATGGTCCAGTTAGTGGGGAGGCAAGTACGCGGGTGGCTGGAGCTGGAGGGCCCCCCACCCGGCCCTCATTCCCCCAGTGCCTGGCAACCTGAGTTTATGACAGCCAGTGTTAAGGATAGACATGGGCTGTGTGTCCTCAAGCAAATGACTTGACTTCTCTGAACCTCAAGTTCGTCTGTAAAACAGGGGCAGGAATAACCACCTCTCAGCCCAGCCTGGTCAGGCACACCAAGTGCTTAGCCTGGTGCCTGCTGACCCTTAACAACATAGCTCATGACAGTAGTTACTATTCCTTACTTTACAGACGAGAAAACAGCGGCCAGAAGTCAAGGGAGTGGCTGAGTGGGGTCATTACCTCAAACTCTTAAATGTCCAGGAATGTTTCCTGCTGTTGTAGGAAGGTGCTTTGATGCAGCCCAAAGATGAAGGATTTAAGGAAATCTGCAATTCCCTCCCTAGCCATCCTCCTCAACATGGACTCCCCTGGAGGTGTGAATGTCAGCTATCACTGGCTTGGGCAGCATTGAGGCAAAAGAGCCAACTGCAAGACCAAGCTTCTCAAATAACACAGCAGCAACCAAGGTGAGCCAGCTTTCCCCCAAAGTGCAGGGGAGCAGCCCCTACCCGCAGAGCCCAGCTGTCCTGACTAGCCACACAGCTTCTCCCTTTCTTGAGATCTTAAGAGCCCAGACCCCCACGCTGATCTCACTTAGAATGTTTGTTCACTCACATCTATCTGTCCGTCCGTCCATCCATCCATCTACCTACCCACAATATATCCTCTGACTGACTTGTACATGCCAACCCAGGCTGGGTGTTGGGGACACAGCAGGGAACAAAGCAGACACATTCCTGTCTCCATGGAGCTCCCAGCCCGCAGAGTAGGCAGCCAATATGCAAGTAAACAGATTCATAGATAAATGAAATAACCCCAGTATGATGGGGCCTGGTAGAAAATAAATAGGGTGGCCTGCTTTTAAATGAGGTGACCAAGGTAGGACTCTCTAAGGAGAAACCATCTGAGCTGAGACCTAGAGATAAGGAGGGCCTGGGTTTACACAGAGGAGAGTGGTGGTACAGAGGGGCTTTCCAGAGACCAAAAGCAGTATGTGCAAAGGCCCTGAGGCAGCAATGAGATAGAGAGCTAGAGGGTCAGTGAAGAGGCCTGTGTGGCTGGAGGGGAAGAGAGAGAGGTGAAAACAGGGAGGGGACTGGGCATGTCATGCAGGGCCTGTGGGCCATAGGAAAGAATGTAGATGGTTTCCCCCAATGCTTTATGAGAAAAATTTTCAAACTTGCAGAAAAGTAGAAAGAATTTACAATGAATGCCTATGTGCCCACTGCTAGATTCTACCATTAACATCTTGCCATTTGTTTCATTACACCTGCCCATGCTCCATCCCTCTCTCTATCCAGCCATTAGTCCATCTGATTTTTCTGGATGCATTTCAGAAGCAGCAGCAGACACCAAGCCACAGCATCCCTATGCATTTCAGTGTTCGGATCATAACTTGGGTTCAACATCTGCTTATGGATTTTTTTCTTTCAAGATAAATTTTAGTAGAGCAAAATGCATCAATCAGAAGTGGAGAGTCGCTGAGTTTTGGCAAATGCATGTACCTATGTAATCCAATCTTCTACCACAAAAACTTTGTTTTTCCACAAAGTTCTCTCGTACCCTTTGCCAGTGAATCTCCATCTCCACTGTCCTAAGGTCACCTCTGTCCCAGTTTTTTTCCATCTGTACTGAGGGGAATCTGTCAGATGGATGGAAGGGCCCCAAGGAGCAGGCTGTTTTATCTGTCCTAGAACCTCACATAAACTTATGGACGCACAGACTCCATCGTCATGCCTGGCTGCTTTCACTGTGTTGTGTTTTTAAGACTCACCCATGTTGCATCTACCAGTAGCTTCTTTCCTTTTTAATACGGAATCGTAGGCACCATATGAATATACCACAGTTGATTATCATTCTCTCATTGATGGGCATTTGGGATGCTTCCAGTCTGGGATAATTATGAGCAAAGCTGTTATGTTTGTGTCTGAATCGTGTGTGAACAGAAGTTTTCACGTCTCTTGAAGTTAAACATAGCCACGTCGTGTTTAACTTTATAAGCGACTGCCAAACTGTTTTCCGGGATGGCTGCATCATTTTACACTCCTGCCCGTGGAGTCTGGGGGTTCTGTGCTTGTGATTTTATTTTAGGCAAGGTGGCAAGTCACAGGGTGTTAGTTGCCAGGCAGGAAGTGGTCTATGAGAGGCCAGATGGGGTGCTGTGGGCTGTCCAGATGAGGTGGGTGGGGTGGAAAGAATGGGACATTTCCAGAGACATTTTGGAGGCAGAGCCCCCAAGAGTTGAACACCCTCAAGAAAGGAGCCAGAAGAAAAGCAGGCACATACAATTCCATTTACATCAAGTTCAACGCCAGGCAAAACAAATCTATGATGCTTGTGTTGGTTTCCTGGGGCTGCTGTACAGTTACCACAGATTTCATGGCTTAAAACATTACAGATTTATTCTCTTACAGTTCTGGGGGTCAGAAGTCTGAAACAGATCTCGACAGACTAACATTGGCGTGTCGGCAGGGCTGCTGAGATCCTTCTGGAAGCTCTCGGGGAGAATGTGTTTCTGTGCCTCTTTCAGCTTCTAGAGGTACCTCCATTTCTTGGCTCATGGCCCCTTCCTCCATCTTCAAAGAGAGAGCAGCACAGCACCTTCAAATCTCTCTGACCCTCCTGCCTCCCTCTTACAAGGACCCCTGTGATTACTTTGGGCTCCTCCAGGTAATCCAGGGTCATCGCCCACCTCAAGGTCAGCCTGTTAGCAACCTTAATTCCACTGGCAAACTCAATTCCCCTTTGCCATGACAAATAACATATTCTCAGGCCCCAGGATTAGGATGTGGACATCTTTAAGGGACATTATTCTGCCTGCCACATTGCTGGCCATTGGGACAGTGGTTGCTCTTAGGGAAAGGTAGTGACTGGAGAGGCCATGAGGGGCTGCTGAGGCTTGGAAGGTTCTGTCCTGATCTAGGTGCTATTTTGATTGAGATAATTCACTGAGTTATGCATCTATGATGTGAGGCCTTTTCTCTGTACAAATTAAAATGTCAACGATTTAAAAAGTCTACGATTCAGATTTCTGACATGTGGGTTTTCTCCTACAAGCAATTCTCTGATACCAGCTGGATGTCCTGCAATTCAGCTCAATTCTGACGCTATCTATCTGGAGACAATGCCAGATGTTGCAGGTTGAGGGCTCCATCCCACAAGACCACTCCACACCCGCACCCCACCCCATGCTCCCTACTTCAGACACAGTCACCTGGGCTTTTGACCAATTTGCTGCAGACTGGAGTTTCCCACCAACTCCCTCTTGGGTTTGATGAATTTGCTGGAGTGGCTCACAGAACTCAGAAAAACAGTTTACTCACTAGATCACCAGTTTATTATAAAGAATACAACTCAGGAGCAGCCAGATGGAAGAGATGCATAAGGCCAGGTGCAGGGAAGGGCGCGGAGCTGCCACGCCCTCTCCACATCCCAGTCTCCCTGAATCTTCAGGTGTTTGCAACCTGGAAGCTCACCGTACCCTGTCCCTTTGCATTTTCACGGAGGCTTCATTATATAGTCCTGATTGATTATATCATTAGCTATTGGATTGAGTCTACCTACCTCCAGCCCCTCACCACTCCCTAAAGGTCCTGCGGTAGGACTGAAAGTTCCAACCCTCTGGTCACAGGATTGGGTCCCCTGACAATCAGCCCCATCCTTAGGGGACCAAGGGGGAACTTTCCCAAAGTCATCTCATTAACATAAAAGACACCTTTATCACACTCTCAATTCCCATGACTTTAGGAGCTCTGTGCCAGGACAGGGAACAAAGACCGAGTTTGTATTTCTCATTATAAATCACAATATCACAAGTCAAAGACAGAGAAAAGGAAAACTAGAGTCTGAAGGACTGGGTGGACCAGGTGGCTGAGAGGATCTGGGGCAGGAGTTGGGCTCAGTGTTGAACAAGACAAGCACGGGGGCCTCAGATGTCCCCGTGGTCACATGGAAGGGGCAGGAGCTCTGTGGGCCTGGGTGGGGTTGGGGGGAAGGCCCGGGCAGGACTGGGCAGTGTATGGCTGATGTTTAAACCCAAGGGGATGGATGGAATCTCTGGGGAGGGGGAAGCAGCCCTCCAACCACACTGGGGGAATCCAGCATTTAGGCATCCATGAGTAATTAGCAGTGGCAACTGCCACTGGACGCTCGGTGGGGGAGGAGCACTAGACGGCTGCAGCTTGGCAAAGGTCAGGGATGTGTGGCGGTGGCTGGTTTAGACCCACAAGGCTCAGGTAGCTCAGACAGAACAGGCAGATGGACAGAAACACGCAGGGACTTTTGCTCAGGTGGTCGATCTCTCTGTCTTCATCAATAGGCAAGGCTGGCTTGATTGCGTGCATCCACTGGGCACTTGGGCACATGCCCAGCCTGGCCTTCCCAGACCCACCACAGGGCATCTCCAGCTTCATCCTTAAGGGCTCTCCCACCCATCAGATAGACTACCCCCAAGTGCCAATGGAAGTGAGCTGGAAGTCCAGATCCCCAGCCCCATGTTCTCCCCTTCCCCAAGGGTGCCCAGACCAGGGTCCATTGAAGACGTGATGCCTGCAAGCCGTGATGAGACAAGGGACAAGGGAGAATACATAAGAAGAATGGCAGCTTGTAATCTCAGGCCTCTGCCGATGTCCCCAGCCTCAGAGCCCACCATTCATTGCCTGACACTCTGCTCCCACCACACTGTATGATTTCACACATAGTAGCCTTTACAAATGCTGTCCTCTGCCTGGAGCGCCCATCTGCTGGGTGGTGAGGACACAGAATGGTAGGAAAGTGGGCAAGAACTCTGCCCCTGCAGGGCTGACCCATCTTTGTCTGTCTGGCAATCTCCCACGTGTCCTTTAAAACCCAGTTCAGTTGTTACTTCCTCCTGAAGGCACCTCCAGATTGCCCCCACCTTGGATTCACTTAAAGTACCTCCCTGAGCCCTGCCTTGCTCACTCTACCATTGGGAGCTGGCCAGGCAGTCCTTTTGGAGGCGGTGAGGGGCAGAGAAGGGGACACGACCAGCTTTGAATCTCAGTCCTCTTGGCTGAAGCAGGCCCAGCCCTTTCTGGCTCCCAAGTCATTTTGGAACAGCACTTACCAACCCAGGGAGCCCCCCGAGGGGGCTTCAGACAGACGCCCCCTCCGCTGGCTGCAGAGGTCTCGGCCCTGGAGGTCCCATCCTCTCTCTAAGCCGTCTTTGTCTCTCCCCCCACCCCCTTCACCCCTTGATTAGGAAGAGCGAAAGCAGAGGGCCGGAGTCCCAGCTCCAGTGCTCCCGGTCCTGGGTGCCTCAATTTTTTCACCTACCTATTGGTAGGACAGGTACATGGACAGGTAAGCTCAGGAGCAGCTGTAACCATCCATGGCCAGCGAGGCCCAAGCTTCTCTTATACCCCCTAACCCCCCAGATGCCCTCTTCCTGAGGGACAGGAGGAAGTGGGGCTCAGAGTGTTATGCCTCCTCGATCTGCATTATTTGGACCCCAGCTCCTCTGCCTTCCTGGGCCTCAGCCACCCCACCTGAAAAATGGGTACAGCCAGACCTCCTGCTTCACCAGGAGGCTGGGCAGTTCACAAACACTGTATGCTGCTATCTATCTCAGCAGACTAGATTTCTGTCTCACCTGTTTAGCCGTCATGCAACCTCAGGCAAGTGACCTTGTTGCGTCATCCCTCAGTTTCCTCATCTGTAAAATGGGGATAACAATAGGCCCTCCCACACGCGGTGACTGGAATGGTGCCTGGGGCGAGTGAGCACTAGGTGGTTTACTTACTTGCTGTCAGCAGCACAGAGGAGAGGCGGAGGGCTGGGAAAGGTCCAGAAAGGAGGGCTGCGGGCCTGTGGCAGGTTCTGGGCGCTTCCTCCCAGAACATCCCTGGGCCTCTGCACAGGCACCTCCCCTTACAGCTGGAGCTAATGAGCGCAGGCTGGGCTCACCCAGGGCTACTGAGGGGTCACTTGGAGAATCACTCAGCGGGCAGCTGAACCAACCTGACCAGCCAGAGCCTTCATTCCCGTCACCCCACACACCCACACACCCACACCCATCCCCCGCAGCCTGCCCTATCTCCCAGCCCAGCTGCATCTTGAAGCCCCTTTGGCTTTATTCCCAGCCCCGCCCCTGCCACCTGGAGCCAGACTCTGATAATCCTTCTTAGCAGCTAAAAATATTCCCAGATTAGGGGAGACAGAGAGATTAGGGCTTCCTGCTAACAGAAGGAGGGGGAGTAGAGGATCCCTGGCCCACCCCAGGGGTCTGCATGAGCACACCGGGTCCATATTATTCCCCTGAACCCCCAAACATCCCAGTATCGCCCAGCAGAGCAGGGCTGTGAATGTAGGTTTTTTTTGTTTTATTTACAATCAAGCTGGAAACGCAGGGCTTGCCAGGCTGTGAAAAAGGAAATAGATTCAGACTCTAGATGTCCAGGCCCAGTTGAAGGACAGAGGGATGGACGGGGACGGGGACGGACACACACACACACACAGCCACCTCGCCCTGCAGCCTGGCCTGCTGCCTGGTCACCTGACTCCTGCGGCTGGAGGCCCAGGCAAAGAACACATGATGTGCTAAATCCATAACTATGGCTGCTCCTGTACTGGGCCCTGGCTGTCCTCGGCTCCTCCACTGTGGGCCTCTCTGAGCAGGGTCCCCGAAGGGTGCTGATGACCAGAGCTGCAGCCATTCCGGGAGAGACTACCATGCTGCTCCCTGCACAGACCAGAAGAAGGGCCCCAAGTTCAGGGCCCCACCTTGCTCTAGCCCCACCCCCCATATCTGGACACACTCCTGCCCTCCGCACTCCCCTCTCCCCAGCAGCTCGATTCACTGCAGTGGCTACATGGTGGGTGGTGGGCTTCTAACCCATCAAGCTCATTCCTGACCCAGGGCCTCTGCATGTGCTGTCCCCGCCCACAGCTGTCCCTGCCTCATCATGCACACCTCAGCTCACTTGTCATCTCCTCAGAGAAGCCGCCTCAGCTTGCTACTAAAGAAGCCACCATATTATTACACCTTCTCACCCTCTTTTGTTCCTTCAGCCCTGTCATCCCAGTTGATCTGTTTTCTTGTATACTTGTTTGTCTGCCTCACCACAAGGCAGAAGCCTCACAAAGGCATGAATGTTGTTTTAGTCACTGCTGTGTCCTCAGACAGGTCTTGGCACAACATTATGTGTCAACTAAATGCAAAGTGGATGAATGAGTGGGCAGAACACACACTTTGACAGGTGGGTGGATATGAAGACTTTAGCTCAGGTAGTCGAACTTTCTAGAAAAAGAGACCACTTTCTTAAGCAAAGTCAGCTTGATACCTGTAAAGTAGGTCCACTGTCACCCTAGAAACTGGGAAGCCTGAGGATCAAAGTCAGAAGCCACCAGACATAGGTCACTCAGCTAGGAATGGAGGCGGCCAGGGCTGGAAGCTCCATGGGGGTTGGGAGGTTCTGCTCTGTGCCACTAGGGGAGAGAGGGCTCCCCAGGCCTGCCTCTTCCTGTTGAGGTTTCCCCAGGGAGCAAGCTCCCTACTTCCCCACCTCCCCTCAGGCTCAGGAGTCTGGGTGAGCCAAGCTGGGTCCCCTGGTATCCCCAGCCCATTGGACACCCTCCTCATCACAGCCGTCCCTTCCACTCCCCTGGCTGTACCTTCTCAGACCACCCTTGGAAATGCCCTCCTCCCCTCAAATTAACCGAGGAACACTGAGGCCAAAAGGGTTGCTCTGCAGCTGCCCATCAGCTGTGCCTTTGGGCTGGATGCAGGGCCTGCCCTCTTTGCATCTGCTCCTTCCCTCCCAACAGCTCCATTCAGGACCCCCTTTATCCCACACCTAGGTCCTAGGATTCTCAAGAGCCGCCCCAAGTGGTCTGGCCTCCAGGCCTTTGCATCAGCAGTGCCTTTTGCGAAAAATGCCTCTGCCTCCTTCACTGGGCCAGTTCCTACTAGGCTTTCAAGACCTGGATCAGATTAAGCTCCCTACTTGAGAGGCTTTCTCTGCCTTTCCCACCCTCTGCAGAGCCTTGAGAGCTTTTTTCCAGCCCAGGCTGGCCCCAGGGTGCTTAGAGAGCTAGCTGGCTCTCAGTCTCCCCCAAACAGTGAGGGCCAGGAAGAGACTTTTGGGGTCCCCAGCATCACCTAGTAGGGTGGGTGTTGGGGGGGTCAGTTAGGGAGGTTTAAAGGACTGAGGGAGGAGAGAAGACCAGTTCCCTGGGAGTTTAAGAGGGGAAATGGGCAGTCCCCAGCCCCAAAGGCGGGCAGGGGTAGGGGCAGCAGGACCTAACTGATACCTGCACAAGAATGAATCAGGTGTACAGGTGGGAGCGCAAGGGGAGCTCACTTGAACTATTACAATTTACAAAGATGACAATTTTATTGAGGTATCACTGACACACAAAATCACATGTTTAAAGTGTGTGATTCAATGCATTTTGACATGTGCACAGCCACGAAACCATCACCTCAGTCAAGATACTGAACAGAGTTGACCATTGAATGACATGGGTTTGAGCCACGCGAGTCCACTGTATACGTGGATTTGTTTTCATCTTGTAAACAGATGATATAAAATTGATGGTATAGATAATATGTACAGTACAGTAAATGTATTTTTTCTTCCTAATGATTTTCTTAACATTTTCTTTCCCCTAGCTTACTTTACTGTAAAAATGCAGTATAGAATACATAGAACATACAAAATGTGTTCATTGACTGTTAATATTATCGGTAAAACTGGTCAACAGCAGGCTGTTAGTTAAGTTTTGGGGAGTCAAAAGTTATAGGCATGTTTTGAAAGGCCTGTGGGGTCTGCGCCCCTAACCCCTGCGTTGATCAAGGGTCACCTGTATATCCGTCACTTCCTGAAGTTTCATTGCGCCCCTTCGGAGTCCTCCCCTCTCACCCTTCCAGTGAAAACTGGAAGGAACTTTGATGTCCAGCATTTGGGGATCGGGAATCTCAGGATTCCATACAATGAAATAGTAGGTAAGAGTTTCAGAAGAGGAGGAAGCTGCATCCTGGATGAAACTTGAGGACAATATGCTCGATGAAATGAGCCAGTTACAAAAAGACGAACACTACAGGGCTCAACCAAAGGAAGCCCCTAGAGGGGTCAAATCCATAGAGACAGGAAGTAGAACGGTGGGTGGTGGGTGCCGGGGGATGGGGCTGGGGAGTTAGCGTTTAACGGGGACAGTTTTGGTTTTGCAAGATGAAAAGGTTGTGGGGATAGGCGGCACAACAATGTGAATATACTTAATAATACTGAACAGTGCATTTAAACGTGGCCAAGATGGTAAATTTTTTTTTCTAATTTAAAAAATTACCAAAGGTTGGGGGAAGGGAAGGAAAAGCTACGCTCACAAACTTGGGAAGATCTCTTAGTTAAAGAAAAATAAAAACAAAACGCAGAGAGACACTAATGGTCTGATATGTAATTTATGAAATGGAAAACCACCAGAAGACTCCTGTTTCCGGTGACGGTGACGGCAACGGCGGAGCCAGCTCGTCACGGCAGCCCTCTTGGGGATAACTGTGAACTCTGGGCCACCTATAAAAAACACTACAGTGGGACCTTGAATAACATCATTTTGTTCAAAGTCATTTCGTTCTAACATTGACGAGATGCTGCAGGAACTTAACTCTGTTTATATAAATTAGACTGTAGTAAATTGGTTTCATTATATGTCATTTTGCTTAAAGTCACAGAACCAATCTGAACGTTCTGGTGCTGCAATATCCAATGTGGTAGCCACCAGCCTAACATGTGGCTACTTACATTCCAATTAATTAAAATTAAATAAAATTTAAATTTAAGTTCCTCGGGCACACCAGCAACATTTCTATACCCAACAGCTGCACGTGGCTTGTGGCGACCATACCAGGCAGTGCAGATGGGAAATATATTTCCATCATGCAGAAAATTCTGCCAAGCATCGCTACTGCTCGAGAGTGACGAGAAACGCATAGGAATTGGATGTGAGTCTATACCTGGAGTAAAGGGAGAGCATGTGATGTTTTCCATTTTTTACTGTGGAACGGGCTTGAAGAATGAGAAGACAGAGCCCAGAGAGACCACAACAGCCCAACAATGGATGGAACATGTAGGAAAGGAGAGAGCCAAAAATAAGAAGCTCCAAATTCTATACGAAAACTCCGTGTGAACACTTGAACCCTGTACAGGATGGATTCCAACCAGCCCAGGTAGGGTAAAAGAAATAGAGATTTCCTCTGCCACCCACCAGGTGAAGTAGACTTTGGAGCTAGAGTCCAGAGGGGTTCGTGGCACCTGCCTCCATGCCCCTGCCCCCTGCGCAGTGATGCCCTCCCTTTCTGCCCGCCGAGCCCATTCAGGCTTTTCACAACTCAGTTCTCCAGACACTTCCTCCAGGAACCTGCCAGGTGCCCCCACACTGGGTTAGGGGTTCTCCCCCTGGACTCTCTCATCCCCTTCATCAGCACTCCTGGCATTGCCTCTGTTTCTCCTGACTTGAACACAGCCCGGTTGAGACAGTGGCAAACTGTGAACCTCAAGAGTCCACAGACCTATGGGATCTGCTCTGACTGGGTGGCCTTGTGCTAGCGGCACCTTCTGTGAAAAACTGGGTCGCCATCCTAGCGCCTGCCTGCATGCTTGCCTTCCTGCTCGCCCTGCCCGGGTAGCATGGGGAGCCATGCTGCCCGTGCAGGGCACACGTGAGTGCTGGTCGTCCTCTGGGGGGTGGGGTGCAGAGGGAGGCCGCCCAGACTTCCAGGTTCTCAGCCTGGGGGCCGTGGCCAGTCTGTTTAAATCTCAGAAACATGGCACTAACGCACTACCCAGTTGCCAGGCCTTCCGTCTGGGCTGTTCCCTACACCTGAGTCACCACTCCCTTTACCCTGCAAGTAAGCATCTGGCTTGTCCCTGCTTTCAGCCTGGATCAGGCGGGCCTGGGGTCCCCCATTTAGCCCAGGTTACTCTGCCTTGTCACTGCCCAGGGACGTGTCTGTCTCTGTCACGAACGGGGGTGGGAGCTCTGGGAGGGCAGTAAACAGTCAATTCCTGTTGGTGGTTGGCTCCGTTCCAGCCTCAGCTCAAATATTACCTCCTTGGGAACCAAGTCACATTGACACAAGTCATGGAGGATGCCTTGGCAAAACAAACAACGCTGCTGACAGTTACAAAGGGTGGTGATACAGACTGTGTTCATAATAACAGAGAGATCCCTGTTTCTTAGTAAAGGACTACTCTGAATGAAGGTCAGTGGCTACAAATATCCACACACTGGTAGTTTCTAAATATTATGCAACCAATATCTAGGCAATATTTGAGCAATGTTTTATGCAAATGACTCATATACTTTTTGGATTTCCCAAGGTCCTGAGGTATAATCTTTTCACCTATTTTAACTGGCTATGCTCACTCAAGACCTGGATGAATACCATCCAACGTTAAAACAGGCTGAAACAGGTGGACGGTTATAGATCTTTGGCACACCCTGTCTCAGTGCAGAAGTCACTGCAAGCATCTCTTATTGTACCAAGTCAAGCACCAAAATTCTTGTTGTACCCCTGGAGAATGTTCTGGAAACCCTTAACCCTCAGAGCCAGCTTTAAACCTAGGAAAAACACATCAGGCTAGGAGGAGAGACATCCTGCTTCCTGTGCTATTCAGACAGGCTCAGATTGAACAAACACATCCTGGTCCCCAATCTCAGTGCTTCTGTGGGCACACCCATCCCCAATTTGGAAGGTGACTGGGGGGGTGAGGGGACAGTCCCTATCATGATGTCCTGTTTCAGAAGAACCTCTGATCAGGTTCTAGCATCCAAGAGTCCAAAGTCTCTGAAGCCAGAGGGTCTGGGGCACACCTGAGTGGGCAGTGAGGTGGGGAGGGTAACTGGGCCCAAGTGACAATGCCCTTTTCCACATGGGTAGTGGGGAGGGGCAGCTGAGTCCGTTTTCCTCCACCTAGAAAAGGAGTGACAGCGGGCCGGTGGCAGGGCCATCTTCAAACCACACCTGTCCAGGCTTTTGCTATTTGTCCTGAAGGCCCGGCCAGGCCTCTGTCTAACATCCGTGTGTCCCTTAGGGCTCCTGTTACCTCCCTGAGAACACCCTACCCTAACATCCACATCTGTGCCCTGTCCAACCTGCCTGGTCTGCTGCCCAGCCACCTCCTTCTCTCCCTCCCCTCACCTCTGGGTCTTCACCCCCTCTGCTCACATACCTCCATTACTTCCCTCTCCCTGGCTCCTTCCCTCCACTCCCTCCAGGGAGCCCCCCAGGCCAGCGGAGCCCCACAGAGTACAGTGACAAGAGCATGGTCTTCCTTCCTCTGCCAGCCCCCTTGGCCTTCAGAGTTCCAAGACATCAGAGCAGAATGACTGGTGCACACAGGGGACAAAGCACCAAAGCAACTTTGCTCCTGCAAACCACAAAGCAGTGGGGTGTAACAACTACTCACCCCCCAAGGAAGGACCCTCCTAGGGTATGCTCTTGTTGGACTAGGGGGCCCCCAAGAGCCTCAGTCCTCTCATCTGCCCCTCACTCTCTTACTCTATTCTAGACACACTGGCTTCCTTGCTCTATCTCTAACACGCCAGGCCTGGTCCTGCCTCAGGGCCTTTGCACATGCTGGTCCCTCTGCCTGAAATGCTCTTCCTCCAGATGTCTACCTGGTTGGATCCTTCTCATCCTTCGGGTTTCATCCCCCTCCTCACTATCAGCTCCACAGTGGGTGGGGAGGTGAGGAGTCTCATTTTGTTCATTGTTAGTCCTCAGCGCCTCCCAGTACAGGCACTTCCTAAGTATATAGTGAATGAACAAATGACAGGCAGACAGAGATGGGCAGGAGGTGGGGCCAGGCAGAGGGGTCCCAGGGCATGGCTGGCAGGGGCTTGACCCCTCCTCAGATACACAGTCATGGGAGCCTGGGGCAAAATACGGTTTTAGGAGGAGTTGGGGAGAGAGCCAAATTCCTGCTGGTTCAGCATGGGGAACAAATGTGACAGCATTGTATCAACAAAAGTATAAAATCCAGACCAAGGAAGGAGAAAGGCTTCTTCCATGCCAGTCTGGTCAGAGCTAGGTTGCATCTGAGGAACCGATTGAAGGGTGATAATGAAAAGCCCATTTTGAATAACCTGGGGTGGGGATGGGGGTGGGAAAGGGGGACAAATAAGGGAGTAAAACCCCTGCCAAGGGAGGGATTATTCAAGCAGCGGGTCAGAGACCTGGTGGAGGTCTACTCTTCCTACTTTTTGAAGCCCCTTCTCCCTTGGCATCTGGCTTGATGCCCACTTCTGGTTTCCTTCCACACTCTTTCCACTCTCTCCCCCGACCCCCAAGATGGGTATGTCTCCCAAGCTCTAGGCTTGCTTCTCCAAAGCCTGCCCTGCACCTGGCCTCCACCTGGGCCTCTAGCAGCACCACAATATCCAGATGCTGGAAAGAGATTGTTAACTTGGACCTGAATCTGCTCCCCAATCAGTGGCTCTTCTATCCCAACCCCCAGCTGTAAATCTATCCAGAACACATCCACTTCTCACACATCCAAGCCTCTACCTGGTCCAGCCCCATCATGATCAGGGCTAGTGCAATGGCATCCATGGGATCTCAGGGCTCCTGCCCACAGCTCTCCCATGGACCCTGCAGTTTCTTCCCTCCAAATTTTAGCTCACTGGTCTCTCTGCTCATTAACTCTTACTCATCCTTAGTAACACAGCTAGCAGACACCTCCTCCAAGAAGCCTGCCCTGACCCCCACACCGCACCCTGCCAGGCTGAATCAGGTCACTCCTCTGGCTCCCTCCCCTCAGGCATCCTCTCGTTTATCAGGTGTCCATTACCAGCTGGGCACTGTGCTCACCTCCGAGGTGATGACTGCTATTATTCTTATTTTGTGGGAAGACACTGAACCACAAGGAGATGAAGTCACTAGCCTGAGGGCACTCAAACTGACAGGACATGGTCAGAGGCAACCTTCAGACAGCAGGAAAGGGGACAGCCCGTGGAACCTAGTTAAGAGATGACTGTGCCTCCCCACCCCCGTGCCCACTTTCCTATGGGTGTCCCAGGAGTAGTCGGAGGTGGGAGGAGTGAACCCAGGCCCACTCTCCCTTGCCATCTCCAGTCATCCTAGCTGCTCCTGTGCCCAGTGATCACTCTATGCCAGGCACTGGGCCAACCAAACACTTTACATGCCTGACTCACTCAGTGTGCAGATGGCCCTGGGTCCAGAGGTGGGCACAGTTCTGCACACTCACTCCTATATCTCAGAGCAGGAAATGGAGGCTCACAGGTTGTGAATGCCCACTGGTGCTGGAGCCCTCCCCATTCCCCCAGGCACCAGGTTGCCACTGGGATGACTGAGCCTTTTCCTAGCCAAGGCTTTCTCTGATCTCAACAACACTTCTAGGGATAAGAATTACTGAACCATTTTACAGATGGGCAAACTGAGGCTCAGAAAACTCCCAAGGGCCAAAAGGCCAGTTCAAGGACCAAGACTCCTGGTTTATTTCTACTGCCTCTTCTATCCCCCCTCAACACATCTCCACTGGGAGCAGGCGAACTAAGAGGGCAGGCGAGGAAGGTCCCAAACGCCCACTCCTTGCAGCCTGGCTGGGCCTGCGGGACCCAGGTGTGCTGAGTCAGGTTCCCAGCACTCACCAGTTTGTTGACTGCAGCTGCTCTTGGAAGCCGACTGAGTTGAGGCTGGAGACACCAGGGGCTTCAAAGACAGCCCCACGCTCTAGCTCCACAATTTCTATCTGGGGTGTCCCCACGCAACAGATCCAGGACGCCCCAGTGGGGCTAGCCAGTGCTCAGCCACCTGGGCTCCCCCATCAGGTGGCATCTCACGGGTTTTGCAAGTCAGACTCAGCCACAACAGTCCCACCTCCCAAGACATATTTATCCCGGGTTTTCCCAGCTCAGCTAGTGGCCCATGTCAGCAATCTCCTTCATGCCCTTTCTTTCATGCCCCACTTCCTGGCATGCAGTGGATACATATGATGTTCTGCCAAAATGAGCTCCCAATTCACCCACTTTCCACCACCCCTGCCAGTCAGGTCCAAAGCAGCAGCTTCTTCCCATCTGTTCTGCCCACAGCAGCTCTAGGATCTTCTTAAGACACAATGGGACCACATCATCAGTTTGTTGTAAGCCTCCTGTGGTCCCCACAGGCTTGAGAATGGAATCCACACACTCCTCACCATCCATCTTCGAGGCCCCCGCTAACCTCTCCCCACCTTCAATCCCTGAGCTTCAGTCTTGCTGGCCTCTTTTCTGCTCTGGAAATACAACAGGCTGGGCCCTTCCTCAGAATCTTGCTGCTTTCTGGGCCTAAAAAAGCCTCGCTGGCTTGTTCACTCAGACCCAAATGATACCTTCTGCGATAAGCCCTCCCTGACTTAACTTACCCCATCTCCCTGATGCGTTTTCTTCCCCGCACTTAGCACGGGCTGGAATGACCAGTGTTTCTGTGTACGCTGTTTCCAGCCGTCTACGCGGCCAGGCTGTGGGCTCCGCGGCCAGGGCCCAGGCCGCATTCCCAGCCCTGGCACGTCGGTGACACCCACTAGGCGCTCCGCAAGGATTCTCTGATGACGGACCTACACACGCCGTCGCGCTCTTCGCGTTCACATAGCCGGATTCCCCTTCGTCACCGTGCCAGTTTCGCCCCCAGTCCCTCCCGCCCGTCTTGCAGCCGCGTCCCTAGGCGCGCGCGTAGCCCGGGCCCTCGAGGGAGCGGGGCTCTCTAGGGGAGGCGTCCGGGGCCTGAGACCAGATGGGAAGCCCCGAGAGGCCGTCCCAGGCGGGGTGATGGGGGACCCAGCTGCAGCGTCCGGGGGTCAGGCCGGGGCCGCCATGGCTGTGGAGGCGGGGCCGGAGCTGGGCGCGAGGGTGGTGTTTGGGAGGTGTTCCGGGCTCTGGGGGCTCGCTTACCTGGGGGTGCGGGCGGCCGGGCGCGCCAGGGGTGGGTGGCGGGACGCGGGACCGCGCGCCTGGCGGCAGCTGCAAAAAACAAAACAAAAAACAAAAAACACACGCAGCACGTACGAGGTAGATGGACTCCACTCCCTGCAACCGCCTCGGTGAGGGGCTGAAGAAGACTGGGGGAGGGGACGGGGCGGGTTGGGGGCGGAGCCTTGAAGGGCCGGGCCGGGGGCGGGACCCAGCAGGACACGCGGGCCTGGTGGCTCTCGCTCCCTCCCGCAATAGGCCCCTTCCCGGACCCCCGCCTGCCCCATCGGGCCCCGCCCCAGCCCCGCCCTCGCCAGGCCCCGCCCCGTGGCGCCCTTGGGCGCGATCCAGCTGCAGATATCTTCCCTGAACCCTATCTCTCTGGTCTTTGAATCCAGCGCAGTCTTCTGCGCGCTCAGTCTATTCCCATACCTTTTCCTCTGTTCGCTACACGGGCTCCGAGCCCCGTCCGGGGTCCCTTTTTCTGGCCCGGCTCTGAGCCACACATCTGTCAACACTCCGCCGGTGCGCTGATCTGCTGGCGCGCACCGCTGGGCTTTGCGGGAGAGGCCGGAACAGCGCCTCAGGCCTCAGAGGCCGCCCCCGGTGCCACGAACCTGGGCACCTGCCCCAGCTCGCTGGCCACGCCGGCCCAGTTCGTGGTTCGTGGGGCTGAGGTGCGCGCAGGGGTTAACCGCAGAGTTGGGGGCCCTAGGAGCCATTCTAGAGGTTAGGAGGCGTAGAGGGCATCCCAGAAAAGCCTGCGGTTTGGTGAGGTGCCGGGATCAGGCGGCAGAGATGGGGAGACAGGCCAGCTTGGGTGGTGGCGCAGCCGCGGTTCCCGCGTAGCGGAGGGCAACAGGGTAGGGTGCTGGTCGCCTCTTGGCGGCTGGAACCGAAAGTGTCCTGGGATCAGCAGTGCGCAGGGGCTTGGAGCCAGCGCAAGCCATGAATGGAGGACAATCCCGGTCAGGCAGAGGTCTCTGCGCGCCCGGGGCTCACCTGGGGAACTCAGGGTCCAGTCGTTGCCAGCTGAAGGAAAGGGGGTTCCCGAGCCGCTGACCAACCCGTGTCACTTAGACAAGTGGCTTCACCTTTGGACAATAATAAGCCTCTTTCTGAAACAGATCCTGGGGTGGTGGGGCAAGTCTGGGTTTGCCAGGCTGCGGGGCCCTAGGCAAGTTGCTTTACCTCACTGAGATTTGATTTCCACACATTGGAAGGGGAGGAGACAGAGACCTCTGTTACAAGTGTGGATGATCTTGTCCTTCCAATCCAGGGTTTCTGGCCTTGCATTTGCTGTCCCACCCGCACTGACTCCCCACTTTTCTTTCTCTTCAAATGTTACATCTTTCTCCCTCAGGCCTCAGTCACCTCCAAAGAGCCCACCCACCCCACCTCTCCTCCTCCCTCTGAGAGCTCCATTGCACATTTGAAAAGGAAAACAAAGTCACTTGTCTCAGTTGTTGCCACTAAGAACTGTCATGTATCACATGCCTTATACCTGGGGTTGCTCAGAACATGGCAGTTTTTCGTATGAAAAGTCACAGGGAGCCCCTCCTCTCCCCGGAATGGTCAGGGGGGCAGCGGCAAATCCTTAAAGAAGTGGAGATAGCCCTCCAGAGAGGGTGAGGTGGGCCAGGGCCAGGGAGAGATTTCAGTGGGGGGTGCTTCATGGGTACAAGCAGGGAGACTGGAGGAAGGGATAAGCCTGTCAGGAGCCATGCAGGATAGACTGTGTGCAGATGAGCTGCTTCTTGGCTTCTGCATGCCCTCCTGGTCTCCACCCCCCATCTGTGGGCTTGGAGTGTTCAGGGCAGGCTTCCTGGAAGAGATGACCTCTGAGAGATCAGTGGTTGGGGATTAAGCTGAGTTAGGGTCTGAAACTGAGTGAGGAGAGGACATTCCACTGAGTGGGGCCAGACACTAAAGGCCCTCTCTAGAGAAGCACGATCAGATTTAAAATTAAACACAATCAATTTAAAATGAGTGGACAGTGGGGATGGCTGGGACCCTGTCTGGGGCAGACTGGGGTCAAAGGAGGGACTCCGGAGGGATTTAAAGGTAAAATTGCCAGGGTCTGGAGGAATCAGGGAGGCCAGGGCTTGGTTGGGCGAAGTAAGGAGATGGAGCTGTTTCTAGGCTGGACAGTCCAGTGTGGGTGTCAGGCTGGGGGAAGGGGACGCTAGGCTAGGGTGACAGTCTTGAGCAAGTGAAGGGGAGTTCCTTGCCTCTCTCTGCTCCCCTTCAGACCTTTACCGGGACAAGGCTGTAGGATGAAAGAGGCTGATAAGCCTGGATCCAGGTGAAATGGAAGATGACTAGGCCAGCTGAGGGACAGATACCTTGAGGGACTACTCTCCCTGCATTGCCCCCTCCCACCCCTTCTCCTCCAAATGGCCTGAGTCTATGCTGGGAGAGGGAGTGGGAGGGGGAAAGTGGGGAGTGGAGAGGTCTTTGTACTGGCTGTTCCTTCTGCCTGGAATGCTCTTCCCACATGTCCACACAGTCCCCTCACTCACCTCCATGGACCTTTAGTAAAAGGCGCCCCCTACCTCCTCATCCTGCCATCCCTCTGCCCACCTAGTCCTCCTCCCTCTTATTCCACATATCCTGTGCACTGACAGCCCCCTGGAGAGTGTCCACCTCCCCCCAAGGGCAGGGGCCTCTGTTTTGATCCTTCTGTGACCCTAATGCCTAGAACAGGGCCCCGTACACAGTGGGTGCTTCATATATGTTTATTAGGGGCAGAGAGGAGGAGAGGCAAGAAATAGAGTTTGTCCAAGGAAGGTTCAGAAAGAGGGTTTACTGAGTGTTTATGTGTCTGTCTGTGTTGTCTCTACGTCTATCTGGGTCTCTGTGTGTTTCTCTGTTACTCCATGTGTCTTTCTGTCTCTGTCTGTGAGTCTGTCTGGGTGTGTCTCTAGGTGCATGTTGTGTCTGCCTGTGGAGGTGTTTGACTCTGCGGTGTCTCTGTGTGTCTGTATTTCTCTGTATTTCTTTGTGTGTCCATGGATCTATCTGTCTGGGAGTATCTCTAGGTGTGTGTGTCTGTCTGCAGGGGTGTCTCTCTGTTTCTGGGGGTGCCTGTGAAGGTTCCATTTGTGCTGTGTGATATAGCCTCTCTGAGCACCATGGTATCCCTGGGCTGGCCTCCGGGACAGGAGACATAGGCGATGGAAAGTGTCCGACTTTCTGCTCTGCCACACTGGAAGGCATCTGAAGAGTTTGTCAATTTTCCTAACCCTCACGTGCACGCCCGCCGTGTCTGTGTAATTCAGCGAATAAAAACCCTGGGCCCAGAGGTACTGTGACCAACCATCTGGGTGCCTGGGACACAGGACTTTCAGGGCCAACACCAGGAAGGTTCCAAGAAAACTGCGATGGTTGGTCATCCTTCTGTGCGGTGACTTGCCTGGGGCGACACAGCTAGGGCAGGAGGCCCCATGCCAACACCCATGAATCTGAGATACCATTTCCTCCTCTAGAATTGATTAGGAGAAATTTAGGGAGTCCTATTTTAAAAGAGTTTTTTAAACAGGAGGTGACAATCTCTGATTTGCATTAAAATATTTTTCCTTTGGAACAGTTAACACAAAGCACTCAAAAGCTGCACAAGGGTTTAAGATCCCTCCTACCTCTCCTCCCAGGGCCCCAGAGCTGTTTATTGACTCAGCTTCTTGAAACATTTCATGTATAAATGTGCATCTGCTTTCTCTTTCCCTTTTTAAAAACAAAAACTTGCACCATACATGCTCTTCTGCACCAGTTTTTTACAGAGGTGACATATACATAACATTAAAGTTACCATTTAAGTCATTTTTAAGGGTCCCATTCAGCAGCATTAAGTACATTCATGATTTTGTGCCACCATCGCCACTATTTGTTTCCAGAACTTTCTAACCTTCCCAAACTGAAACTCTGTCCCTGATAAAGACAAATTGGAACTTTAAGCAAACATCATGGGTGGGGAGGGCCCATGGGACGAGCTGGGGCTCATGGACATTCTTGCAGCTCTGCATAATCGAGAGAACACTGCAGGAAGAACTGTTTATAATAAAGCTCTAGGGGCCTAACTTCCCTTTCCCTTAACTTTCTTTCCCTTCTATAAACACCCCTCCACCCTTGCACGCAGGCCAGAGTGTGCACATGGCTTGCCGTCTACGTGCTCTGGGTTGCAACTCTTTCTTTTTCCCGAATATTTTGGTGACGAAACATCTAGTCGTTATTTTTCAGTCAACACCCCATTAAACATTAACTCCTCAGCCCCTGTTACTCCCCATCTAATTTCTGTCTCTATGAATCTGACTCCTCTAGAGACCTCTTACAAATGGAATCAGAGAGTATTTATCCTTTTGTGCCTGGCTTACCTCAGCATCACGTTTTCAAGGTTCACCTGTGTTCTACCACACATCAGAACTTCACTCATCTGTTGATGTATGCTGGAGTTGCTTCCACCTTTTGGCTCTTGTCAATCATGCTGCAAAGAACATGGGTGTACAACTGTCTTCTTAAGTCTCTGCCTTCAGTTTTTCTGGGTATGTTTAAGTGTGTTAACAGAAATTCAGCTGAGTAAGTTTAGAGATCTAATTAGCTTTACTGAGCTATTCATGAATTCAGTAACATCCACCTAGTCAGTAGAGGTGCTCCAAAGAGCTAGACAAAAAGGGAGGGTTTTATATGCAGGAGGGTGGGGCAAGAAAGTTATTTGGAAAAGAAAAGGATTGTTTCAGGCCTGTCCTTTTTGGTCTGAAGAAAGGCAGGGGTTTTATCATACAGAAGATAATCAGGAAATGTCAGTGGGTTTAGTAAAGGTCACACTCTTAGGAGAGAATGAAATTACAATTTAGTCTTGGTTTGCAGTCAAGGCGGCAAATGACTCCATTAGGGCTTATTTCTTTTTTAACAGGTGTATACCCAGAAGAGGAAGTGCTGGATCCTGTGGTAATTTTATGTTTTAACTCTTTGAGGCACCTGAAACTTGTTTTTTAACTTGATACTCCTAGGAGCTCTTTGCTATCAATACATAAAGAGGTGTTAAAAACAAAATTTAAAACAAGTAAATTTGGTGATCTAATTGGCTTCATTATATGATTTACCAATGAAGCAGTGTCTCATTGAGCAAGCAGAGAGATACTCCTGGGGTTTGTACCAAATGGAAGGTTTTTATAGGAAGGAGAGTGGGATGAGAGAGCTGTTAGCAAAAGGAAAGGAAGGGTTAATTTTAGACGGGACATCTTTTTTTGTTGTTGTCATTGGGGCAAGAAGGGAATGGCAAGGGTTTTATTAAGCAGATGGCCTCTTCTTCCCCCGAGGAAAGCAGAGAGGCCCTGTGACGGATAATGACCTCATTGGTGCTGACTAAAAAATTCTAGATTGGTTGGTTAAACAGTATGTTCCTGGGAGGCATTGAAACTGCCATTAAGTTGAGTTTTAAATCCAGGTTTGGTATCAAGGGCTTTAGTATGAGGGATGCCATCTTGGGCCTGTGGGTTTTCTATATAATGCTGGTCTTTCTTTTCTTTCTTTTTTTTTTTTTGAAAGGGGGAGTGATTGTTTTATTTTTCTATATTTTGGTCATAGCTTTAGAGGCATAGAGATATAATCTGTATACATTCCAATTCCCCAATTTACAGTGTTCGCGTCAAGGCTCTTTTAATATAGTCACAGAGTCGGGCGGCTATCACTACCTGTTCTTTTTCAAGGAACCAATTCACTGTTGATGGACAGGAAGCTTGCTTCTAACCTAAGCAAAGGTGTAATGAATAACCTGGCTCACAGGTGATGTCAGACTAGTGGAGGAGACCTCCATAAATTCCTAGAAGTAGAACTGCTGTTCAGAGGGCACACTGGGGTGGAGCCCTGTTTGATGGCTGTAGCCAGTCCCCACCCTCCACAGTGCCAACAGCTCAAACTTCGCTAATCTGAGAGACTTAAAATGATGTAGTTCTAATTCGCATTATTATTTTGGGTGAAGCTGAGCATTTTCTCTTTTAAAAAAATAAGGTAGATCTCTATTCTTTTCCCAGAAATTGTTTTTTTTTTTTTTAGTTATCAGATTTTTAAAAATGTATTTATAAAGCCTCTTTTATTAAAAAAAAAATTATGATAAAATAACACTTAGAAGCTTGTTTTCATATTAAGGGAATTACTTCTTGTTTTCTGATTCAAGTTGCAGTTTCCCCCTATATTTTTACCTCATCCTTGAGATTTTCTCCCCATGCAACTATTTGGAATTTTAATAAATGGACTTATTCCCCTTTTTCTTTTGTAGCTTTTATCTTCAGTTTATTTTTCTTAGAAAGGCCTTACTCACTTTCAAATTATTATTTTAAAGAGGCACCAGTGTTTTTTTCTTTCTAGCACTTTTATGATTTTATTTTGCTCATGTAAAACTTTGATTCATCAGGAGTTTATGTTGAGGTGTGAGGTGGGAGTCTGACTTTTATTCTCCTACTTGTCCCAACAGCATCCATTGCATCATCCATCTTTTTATGTGGAGTTCTGAGAAGATCACATCACAACTTCAAGGGGGGGAATGCAGTTCCATAGTGTGGCAGTTGGCACGTCTGCTTTACTCACACCCCAGCGGAGCCACAGTCCATGGTCTATGGCCATGCCACCCTGAACAAGTCCGATGTCTGATCTCGGAAGCTAAGCAGGGCCTGGCCATCGTTAGTACTCGGATGGGAGACTGCTTACGAAGACTAGGCACTGTAAACGTAAATAATAAAACAAACAAAAAAACTGCAAGGAGGGTAGTTTTGAGATGTGGAGAGAAATTAGTTTCACAGCATGGAAACTACTTACTACTAAATTGATATTTAGGAAATCTATCCCCACCCAAACCTTTATGTTTCTCCTCCAGCTGTACCCTAGAAATGTGACTTTTTTTTTTTTTTTTTGATCAGCTCTTCTTTAGTTGTGGGATGTCATAGCATTCCACAGAAACAGTGCCGACACAATGCAAGTTGATTGCAAAATGATAGGACACACCTTGCAACTTGGTGAGATTTCATGTGGTGGGAGAAAGCGGCTGTGGAGAGAGACCAAGAGCAAGTCATTAACAAAGGAGGGCTCCGTGGTCAGTCTAAAGGATAACTGAACATGGAGAGAGTGGCCACTGGCGAAGACGCGATGGGCTGCTCCAGGGATAGCAACTAGAACACCGAATGAGTCTGACCATGACATGTGTTTGGGTTCCCCAGGGCTGCCAGAACAGTGTGGTTTAAATGATGGAAATTTATTCTCTCACAGTTCTGAAAGTTCAAAGTCCAAAATCAAGGTGTTGGAGTGGCCACAGTCCCTACAGAGCCTCTAGGGATGAATCTTTCTGTCTTTTTCCTAGCTTCTGGTGGTGGCCAGCCATCCTTAGCATTCCTTGGCTTGTAGACCCATCACTCCAACTCCTGGGTCCGCGTTCACATGGCCATCTTCTGTCTCCGTGTGTCTATTTTCCTCTGTCCAAATTTCTCTTAAAAGGTCTCCACTCATTCAATTTAGGGCCTATTCTACTCCAGGATGACCTCATCTTAACTTGATTACATCTACAAAGACTGTACAGTAAATCTTCATTTAATCTTGATTGATTCTATGACTTTAAACAAAATGATATATAATGAAACTAATTTTACCATCGGTTAATTGATATAAACAAAAGGTAGTTTTCTTCAGCATCTCATCAATGTTATAACACAATTACCGATATGACCTTATCGGAGGACCTGCTGTATTTTCAAATACCAGGAGTCAGGACTACAGCAAATCTCTTTGGAGAATGTAATTCAATCCACAATACCCTCCCAGCATTTTTTTTTTCTATTTGCTTTGTGTGTGTATGTCTATTCCCACCCACCCACCAAATGACTCTTTGGTGTCAGAATCTTTTCGGAATGTTACATATGAATTATTAAACACAAATTTGTGGGGGCAAAAATGCTCTCTCCATAAAACCCTAATGAATCCATTTCTTTGTTTTGAAAAGTAGCCTGTAGTTGCAGTTATAGCCCCATCTTGTTCATTATAAAGTGGAATGAATCCTTTGTCATACTTTGGACACTCTAAAAGATAGAGTTCCTTCCAATCAGCTCTTCTGTTTCCTCCTCTGGGGTTTTGGTGCCTGTGTTAATTGGAGGGCTTTTCTCTGGGACCAGTGAGCCAAAGGTAATGAGGAAGCCCCTTTGTAACTCCTGGTCAATGCCATGGGTAGGTGAGTGATGGAGTGTGTGGGTGGGGACAGGATGTTCAGGATTGGGTAGGAGGTGGGGATGACCTTCCCAAGGACTGAAAGTCCCTCAGCTGAAGGGGCAGGTGGGCAGGGATGGGAGCGGGGGAGAGGTGGCCTCAGATGGGGGTGGGGGAGAGGTGGCCTCATTAAACAAAAAGGCCAGTGTGGCCTGAGGAGACTCAGGGCTGCAGGATCTGGGCTCAGACTTCATGGAACCACAACTGGGTTTTTATAGGAGAGTGTCATGTTCCAAATTGCAATCTGAAGGATCTTGGGGCTACAGCGTGGGAGGTACCTGGAGAGAACAGAGGGACAGAAGCCTGGTTTCCATGATGAGGGCACTTGGAAGCTGGCAGGACCAAGGGGAAGAAAGGAGAGAAGGGTGGGAGGGAGGTCTCACAGGCTGAGCTGGACTGTGCGGCTAGCATGGGGTCCTTCTCTGGCTGAGCGGCCACGTGGACAGTGCAGGGTGACAGCAGATTTGAAAGGATGGTGCTGGGCTGGAAGGGAGAGGTCCAGATGTCCATAGGAGTGTGCGCTGGAAGCCCAGTATACCTGCTGAGATGAAGATGCAACACCCAAGGGTGACAACCTCTGTGGGCGAGGGCAAGAGGAAGGCGTATGGGGGAGCCCAGGCCTAACTGCAAGGGGGACATCAGGCTGGAGTTTGTCTCCTCTTTCCACTCAGGCCAGCTGCACGGGCCACCCTCAGTGCCCAGGTAGGGAAGGCTACTGAGCAGCTTTGCCAGGCAGATGGGACTGAAGGACAGTGGTTAAAGGATCCATTCAGACCTTGAAGTTGGCCTCCAGACCACCTTAAGGCGGGAGCCTCTTGAGGACAATCAGAGAGGAGAAGTAAGGAGGGGAAAACAACATTTATTCATTTACCAAACACAGGGCATATTCTCACCTCTTGCTTAATGAAAATAATAGGTGCAAACTGTCACAGGGCTTTTATGTGCCAGACACAATTTTAAGTGAGCTCATCTGATCCCTCAGCAGCCCTGTGAGATGAGTACTGTTTTATCTTTCTTTGGCAGATGAAGAAACAGAGGCACAGAGAGGTTAGGGCACTGGCCCATGGTCACACAACCTGTTAGCAGCTGAGCAGAGAGTGGAAGCCCAAGTGACGTGTTTCTACTCTCCTGGCAGTGAGTTGGTGGCAGACGGACAGTTGAAGGCCGGAGTCTGTGAAAAGCTCTCAGCCCGGAAAGAAGCCTGTCACTGGGGTGTGAGCTGAAAGTGGGACTGACCTAACCCCACCTCCCTGAAACCTCCCGCCCTGCCGCTTCCCGTTTTGCAACTGCTGGTGGCTAGGGGTGGGGGTGGGTATTAGGGATGGGAGGAGGGGACTGGATTGGCAGAGCTAGGGGAAGGGCTGCGGGGCGGGGGCGGTGGGGGCGCACAGGCAGGGGCTGATGGGAAAGCAGAGGGGTTCAAGCTCAGGGCCTTTGGGGTGTCTACCTGTCTTCCCCCACTGGGGGAGGAGATAGTTTTTAGGCAGAGGGCTGGGGTTTCTCATCTCTTTCCATCCCAGGAGTACTCCTGGGGGGTGGCTCAGAGGGTAGGGATTTCTGGAGGAAAGAATTCTGGGGTGAGTGCTAAGCTTTTGCATATTACTCAGTGCTTTCTCTTGTATTTTTCAAAACCCAGAGGGAGAGAAACAGAGAGAGAGAGAGAGAGAGAGAGAGAGAGACAGAGAGACAGAGAGACAGAGAGACAGAGAGACAGAGAGAGAGGAAAAGGGAGGGAGGGAGAGGGAGAGAGAGTTGACTAGAAGAAAATGGGCCACGGTTCCAGAGCCTTTTGTTCTAGGAGATCCGAGCAGGTGCAGAGGAAGGTAGGAGGGTGGGGCTTCCAGAGCCAGAGCATTGGAGCTGAACTTCAGAGGGCAAGAGTGTGTCAGGCAGTCAGGCAAAGAGGATAGCAGGAACAAAGGCTGGAGGTTTGAAGTGGCTTGTTCTGGGCTGAAGGTTAATTTAATGGTGCAAGGAGCAGTGAGGGTAGGTAGAGATGAGACTGCAAAAGAAGCAGGGTTTGATGCTGAGAAACTCCTTAAAGACTTGGATCTAATCTTGGAGGCAATAGGGAGCCATGGAAGGTTTTAGAGCAGGGAGGGACACAGTCTTATTTTTGTGCCCTAGAGATCCCCTGGCTGTTGTCTGGAGGGTGGTCTGGGGAGAGGGGTGTAGTGGGGGAGGTCACTCAGTGCAGAGTCTATGAGGCCTGAATAGGGCAGAGGGGTGGAGGGAAGGGGGAAGGGTGTTTAACTTTTAGAACCTTTTATTCAGATATAGCACACATACAAAAAAAATATACAAGCCACAACTGTATGGCACAAAGTTTTCACCATATGAATGTGCTTGTATAGCCAGCACCCACATCAAGGACAGACTGCCTAGAAGGAGGCCTAGAAGGCCTCCCTGTGCCTCCTTCCTGTCATTCCCACCTAACTTGACTTTGAACAGAATCGAATCACTTTGCCTGTCATTTGGACTTTATACAAATGGAAGCAGACAAGATGTTTTCTTTTATGTCTGGCTTTTGCGCAGCATTGGGTTAGTGAGTTTCATCCAAATCGTTCCAGGCTGTTCTAGTCTAGGTTCATTATCATTATTGATTAGCAGGATCTCTCACCCACTATGGACATCTTGGACTGGATCATTCTTTGTGTGTCCTGTGCGTTGTACGATGTTGAGCAGCATTGCTGGCCTCTACATCCATGAGACGACGCAGCACACCCCTCCATGTTGTGACAACCACAAATGTCTCCGACTTTGCCAAATGTCTCCTTAGGGGTAAAGAATCACCACTGGTTGAGAATTGCTGCTATACAGGATTTCATTTTGTGAAATCACCACACCGATGGACCCATCATCCTTTTGCTGGGTGTGTCCCGTTTGGGGTATTATAAGCAGAGGTGTTTTGAGTATCTCGTAGGTTTTTTGGTGAACATAAATATGCATTTGCTTTGAGTATATCCCTGAGTCCTATAGCATAGGAATTTATTCAGTTTTATGGACACTGACAAACAATTTTTCCAAAGCTGTGTGCCAGTTTGCACCCCCACCAGTAGCACAGAAGGGTGACTTGGTATTGTTTTCCTCATATTAGCCATCGGTAGGTGTGGAGTGTCACAGCATTTTGGTTTTAATTTTCATGTCCCCAGTGAGTCATGATGTTAAGCATCTTTTCATTTATTGACCACTTGGAGATCACTTTTTGTGAAGAGCCTGTTTTTCCCTTTGGGGTTTCTGCCTTTTTCTTGTTAATTTGTAGGAGCTCTTTATATGTGCTGAATACAAGTCCTGTGTCAGCTATTTCGATGGCAGATATTTCGGGAGGTATTCAGGAGGTAATGCAAGCAGATGTAGATGACTGACTGGAGGAGAGGGAGAAGGACTGCACCCATCTCTGGCTAAGTGTCAGGGTGACTGATGGGGCCATTGCTGAGGTAGGATCGAGGGAGGAGCCACAGTTGAAGGAGGTGCTGGTGGATCTGAGGAGTCACTGGAATTTGTCCTGGGGTCCCAAGGTCTAAGTGGAGCTCCATAGGGAAGGGCCCTCTCCCTCTCTCTCTCTCCCCTATCCCCCTCCCTCTCCCTCTGGGCTGAAGACCCCAGAAATCATTTGCAAGATATGCAGCCTTGTGCATTTTTCTAAGCATGTGCAGCTTACAGCAGGTCCAGGCATGCCCACCCTTGATTCAGAGTGCAAAACCCAACAGGGACCTGTGGACCGGCTGAGATTCTGGCAACAGAATTTTCTTTTATTGCATTAAAAAAATTTTTTTAAATTAATTGTAAAGTAATACAGACATTTTTCTTTCGTTATGTAGCCCTGTAAATTTTAACACATGCACTGATTTGTATAACCATTACTAGCAGGGTATAGAACAGTTCTGTCACCCCAAAATTCCCCTGCACTACCCCTTTACAGTTTCACCCTTCCTCTCCCCCAATACCTTTCCTGGCAACTCTGTTTTCTGTTACTAGAGTTTAGTCTTGCCAAGACTGTCATGTAAATGGCATCGCACAATGTGTAGTCTTTTGACACTGACTTCTTTCATTCAGCCTAAGGGCAATAGGATTTTACTTTTTTTCAATAGACTATTGATTAGAGCAGCCATAGACTCACAGCAAAATTGAAGGGAAAGTACAGGAAGTTTCCACATACCCCATACAGGCACAGCCTTCCCGCGATCAGCATGGCACCAGAGTGGTACCATTGTTACAATCAATGACCCTATACGGACACATCACGATCACCCCAAGTTCATAGTTTACATTAGAGTTCATTCTTGGTTTGGACAAATGTGTCGTGGCATGTATCCACCATTATGGTATCACACAGAGTGGTTTCACTGCCCTAAAAAGCCCCCTGTGCCTACCTACTCATCCCTCCCGCCCCCAGCCCCTGCTCCTTTTACTGTCTCTGTGGTTTTGCCCTTTCCAGAATGTCATAAAGTTGGAATCATACAGTTTGTAGCCTTTTCAGATAAGCTTCTTTCACTTAGTAACATACATTTAACTTTCCTCCATGTCTTTTCATGGCCTAACAGCTTATCTTTTTTTTCATGATGAACAACAGCCCATTGTATGGATGTCCCACAATTTGTTTATCCATTCACCTGTGGAAGGACATCTTGGTTCCTTTCAAGTTTTGGCAATTATGAACAAAGCTGCTATAAACATCCATGCAGGCTTTCATGTGGACATAGCTTTCAACTCACTTGGCTAAATTATCAAGGAGTTTGACTGCTGTATCTTATGGTAAGTATATGTTTAGTTTTGTAAGAAACGACAAATTGTCTTCCAAAGGGGCTTTACATTCCCACTAGCAGTGAATGAGAATTCTATTGCTCCACAGGCAACGGGATTTTAAAAGAAATATTGAGACATAGTAATAGCTAATTCTATTGGAAATCTTTATTGTAAACAAAGTAACTTTATGTACATTATTTTTTTGGCAGAGAAGGATCCTCATTTATTTTTTCCAGTTTGATGGAGATGTAATTGACGTATAACAGTGTATCAGTTTAAGGTGTACAATGTATTGACCTGAAATAGTTATATATTGAAATTGAAAACCACCTCCATCACCTCACATTACCATTCCCTCTTTGTGGTGAGAACATTTAAGATCTACTCTCTTAGCAAATTCAAATCTATAACACAATATTATTAACTGCAATCACCATATTGTACATTAGATCCCCAGAACTTATCCGTATTGTTTAAGTTAAATTTTATTTTTTAAATTAAATTTCTTGGGGTAACATTGGTTAATTTCAGGTGTATATCATTGTAATCCACCATCTATGTACTCTATTGTGAGCTCACCCTGCAAAGTCTAGTCAAATCACCATGTATTTGACCCCCTTGACCCTCTTCATCCCTCCCCAGGCAACAGGATTTTTAATCACAGAGAAATCTAGAAAAATAAATTGGGTTCCATCTGTATGCAGCTTTTTCTTAAAACATTATATGAAAACACTTTCCATATTGTTAAAAAAAATCTTTCCATACCATTAAACATGTTAAAAATGTGTTTAATGACTGCATAATTTATTTTATCATATTATTATACTACATTTTACTTAACTGTGCACCTTAGGCTTTGTGCTAAGTGAATATTAAAACAATGCTACCACAAGTGTGGCAATGTGTAGATAGTTGCCTACTTCTTGTATTTCTTCAGAATAAATTCTCAGAAGTGGAAATACTGGCTTGTAAAAAACAAACATTTTATGCTTCTTAGCACACAGTGCCAATGCTCTCCAGGCTACCATGTATGCTGAAAGCAGCAAGCCAAAGCAAGATTTTGTAATTTTTTAAAAAGTTGCTATTAAAACAGACAAAAAGATGTCTCATTTTTGATTAGCAATTAGTATGTTTGAGTATTCGTGGGGTTGAATGTCTTCCTGGATGAACCAGCACTATTGGCTTGCTTGTTTCACCTGGATGTTTGTGACTTCCTCGTTCATGATCTTGTCCATCTCCTGGTTGCAATATTCATGTAAATCGATTTACATAAGCTTTTTAAGTTCTAAAGAGAGACAACTTAGTACATTCCTTTCCCATTTCTCCTACTGTTCTTAAGCTCAGAAAGAGCTTTAAAATCTCAGAGGTTTGAAATCCATTTACTTTTATTTCCTTCTAGTTTCTTCTAGTCACACAAAAAGGTGTTGTTGGAATTTTAGGTACTTAACTCTTCAGATCACCTTGTATTAATTAGCTATTGCTGCATAACAAATTACCCTGAAACTTAGTTGCTGAAAACTACAGCCTATGGGTCAAATGTGGCCTACTGCCTGTTTTTATAAAATTCTGTTGGAACACATGCCCATTTGTTTACAAGTTGCCTATGGCTGCTTTTGCACTGCAACAGCAAGTCAGCTTGTGACAAACACTGAATGGCCCATGACACATAAAATATTTACTATTTAGTCCTTTATGGAAAATATTTGCCGATCCCTGCAAATGACCAATGCAGAAGCTGCAATGCCATTTATGATCCAGCCTTGAAAGTCATGTACTATCCGACAGAATTCCATTGATCACACAGGTCACTCCACCTCGGATTTCATTTGGGAGAGGACTTGAATACCAGGAGGCGAAGATCAAAGGGCGCCATCTTAGAGGCTGAATGCCACTCCTGAATTTTATTTGCAGGTATTTTTGCAAAGATGCTTGGCTGCTGGTTCAATACTCATTTTTCCTTCTTCATTACTAAAAAAACATTGATTTTATCTGGGACAGCAACAGGCTCCATTTAAAATACAAATTCCCCCAGATTTCCTCATAGCTAGAAGTGGCTGCGTGAGCTGTTTGTGGCTAGTATAAGAGACATAAGTGGACATTGATGGAAGGGCTACCGAAAAGCTATTATTTTTCTGATTAGAAGAGAAAACGCTATCATCTCTACCCTTTTACACATAATCTTTCCCCTTTCTTACTGCCTTGATCACAGTCACGACGCCTGGAAGCACAGCAGCCATTTTGAAACCACAAGGACAAAAGCCACATGGCTAGGGATGGTGATATATAAAGATGGGCTGGCCCTAGGTCCCAGCAATCATCCTGGAGCCTCTGCACCAGCGCTGGGCTCTTTATTTCCAGACTGCATGTTATATGAGTGATAGCAAACTCCCACTCCCTGTTTCAGTTACTGTTAGACTTTTTGGGGGTCATAAACAGCTAAATTCAATCCCAAAGTGTCCTAATGTAGTATGAAGAAAGGATCTTTTTCTTCTCTCAAGTTGTTAATTAATTGTCTTATTAGCATTTACTGATCTGTGATACCGCCTTCGTTATGCAAAAATCACACACACAAGCATGGATTCTGTCTCCAATCTCATTGCTCAGCGACATTATTTAATTATTTTAACTCTCTGATGCATTTTCATATTCAATAAGACTTTTAATTTTACCTCAATTATATTCACCTCCTTTTTCTTCTCTGTGAACTTTCGTGTTGGTTCGTCACCCCACCCCCAACCTCTCTCCCTCAGTATCTTAAATTGGAGTCTGATATTTAAGGACAACTATTTTGTTGTTTGGTTCAGGTTGGCTGTTGCTTTCTAGCCCCGATTTTATTTTCTAGGCTGCTTATGGGGTCCGCATTGGATCATGCCAGATCGTGCACTCAGGGCCACCCACCACTATCTCACTGAAGTTACATGATCCTCGCTAGAAGTAGAAACTATGATTTCCTACACTTTGCAGGTGAAGAAATTGAGCCTTGGAGGGGATTTCTAAGTTGTTCAGTGTCATGAAGCTCAGAAAGAACTGGACATGTGATTCCAACTTAAACACCAAACTCCAAGGACTGTTTCAACTCCTACATGGTCCTGCCTCCCTTTCATCTTGTTGTTACTCAGAAAGGCACTTACAGTTGACTCAAGGAGTGCCAAACAGCCTCCGCCAGATGTGGCAGGCTGCTGAACTCCCAGAGGGAGATGCTCACAAACCCCCTGTTTTGTGCCTTCCCACTACCCTTGTGTTCCTGGCTTCCCAGAAGGAAACTGAGGCAGATTGATGTGTGACCAACTCTCCCAGACAGCCACAGAAAGGAATCCAGAATTTTCCTGGCCAGAGGAAAATGTCAGGACACACTAGGCAGGGACCTGTTATGTGGGGGGAGGTAAACTGCCAGGACTTCACCCCGACGGAAACCCCGGTAGAAGTTGGCTTCACCCAAGTTCAGAATCCTACTTCCTGTGACCTATAACCACTAACTTTTCTATAGTCCCTTCACCTCTCTGTCCCTTTTGTCTTCACACCAGTTTTGCCCACACCCCTGAACAGGAAGCAGGAAGTCCATTTGTTCAGTGCACCAATAATACTAACTGAGCAACTATTGTGTGCATGGGACCATGCCTGGGTTCAGTCAGGAAAGTGATTGACAAAGTCCCTCCTCCCTGGAGTTGACCTTCTAGATGGCGGCCATGGCCCTCCTCTCTTGAGCATCACGTAAGGTAACAGGCTCTGCATTCCTCGGGAACCTTTTCCAACAGCGTGCATGGGGGAGGGCTGTCCGCCACTGCCATCCTCTCTTGGTTTGGCTGAGTCTCGATCATTCCGTCAATCCATCCATCAGTGGGGGCATCTGACAGGATGTGGAACCCCCTGAGAATGTGACTCTTGGTAGGTCAGCTGGCTGACTGCCTGTCAGGTCTAGTTCTTTGACTAGCTGTGGGTCCCCCAAGGACACAGACTCTGGCATCACCTAGTCCTCAGCCACCCGAATGGATTCACAGTGCTGATTCATCCTTTAGGCACTGTGCTTGGGGCCCACAATACCTTTAGGGGCCCATGAAAATGTTTTGAATTTAATTTCTTTTAAGATCAGAAGAGAAAAGTGAATAAAAAAATAATGAATATGTAATCATGAATCTAGCCTGGATTATATTCATTTTTATACCAATGGAGTTCAAAAATCTAATTACTACTTTTGTTTAAACAGAGGAGGGGGCCCATGAAAGCAAAAGTACCAAGGGTCCGCTAAGGCCGCCCTGGTAGTCTCCTCCCAGAAACGCCACAGCCCCACCTGTCACCCCCACTCTCTGTAGAGAGATTGGGTCTCATCCTGCTGCTGCTCAAAACCCTCCTGCAGCCCCTCCACACACTAAAAAAAAAAAAAAAAATCGAAAAAAGTTCAACCCTAATGACCACAGCAACAAGGCCCACATCACCCTCCCAGCTGCTGGCTCCCTTGCTTTCTCTCTTCCAAACCCACTGGCCTCCCTGCTGTTCATTCCTGCATCAGGTCCTTTTCACTTGCTCTTCCCTCTGCCTTGAACGCTGTTTCCTTGTTCTTATCATAGCTGACTCCTTCTCATCCTTCAGGTCTCAGCTCAGATGTCGCCACCTCCAAGAGGTTCTCCTGATACTCCAGACTAAAGCAGCCCCCTTCCATCACGTCACTCTGCTTTTGCATCTCCATATCACTGGCTGAAATTTTCCTCTTTGTTCATCTAATGTCTCTCCTGGTTCCTGTTACCTATTGCTGAGTAATGTCATCCCCTCCCCACCGAAACATTCTCTTTCACAGTTTTGGGAGTTGACTGGGCTTAGCTGGGTGAGTCTTACTCAAGGTTTCTCAATGGTCACAGTCAGGCTGGGAAGGCAGTCAATTAATTTCGGGCTACCTGCCCCTCCCCCAGGCTCAGCTGAGCCTTGACCGCAAGACCTAGGTGTGGTCTCTCTGTGTGTCTTAGCCTTCCTCTCATCATGGTGGCTGATTCCAAGCAGGCATGCTCAGAGGGAGCCATGAATGAGCCTCATCGCCATTAGGGCATCGCATCACTTCCACCATACCCAACCGGTTAAGGAAGTGGACATGAAGGTCTGCCCAGGTTCAAGGGGAGGGGACCTAGACCCAGCTCTTGTGCAGAGGTGTCAAGTTCACACTGAAGAAGAGTGAGTGGGATGGGACAGATTGTTACAGCTGTTCTTGCAGAACACAATCTACTCCATCCCCACTGGAGTGTCCCCTCCAGGAGGGCAGGGTCTTTGTTCAGGTTGTTCACTGTTGTGTCCTCAATGCCGAGAAAGTGCCCGGCACACAGTAGGTGCTCAGCACACAAGGTGCTTTTACAGAAACATTCCAATGCTTTCCTGAAAAATCCTGTGTTCTGAAAACACACACTCCCAAAATAACAAGATGTTATTTACATACTTATACAAATTATAGTATAAACAATATTTATAACAGATTATTAATTATAACAAATATTATCTTAAACATAAATATTATATTTAATAAGAAAAACAATTGAGGAAAAACAAGGTTGTGGGCAGAACAACAAAATGTACTGCACTTGGTACCCAGAGCACTAGCAAAACCAGTTGGCATCCTGCTCAAAGCCCCACTCCAGTAACTTCTCTCAGCATCTTTGCCAGTCCCTCTTCTCCAGGCTCAAACCCAGGGCACTTGGCTCTCCTCTGAGATGAAGGCATTCACTTCTCAGAGAGGTCATTTTTAACTCAGTTCAAATATGATCCAGCCTGTGGTGTTTTCTTTAATTTCTCGTTTCAAACTAGGGCAAAATATCTTTGCAGTATCTTTTCATCTGAACTTGAAACTTCCTCAGCCAAAAGAGCAGAAGGTATAGAGGTTTTTGAAGACCCAGATCAGCCACAGGACCCAGCATAAAACCCAATCTTGGAATCAGCCATAAAACTCAACACAAAACCCAGCCATGAAACTCAGCCACAGAACCCAGCATGAAAGCCCACCACTATTCTTCCTGAAGGAAGGCATTTTTGTAGCTATTATGATTTTTTTCTTTTTAAGTAAGATTACTCATATGCCATTAAGACTTTCTACATAATTATGAAAAAATGCTAGGAAAAAAACACATGTCAACCAACTTTCTGTGTTAACCCAACATCCGTCCACTTTCCCTGAAGTCCAAGAAAAAGGTAGCACAAATGAATTTGCCCACAGGGACCAAACGCCTAGGACGGGACAGCAGAACCTCATACCAGCGTCTAAAACGCAGTTTAGCTGCACAATAACAAGAGAGAGGTGTTGGTGGTTCTGCCACTTCCCCACTGGACACGCTCAGGCACGTTGCTCCTTTGTCTCGCCATCTGTCAAATGCTGCACCAAGACTAGCTTTGCACACGTGCCACCTGAGCAGTTGCCCAGAGCCCTGCACTCAGAAGGGCCCTGCACTTGGTTTAACTCTCTGCAGTTGCTGCCTGGAAATCCCTGCCCCCAGCGTTACTGAGATATAATTGGCACATAACTATGTAAGTTTCATGTGGACAACGTGTTGATTTGATACATTATAAACTGCAAAATGATGACCTTCCTCCAGCATCTTACTACCCACTCCAGCCTATTGCATAGCTACCATTTCTTTTTTGTGGTGAGAACATTTAAGATCTACTCTCTTTGCAACATTCGAGTATATAATACACTGTTATTATCTGTAACCACCATACTGTACATTAGGTTCTCAATCTTGTTCATCTTCTAACTGGAAGTTTGCTCCCCATTTCTCCTGTGCCTCAGCCCCCAGCAACCACCATTCCACTTTGTTTTTCTGATTTTTATCTTTTTTAGATTCCATGCGTAAGAGAGATCATAGAGTATTTGTCTTTCTCTGTCTGACTTATTTCAACTGAGCATAATGTCTCCATCTGGAAAGTCTTCATCATTTTACCTCTGAACTTGTGCTTTGTAAGTGAAGTTTTATGGAGCGATGGAGCACGGACAGGAGTGAAGATCTGCATACAGCATTCACGATGCTCTGTGAGCACGACGTTTCAGTGGACCATGATGCATGACGGCTCAGAGGGATTCACAATGAGTGTGTGGTACTCTGTTTAGGATGGAGTAAGACACTGACAGTCACTAGGGGCAACAGGTTCCACGCAAACCAGAACTTGCTTCTGACTCTGAAAGAAAGCAGGAGCGTTCTAAGAAACAAAGATCAGGAAACTCTGTCATATTTTTTCCCACTCACATTGCTGTCCCACATTAGCTAACTACTTACACTAAAGATCACACAAAAGTGAAATGAATGAGAGGACAACCACAATTCCTTTTCTTTTGGCCCTTCCTTGCTCACCAGCAAGCTGAAAGAGAGCGTGTTGGTAGAATGTGCCTGCATCAAAAAGTGAGTGTTTTGTGCAGCATTTCCACTGTTCTGGTGTGAGCAAGCTACGAAATACAAACTGTACTTTTGGGGGTTTCACCAACAATTTAAAATGCTCTTATGTTTGCATCGAAAACCGTTATTGGACAAGATAAAGATGAGTGATACAATTCAGGCTGAGAATTTAACATTTTAAGTCCTTATTACTGAGAATGACTTGGGAAATAGAAAACACTATGACTAATTAAGAGAGAGACAAGTGAAGAAAGGGGAAAGCTTGTATTTTTTTTTTTAAACAAGTGGTCCTACAAATTATGCAGCTGGCCTTGTGCAGAATCTAACCTGTAGCGAGGTTACACATTTATAGTACATAAAGCGCTTGGTCCAGAGCTTGGCATAAAACAGGACTTTGGTGAAGATTAGCCACCACGGTTGCCACCATCACCATCATCCTCATCATCATCACTATCATCACAACCACTGTCATCGGTATCATGATCATCACCATCATTGTAACTATCATCATCATCATCATCATCATCATCACCATCCCTCTCTGTCCACAACCCTTGTGTTCTCACACTCCAGCTCCCTAATTGCACCCTCCTCTCCGCATTGGTCAATCCAGACTCAGAGATCCCATGACCCCTCTCTCCCCACTACCTTCAACCCTCTGCTTGTCCCTTCTGGGCACGCCTTGCCTGCAAGCTGCCCCTGGCGCCTCCACTCACATCTGTTCAGCCAACAGCACCCTGCCTGCTCTGAGGGGCAGTCTGAGTCAGCTGAGCCCCTGGCCCTCTTCCGAATTGGCTCCTTTCCCCTTTGCTCACTCCAATGTCCCTCGAAATCTCACTACCTGTAATTGAAAAAGAAGTCTCCCCATGCTCCCAGAGTCCTTCACCATCTCTTCCGCTAATGACCCAAAGCAAAAACACTTCTCAAGGTGGTATCCCTCCAGCTGCCCGCAACCTTCTTTCTCCCCTTTAGCAGCCAACCTTGTGCTCACTTCTCAGAGATGACACTCTGTCCTCCACACGCCACCGCCAGCCCATCTGTCTCACTGGAGACCCCTCAGTTCCTGCAGTCCCCGGCCACTCTGGGCTGCCCTGACCTCTTGTGGCATCTGGCACTGTCGACCATCTGTACTGCTTGAAATTCTTTTGTCCTAAAATGCACCTAGGATTTGTCTTAACCAGGTGTGGTAAGACACACGGACACAGAAATGACTGAAATGAAAGAAGATGTTCGTATTCACAGTCCGCAGAAGAAGATGGCACACACCACGTCAGGCCTCACAAGGAAGCACCAGGGTCCGTCAGGAAGAGGGAATGAGGGGAAGATGCGGGCAAGAGCCTTCAACGTGGTTTCCGTGGGAAAGGCAAGACAGGGCAGGGCAAGATTTAAGATCGGCTGATTTGAATATCCATCTTTAGTTGTCTGGTACTTGGCCCTCGGTGATTAGAGCAGGAGATTATTGGCCCTGGTGCAGAGGTGATAAAGGAAGTGATAAAGGAGTTGGTGGTGGGTGTGAATTTTACACTGCCTGGCTTGCATACGAAAGGCATGCTGCCTAAGGGAGTGTTCCGCTGTCTCTAGGAATTAGCTACCCCTGGGAGGGGAAGTGTCACAGGATCAAAGGCCCCAGACTGGCAAAGCATCAGAAAACATACAACATAAAAAGGCGCAGTTAATACACTCTTTCACCTGTGACTCCTGCTCACCTTTCCTGCTCACAAACAGGTGTATCGATGCACCTGTTTGTTTCTCATGGCAGTCCCTTGCTCCCTGTCCCTGAGCCATCCCATTCATCCTGTGTCTTCTGTCTGCCATTCATCTCTATCTGTTGCATTTGCTTTTCAGGGACCTCCAGACTCATGGGTCTACCTTCTTCCTAGATGTGTCCCCGGAACCCATCTCAACATTGTCCACCCACCCAGTTGTGACCTGAGGATCATTCTGGAGGCCACCTTCCCCCTCATCCCTTACAACTGGTTGACCATCCAGCTCTGATGGTGTTATCTCTTTAATATTTCTCAAAAGCCTCCGCTTTGAGCCACTCCCAGTGTTGCACACCTTCATTCATTTCGTCAATAAATGCTTATCAGCCCCTTCTGGCACCAGGCCCTAGGGCAGTTTCCGGGGGCCACTGTAGTGGCCAGGACAGGCACAGTCCTTGCCACAGGGATCTCACAGTCCCTGAAGATCCAGACGCTCCACATCTGTTTTAGTTTTGAATCAGCTTCCTGCTTGGTGCTCCTGACTCAGCCCACCCCCATCCCCGCCTGCCACCAGAAGCCAAAGAGATGACTCTGAAACAGATGAGATGGCATTACTCATCCTTGCTTAGAATCCTGAGACTTCCCTACAGCCCTGAAGAGAGTTCATGTGTCTTAGCTGGAGATGCAAAGCCCTTCCCCAGCTGAACTCGCTGGTCTATGGGATGATTCGCTCTTTCCTTCCTTGTGGTCTTAAGCACCGGGCACCATGCATGCTCGGCTCCTGCTTCCCCAGCATACTGACCCTCACCTGTCCCCTGGTTGGAGCCTCCTCCTCTGTCTGCCTCAAGGTCATGTCCCTTCTTCATCCTTTCTGGTATCAGATAAGCCAAGATTAAAGTTTGAGAAGACACGCAGTCATTGTAGGTGTGACCCAGCCCTGGGAATTGCCTCAGAGGAGGCCAAGGCCAAGGCTTTGAAATGTGCACACATTTCTGCTTGACCACCCCAATTTTGAGGGAATGCATTCTGCCGATGAATTTGCACATGCAAGGAAATTCATGTGTGGAGATTCCAGCTGCATTGTTCATGGTAGCAAAGCCTACATGTCTGTCCATCATGGGTCAGTTAAATAAAAACAGTGGTCCCTGCATGAAACATATGGCCGTCACACGGAAGGAGGCAGGTCATGGTGTACTTGTAAAAGCAGCTTAGAGGCACTGTGCTGTGGTAAGCTCTCTCCTTTATGCGTACTGAAACCCTCATCACATTGAGATCTAGGAAGTAGGTGCTATAGTTCTCCCCATTTTAGGATGAAGAAGAAAACTGAGTGAGCATTGAAGGGTTAAGTGACCTGCCTGGAGTCATGGAGGGTGAAAGGACAGAGCCAGATGGGACACCTCTGTCAGCTGATTTGGAAAGCTGTCTAACATTCAGTGTTCATTTCAAAAGCAAAGAATGGTCTTGTAAAATTTTTAACATTTGGGAGAAGCCGAATGTAGGGACATCAGGAGCTGTTTGCATTATCTTTGCAACTTTTCTGTAGGCCTAAAATCACTACAAAATAAAAAGTTTAGCAAGAGCTATTGACACACTCATGTTCACAACAGCATTATCCAAAAGGTGGAAGTGACCCAAGTGCACATTGGTGGATGACTGGATAGACAGAATGTGGTCCATCCACACAATGGACTATTATTCAGCCTTGAAAAAGAAGGAGATTCTGACACAGGTTACGACATGCGTGAACCCTGAGGACATTATGCTCAGTGAAATAAGCCAGACACAAAAGGACCAATACTTTAGGATTCCACTCATAGGAGGTACAGATGGCTGGAGCCAGGGGCTGGGGGCAGGGGAGGGGAGTTAGTGTTCAATGGGGACAGAGCATCAGTTTGAGAAGGTGAGAAAGTTCTGGAGACAGATGATGGGGATGGTCGCCCAACAGTTGTGAATGTACTTAATGTCACTAAACCATACACCTAAAAAACACCCTTCTTTATACCCTAGTGCCAGCTCTGTCCCTGGAAACTTTAATCAATATTTGCCAATGACATTATATCCCATCAACGTTGTTGGCTGAGGCTGATTTCCAAGACACCTGGATTTATGCCACTTAGCTGGCACCCAGAGCTCAGAGGCTTTTATCTCTGGGCACAGATTCTCCAATATGAGAAACCTCAGTGTCTGGCCAACAGTGAACAGAGAGAAGGAATGAAAAAATCACATTGCCTTTCCCAAAAGTGTCGGGGATAAGGTAAGGTGACTTGGTGAGAGGGTGGGGCTGGGGCTGGGGCTGAGGCTCAGGCTGGGAAGGGAGAGTTTAGCTGGTGAGGGCCGCTTCCCTTTTGCCTTCCTCTTCTCTCTTCCAGGGCAGCTTAAAGAACGTTTTCACCAGGAAACCACCCCTGAACCACAAAGCACAGGCACAGGCAAGCAGGCAGGCATGGCAGGGGCTGGGGTGCTGGGGACTGACCTCCAGGAGCAGAGGGAGGTCCCTAAGACCACAAGAGATATCAGCTTTACAGGCTCACAAGCTGGACTGTATCAGGGCTTGGGAAGTTCAGACATAGCAGTCATTGGTGATCATGATCATAATTACAGGTGACCCTTGAACAACACGGTTTAAAGTGAGTAGGTCCACTTACATGCAGGTTTTTCAATACATATATTGGAAAAAATATTTGGAGATTAGTGACAGTTTGAAAAAACTCACAGGCAACCCATAGGATTTTCTTAACATTTTCTTTTCTTTGACTTATTTTACGGTAATACATCTAACATACAAAATATGTGTTCACCTATTGTTTATATTTTCTGTAAGGCTTCTGGTCAACAATAGGCTATTAGTAACTAGGTAAATTTTTAAGGAGTCAAAAGTTACATGTGGATTTTTGACGGCGTGGGTGTCAGTATCCCTAACCCCTGCATTGTTCAAGAACTGACTGTATTTACAATGTATTTAAGCTCCCCCAAAGGCACAGGAAGCCCCTGCTATGACTTTTGTGTAAATTGCAAAAAGCTGTACGCCGCCCCCAAGAGGCAGGAGCATACAGGAATTGAGCTCATGGGCTGCAGGGTCACAGGACAGAGTTCAAGTTCCAGCTCTGCCATCTAGGCCTCCTGGGGCATGTTATTCAACCTCTCTGCACCTTAAAGTTTGCTCTTGTGAAAAATAAAGATGACAGCAGTAGTGGCAGTTTATGTAGGGCTCTGGTGGGAATTATATAAAGAAGAAAGACAATGCCTGGATGGGAGAAGCACTTTTTGACTCTTAACTATTAGTTTATGATTATCATTGTTGTTGTATGATGTCTCACATGTAAATACGACCTCGAATCCCTCTGGGGTCCCTAGAAGGCAGGAATTAGTATTATTTCTATTTTCCAGATTGGAGATCAAGACTTAGAGAAATTAAATAAATAAATAAATGAATAAAACAACTCAGATTAAACCTGAGAGCCCAGAGCTGTATAGTGATGGGGTATGCATCCCATCCAGCCTGCCCAGTGCCCCAGACTCAGGGGCCCACTTCTGCACCCTGACTAAAGCCCCAGACATGGAGCGACCCAGGCATCTGGTCTATGAGTGGTACAAGAAGGGGCGGAGTCCATTGGAGCAGATTCCCAAGCTGTGGCTGGGCCCTCTAATTCCAGCCCAAGTTCTTTTCTCTTTTCCTGAGTTCCAGGAAGATGGTTCCTTGTCCCTGCACCTGGCATGTCAATAACCCTAGTAGGCCATGGCCGCTTTCCAATCTACCCCACTTCACCCACCCCTTCCTTCCTGTTTGGGACCACAGACGCAGTGTTTGCGACACTTGGGCTGTTCTCATGACCAGTTTCGCTGCTGCACTTGATTTTTCATTAACTTATCTCCTCAAGATGGTATTTGACTTCGAGGGGCCCAGGCGGTGGGGAATCACTTGCTGGAGCCCTACTTAGCCCATTTGGAGAAAGATGTTTCTAGAAGGCAACTGACAACAGGTATCCAAAAGTTTAATAAATGGCCTTTGACCCCAAAATTTTTCTTTTAGGATTCAATTCTTAGAAAATAATTACTTAATCAAAGTTTTAGCAAGAATTTTATATAGCTGTATATATATATGTAAACACATATAACATATATAGAATATATAATATATGTTATATACATATAATAGATTTATATATGATATATGTATGTAACACATATATAATATATATATGCATATAGTTATGTAGTTATATATAATATAGTTATATACATATTATAATATGAAAAAGAAGTCAGAAGCAACCTAAATGTTCGATACTAGATTATTGGTTAAGTATGTAATGTTATGGTCACATAATGGAATACTATACGGTTATTGGGGAAAAAAAGATGAAATAGGTCTATATTTATAGACATGGAAAAATGTCTACTACCATAAAACAAAAACAGGTGGTTAGAAAAAGAACCACATACATATAAGTCTAGTTAATGAGATATGGGAACTATGGGAGAAAAAAATTTAAGGAACATGAAGGATAAATCCAGGTATTCCACTAGAAAAGTTTCCAGAAGGAACTAGAATGGGCAAGCTCCAAGTGACATGGAGAGTCTGATATGCTCAGTGCTATATTGCTGGTATCTAGAATGAAGCTTGTTACTTAGGTGCTCTATAAATATCTGTTATCAATAAAGACTACTGAGGAAAGAGGCAGTATTTGAAGAAATAATGGGTAGGAATTTCTTGTTGGGTAGGAAGTTGATTCTCTGATGAAATTAGCTTCCACCTGGAAGGTACCAGTCATGAGGAGGGAGGAAGAGGCGCCATGTTGAAAACAAGGGATGGGCTGAGAGCTTCTGTATTGGAGAGAGAGATTGCCAGCCCTTTCCCTGCTGGGCCCCGAGAACCCCAAGGGTATTCTCCACAACTCCTTCTCCACAGGGGCTGGGTGTCTTTTCTGGAGAAACCAAATATTCTGGAGGAAAGACCTATACTGACATTTGAGGAGACCCCTGGGAAAGTTCACCTTCAATGATACTCCCCACTGACATGACCCCACCCTCCTCAATCATTTCAGCCCTGGTGCCACACACTCAAATAAAAGATTTAGGGAAACCTCCAAAATGAGAGGTAGAAGCAGAATAAACACATGGGGGAAAAAATTTCAGGAAAACAAAATAATGCAAGGAGAAAAAAATGCAACATAACCTCACAATTATTATTTTCAGAGAAATAGCAGAAGATACAGTATACTGATTAGATCAATCGTGCAAGACCAGATTGCTATTTTATTTTTTGTTTGTTTGTTTTCTCCTGCACTTTTTTTTTTTTATGGTGACATCGGTTAACAAAATCCAGTAAGTTTCAGGTGTAAAATTTAGCAGCATATCACATTGTGTCAGATTGCTGTTTTAAAAATAAAAAAAAGATGTCTACGGCCATGCTACCCTGAACAAGCTGGATCCCATCTGATCTCAGAAGCTAAGTAGGGTTGGGCCTGGTTAATACTTGGATGGGAGACCACCTAGGAAGACCAGGTGCTGTAGGCATAAAAAATAAAAAATAAGGGTTTGTAAACTGACAAGGTCCTTGTAATCTGTGAAGATAACCAAGGGTTGCTGTGACTAAAAAATAAAAAAGACATAAATAAAAATAAAAATTAAAAAGATGCACATATGCAATGGAATATTACTCAGCCATAAAAAAGAATGAAATCTTGCCATTTGCAACAACGTGGATGGTCCTAGAGGATATTACCTGAGTGAAAGAAGTTGGAAAGAGAAGGACAAATGCCATATGATTTTATTTACTTGTGGAATCTAAAAAACAGAACAAATGAACAAACAAAACAGAAACAAACTCATAGATACAGAGAACAAACTGATGGTTGCCAGAGGAGAAAGGTGGTTGAAAAGATGAGTGGAAAAAGGGAAGGAGATAATGAAGTACAAACTTCTAGTTATAAAACAAGTCATGGGGATGTAGTGTACAGTGTAAGGCATAGAGTCAATGATAACTGTTAGAACTATATCCGCGTACACTAGACTTATTGTGGTGATCACTTCATAAGGTACATAAATGTTGAAACATGTTGTACTCCTGAAACTAATATAATATTGTATGTCAACTATAATAAAAAATAAATTGAAAAAAAATAAAAAAAAGGGACAGTCAAATTCACCGCATCATTATTTTGCTTGATGGGGATTTGGAGGGGCCTGGGGTTCATCGCCAGGTAGAGGGGTGGGCAATATACAGGCAGGAGTCCTGTGGGCAGCTGGGGGTAACAGATTTGACTTGCATGAAGCAACCCGAATGGCTCTTCCTAACCAAGTTCCTCATAATACCCAAAAAGTGAAAACGACCCAAATGTTTATCAAATGATGATAGATAATAAATGAGGTTCATTCTTCTATATGGTAAAATATTACCATAAGGCCATGAAACACTGACATATGTTACAATGTGGATGAACCTGGAAAATCATATAGTGAGTTAAAGAAGCCAGACGTAGAAGTCACATACCATACAATTCCATTTATATGAAATGTCCACAATAAGCAAATGCATAGAAACAGAAAGCAGATTACCAGTTACCAGAAGTGATGAGAAGAGGGGATGAAGGGCGACTACTAAGGGGTATGAGCTTTCTTTTGGGGCTGATAAAAATGTTCTGGAATTAGATTAAGGTGATAGTTGCACAACCTTGTGAAGACAGTAGAAACCACTGAGGTGTATATTTTAAAAGGGATGAATTTTATGGTATGTGAATTATAGCTCAAGAAAAATAAATAAATAAAAACATGAAGATTCTGATTTAAGCAAAAAACAAAATGCCAATAGAGAAAAGAAGAAACAAGAGCTAGGGATAACTCAAAACTATATAGATAAACGAAAAACACGTGCACATAAGACAACCTACATCTTCCAGAGTCAGAAAAAAAGAAAAAGATACATACCAAACTCTCTAGGATGGTTGGGATTCTAGAATGGAATGGATAAAGGAAACAAACAAAAGAAGAAGCAATGATCCCCCCATAATCCCTCCCATAACCACATCCTACCTTACTCCCTACCTTCCTGTCAAACTCTAAATTACCTGTGGATAAGTTTAATGAAAATGGCACAGATACAATACAAAATTATAAAATTTCATTGAAGGGATAAAGCAAAATCTAAAGCAATAGAAAAACACACTATATCTTTGATGGGTCAACATTGATAAAATATTAAATTACTCACAAATTAATTTATAACTTTAATGCAATTACATTCAATATCTCCATAGAGAAGGGATATTTATTTTTCTTGAATTGGATAAAAATGATATGAAAAAAATAGCCAAGACAAATGTAAAAAGGAAGAGGGGGATAATTCAATTGATGAAGTTTAAAATGGATCATTAAATAGATGTGTAAGAAAAGAATCAACGTCCATGGCCATATCCCAGGATATACGAATATCTACATATGAAAAAAGTGGCATTTTAATTCCCGGGGAAGAAGGTGATTTATTTTTAAAGTGGTGTTGGCCCATCCTTGAATATCCATCCAAAAAGACAGAGATACCCTTGAAAACTATCCAAAACTTTGAGCCCATTTTCCTGCCTTAGAAAATAAAGACAAATATATTAACCTTTCAAAAATTAAAAAAAAAAAAAGACAGGTAGACCCTCTGCTGATGCATTAAACAAAAATACATTCCAGGTAGATACAATACTAAAATATAAAAGAATAGAAATCTTGCTAGGAAATCTAAGTGACTACACATACAACCTGAAGACAAAAGAGACTTTTCCTAAGCAAGACTAGAAACTCTGAGTGACAAAACATACCACAAATTTTGAAGTCAATAATTCAAATGACAAAGAGCATGTACAAATTGAGAAAAAGATAATCCAAGAGGGAAAAAAGGGACAAATAATGTGAAAGCAGTACACAGAAAAGTAAATTCAAGTCACCAAAACCATAAGAAAAAATGCTCAAATGGGCTGGGTGTCAGGAAATGAAAACTGAGATAATAAAGAGATACCACCTTCTCAGACTGACAAAAATTTTAAAAAGTGGTAACACTTGCTTGTGAGTCTGTAAAGAAAAAGACGCTTGTGCATGGCTCATCCGAGTGGTTGTGCTCTCCAAAAGGGTTTGAACACTTCACCTTGGCAACATCTATTTTGGATACAAATCTTTTTTCAGATATATGTTTTGTAAATATTTTCTTCCAGTCTGTGACTTATCATTTCATCTTCTCAACAGCATCTTTTGCAGAGCAAAAGTGTTTAATCTTAATCATCAATTTTTTTCTTCCATGGATTATGCTTTTGATGTTGTATGTAAAAACCCATTACCAAACCCAACTTCACCTAGATTTTCTCCTACCTACGTTTCCTCCTAGAAGCTTTATTGTTTTGCGTCTTACATCTACATCTATGATCCTTTGTGTGTGTGCACTAAAATACATATAAAACATAATTTACCAGTTTAATCATTTTTAAGGGTACAATTAAGAGGCATCGAGTACATTCACAATGTCCTGCAAGCATCTCTGCTACCTATTTCCAGGACTTTAAAAAATTTATTTTTAATTATAGTTGATATTATTTCCAGACCTCTTTAATCATCCCTAAGAGAAACAGTACCCATTAAACAATAACTCCACATTGCCCTCCTCCCTAGCCTCTGGTAACCTCTATTCTACTTTCTGTCTCTATAAATTTGCCTGTTCTAGGTAACTCGTTACGATCCATTTTGAGTTCATTTCTGTGAAAAGTGTAAGGTCTGTGCCTAGATTATTTATTTATTTATTTATTTTTGCATATGAACATCCAACTCTTCCAGCACCATCTGTTGAAAAGATTGTCCTCTCTCCATTAAGTTACCAGTGCTCTTCTGTCGACGATCAGTTGATCATATTTATCTGGGTCTATTTCTGGGTTCTCTGTTCTGTTTCATTGATCTATGTGTCTATTTTTTTCTTTTGCCAATCTCACACTGTCTTGATTACTGTGAATTTGTGAAAAGTCTCTTTTTTTTTTCACTATTGTGTTGGCTATTCTAGGTCGTTGCCTTTCTGTATAAACCTTAGAATCAATCCATTCTATCTACAACCTGATGTCATTGATGAAAATGAAAAAGACGTAAGCCCTTCACCCAGCAATCTCATTCCTAGAAATCTTTCCCTTAGAAATAAAATCACAGGCAGAGAAAGAAAAATAATGTGTACCATCTCTTACATATGGAATCTGAAAACAAAATAAACAAACAAACAAAACAGAAATAAAATCATAGATACAGAGAGCAAATTGATAGTCACCAGATGGGAGGGGTGCTTGAGGATGGGTGGGAAAGGTGAAAGAATTAAGAAGTACAAATGGATGGTTATAAAAACAGTCATGGGGGTGTTCAGTAAAGCATAGGGAATATAATCAATAATATTGTAATAACTATGAATGGTGTCAGATGGGTACTAGACTTATCAGGGTGATCACTTCATAAAGTATATTATATAATTGTGTAATCACCTTGTACACCTGAAACTAATATAAATATTGTATGTCAACTATAATCAAAATTTTAAAAAATTATTTACCACAACAAAGAAAGAAACTCATCAGCACATATGGAACAGGTATAAAAATATTCATTGCGGGATTTTTGTTTGTTTTTCTTTTTAGTAGCAGAGGAAATAAAACCTGAAGCTTGTCAGAGGGAATGTAGTTGAATAAATTCTGGTTCATCTACACTGTGGAAGATTATCAAGCGATTAAAAAGAGTGAATTAGGGCCTTAGCGAGCAGTCTGAATATTTTCCATTAGGTAAAAGAACATGTATCCAATATACTTCCATATTTATAAAACAGTGATCCTAAGTCTCTATATTTTGCTCTATTTATTTATGTCTATGTACTTTTATTCAATGAGCAAGGAGAACAACCTGGTAGGAAGCACTTTAGATGGTTACCTTGTAGGATGACTGATATAAGAGGAAATAAGAGACAAAGACAGATTAGTTTACCCCTCACAGCAGGTGAAAATTCTAACTCTTCTCTAAGGCAGCACTGTCCCACAGAAATATAATGTGATCCATGTATACAATCTTAACCACATTATAAAAATATAAAAAGAAACAGATGAAATTTTAATAATGTAATTTATTTAGCTCAATGTGCCCAAAATATCATTTCATTATGTTATTGATATTTTAAGAAGCATTAACGAGGCATGTTACATTCTTTTTCTCTTACAAAGTTTCAGAATTCAGTGTATATTTTACACTTATACCTCGAGTCGGACTGGAAACATTTCAAGTGCTTAAACCCACCTATGGCTCAGTGGCCCACGCTCTGGGCAGTGCAGCTCTGAAGACAACCCATAGAAAGACTGGAGCGCCCCCTAGTGACAGATTCAATTAACTTCATCCTCTTGACAACTTGATCCAAATCCAACACATCAGATTGAGTGGCTTTCTGCCAAGAATCTTTCATGGATCGCAGCTGCCACCAGGTCATGTTCATACTCCCTGGTTTGGCTTTCAAAGCCTCTCTCAATCTGAGTCCTGCTCATCTCTCACAGGCAACTTCCTCTCCTTCCCCCGAGCCATACTGGCCTTGCCTACCATTCACTGAATCACTCATCCACTATTTCAATGAGGGTTCACAGAGGACCTCAGGGACACCCTAGCACATGTGTGTCTTCTCAGAGTCAGTGATGCTTGAGCTTCTGGGTCCAACAGCCTGCACTTCACTGACTGTCTCCTTGGGCCTCAGTCTTCATGTCTGACTCTGGGCTTCATACCTTAGTTGTAGGATTACTGAGGGAACTCAACATGATAATGAATGCAGAACACCTGGCACACAGTAGGTGCCTAACAGATATTGACTGAACTAATGGCATTCTCAAGATTTGGAGGGCAAGGCAGAAAACTGCAAGTAGAAACTCTGACTGTAGCTGGGGACCCTAGGGAGACAGGCTGGGCAGATACTGGAGACCCAGAGAAATGAGTGTGATGGCAGAGCTGGGGTTGTATGCCCAGGTCCTTCCTCCCACAGCAGGACTAACCCATGCCTGGCCCAGTGGTCCCAGTCTTTGCAGAACCCACTTGCAGTCACTCCTTCAATGGCTTCCTGCTGTTCTTAAAATATTGAGCAGTTTCCCCAGACTGCTCAGTCCTACCTGTCACTGCTGTCCCTTGGGTCCTCGTACTCCAGTCGTTCAACTTACTCAGTCCCTTTACACATGCTGTTCCCTCTCACTGGGATGCTTTTTCCACCCTGTCTCTCAGCTTAACTCCTCCTTGTTTGGCAGATCTCAGAGCAAGTGTCATCACCTTGGAGAAGCCTCCGCAGACTTCCCTGCCTACATCAGGCCCTTCTGTGACACCACCACTCAAATGTGAGTTCTGGGGATGTTTGCTTTTTTTGTTGCTGTGTCCTCCGCACCCAGCACCTGAAACAGTGTCTGGTATACAGTAGGCACTCAATAAATGTCAATCGAATGAACATCCCCCAGACTCTGATACACTGCAGGGAGGCAGGTCTCAGGTCTGTTTCTGCTTGCCTTCCAGTCCCCAGCGCCTGACACACAGTAGGTGCTTAATAATGGTTGTTGCAGAAATGGATGATGACCTCAGGCCTGAGTCACCGGGCACCTGTGTGTTGGGCTGTCATGTGGCCATTGCACAATTTGTTAAGCCTGATCCCACCTCATTTTCCCAGGAAAATAACCAGAAGAGAGATTTTCTTTCCCATTTGGAGGATGAGAGAACCGAGGTCTGGAGGTTGAGAGACACAGCTCAGACTCCACGTCTTGCTCATCCCTCTGGAGCAGATGGTGAGGTTTCTTCTCCATCAGGGAAAGTCACAACAGGCTAAATAATGCATACACACCTCAGAGATGCCCACAGCCTAGTCTCTGGCACCTGTGACTATGTTACCTGACATGCAGACGTATTTGCAGATCGGATTAAGTTAATGATCTGGAGGCGATTAGGAGATTGGACTGGATTACCAGAGGGACCCAGTGTCATCACAAGGGTCCTTATAAGAGGTAGGCAGGAGGGTCAGAGAAGAATGGAAAGTGCCACACTGCTGGCTTTGAAGATGGAGAAAGGGGTCATGATCCAAGGAATGTGGGTGTCCTCTAGAAGCTGGAAGAGGTGAGGAATGGCTCCTCCCCTGCAGCCTCCAGAGTAAACCAGCCCTGTGACGCCTAGAGGTGAGCTCGGTGAAAGACATTTCAGGCTTCCGACTTTCAGAGCTGTAAGAGAATAAATGTGTGCCTTCTAAGCCACCAAGTTTGTGGTCATTTACCAAAGTGGCCATGGAAAACTCATACACTCTCCAACCTGAGAAGAAGCTTCCAGCAGGTCAGTGGGCAGAAGGCATCTGACAGATGCCATGTGACCATTGCTTCGGCATCCAAAGCCCCATGTTTCAGACACAACCGGCCCTGCCATCCCAACTGTCTCCCAGAAACCAGCGGCCTAGTCTCCTCTCCTCAGAGACAGAGAGAGGATTATGACTTTGGAAACGTGACGGAACTGTTAGAAGTACAGAAGATGCTTGACTTGCAGCCAGCATCCAGGCCTTTCTCTCCATCAAGAAAGGAAAGAAAAACCAAAAAAACTTCTGAGCACTCAGTGAACCTGGCCAGAAGTCATATTTCTGACTGCCCTGAGGAATAATGGGGAGGAATAAGGCCCTCCCAGCCTCTTGGGCTGGGACAGAGGGCATAGGTCAGGAGGCATGGGTTGCTGCTGGAGGACCACGGGCCTCAGACGAGCCCAGATGCGAGACCGCGGCCTCTATGTTAAAGAAAAAAATTGTCGTAAAATCCACATAACATAAAATTTACCATCTTAAGTAACCAAAAAATTAAATTCTTAAATTTTTTCCCAACTGTATTGCGGAATAATTGACAAATATAATTGCATATTTAGGGTACAATGTAATGACTTGATACACATATACGTTGTGTAATGATTACTTAGTAATTTTAAAGTGTACAATTTGGTGGCATTAAGTATATTCTAGATGCAGTGCACCCATCCCTACCATCCATTTCCATAACTTTCTCATCTTCACAAAATGACACTCTGTTCCCATTAAACACTAACTCCCTATCCTCCACTCCCCCAGCCTCTGGCTCCCACCGTCTACCTTCTGTCTATGAATCTAATGCCTCTAAGGACCTCTTATGAGTGGAATCACACAGTATTTGTCCTTTTGTGTCTGGCTTATTTCACTGAGCATAAGGTTCTCAGGGTTCACACAGGTCATAGCCTGTGTCAGAATCCCCTTTTTAAATTTGAACACTATTCTGTTTTGTGGATGGACATGCTGTGTTTATTGATTCATCTGTAGATGGACGCTTGGGTTGCTTACACCTTTTGGCTATTGTGAATGATGTTGTTATAAACACGGGTGCACAAATATTTCTCAATACCCCAATTTCACTTCTTTTGGGCATATACCCAGAAGTAGAATTGCTGGATAATACGGTAATTCTATTTTTAATTTCTTGAGGACCCTCCAGACTGTTTTCCACAGCTGCACCCTTTTAAATTCCCACCAGCAATGTCCAGAGTTCCAGTATCTGCTCATTCTCACCGATGCTCATTATTTTCCTTTTTTTTTTTTTTAAATAAGAGCCATCTTAGTGGGTGTGAGGCAGCATCTCACTGGCATCACAGCTCTTTGCCTCGTAAAAATGCAGTGTGGTCCTCTTTTGTCTTCTGGCTTCTGGTGGTCACAGATGAGAACATTATCCTAGGACTTCCTCTTGATCCTGCAATCCGTGACCTTCTGGATGTGGCAGGTCCCCTCCGTCAGGAGGTGAGTCTGAGAGTTGGGACTCCTCCTTTCAGAAACACAAGTCTGTCTGCAGCTGAGGAAATGTTTGGCCATCATTGTCACACGGCTCTGCTTGTTCGTGGAGAGCCGGGAATTGTTCTCCATTCAGAGGTCCCCCTGCCTTTGACCACCAAGTGGCTTTGAGGTGCAGCATTTCTTCCACCTCCCCTCCTGGCCAGCAGTTTTGTTGTCAGCAGTGGCCATTCTTCCTTCCCCTGGGTTGAGTGACAGCTGGACCACATGATGGTTAAGCCATGTCTGCAGCCCCCGGATGACTCTGAATGCTCTCCGCAGAGCTCCTTGCCACGCTCTCGTGAACGTGCTGTTCCTGTTCTTCCTGTCACTCTGGCTTCATTGAAGTCACCTGGAACAGCTGTCACTTTTGCATCCTGGGCTTGTGCTCTACAGTGGCTGAAAATGCTGGGAGTTGTCGTTCTGTCCAGGATTCTTCACTCTGTCCATTGTAACTTTGGCAGACAGGCTGGTTGGAGGGGAGGTGAAAAAAGTGATCATCCATTAATAATTATTAAAGCTGCATGAGGGACTCATGGAGGTTCACTATTGTCTATATATTCTGTCTACTTCTGCATGTGTTTGACATTTTCCATAACAAAATATTTCAGAAAAACTCTGCATGATATCTAGCATGAGATGATGCCTATACTGGGATATTTCCTGGAGCACTGTCTGAAATTACAAACATAGGTAACTAGGGAATAAATTGCAGTTCAGCTCACCCAATGGAGTCCTCCGTAGACATAAACAATAATGAGCAAGTTCTCTCCAGACTAACACAGTAACAGTGCCAAGATGTCTCAAGAAGTGAAAAGAGCAAGTCCATCCAAAGCAGCACCGTTCAGTGGAACCAACCCAAACGCCTGTCAACTGGTGAACAGTTACCCAGACAGGTGGTCCATCCACACACTGGAATATTACTCAGTCATGAAAAGGCAGGAGGCACTGACACACACTACAATGTGGATGAATGTCAAAATCATTATGTGTAGTGAAAGAAGCCAGGCACCAAAGGCCACATATTGTATAATCCATTTAAATGAAGTGTCCAGAACAGGCAAATCCACAGAGACAGAAAGTTGATTAGTGGTTGCCAGGGGCTGCGGGAAGCGGGTAATGGATAAAGGGTTTTGTTTTGGGGTGACGAAAGTGTCTCAGAACTAGGTAGAGGTGATGCGTGCACAAACTGAATGTACTAAATGCCACTGAACTGTGCATTTAAAAATGGTTAATTTTATGTTAGCGAATTTTACCTTAATTTTTAAAACTACCAAAAAAAAAAGTCATTGATAGGCACTTTAGTTTACAAGTAAAATAAATTTTTACAAAGAGGAAAGAAAGCACGGACAAAATAACATATATAGGTGGTGACATCTGTGATTACTATTAAAGAAAAAAGAATATATGTGTACGTATCAGAGAGACACAGGCTTCTGCTACCTCTCCCTGCCCAGGAGACCGAGGTTTGGGACTTTGCGACCTGGGTTCAGATCTGCTTGTGTTCTTTACTGGCTGTAGGGCCAGGGTGAGTGACTTGGGAACTCGGCGCCTCAGTTTTCCCCACCTGTATAATGGGGAAGATAGCAGAGCTTGCCCCGGGGGTCTGCTGTAAGGGTCCAGCCTGGAGTACAGTGAGCACTCTGCAAATTGGGGAGGTGGGGGGAAACTGGATAGGGAAGTCCTCAAGTTCCATCTGCTCTCTCTGCTTCTCCCAGCCCAGGCCTGACCTTCTTGGAGACTTCCTGGGACCTCTAGGACCCTCCACTCCCCAGTCTCCTTCCTAGGCATCTGGCCAAACTCCCTGCCCATGTGCTCCCTCCTACTGGCTCAGCTGCTTCCTGTGCTCAGACAAAGAGAGCTCTGTCCCCAGGGCACTCCACTCAGGCAGGGCCAGCACACTTCCCACAGCACAGGCTGCAGGCATCCACCACCCCCACTTATGTCTCTCTGTCCCCAGCCCTGGCCCTGTGCTCCTAAACACACTGTGCCCGCCCTGTCTCCACCCATCCTCAGGCCTATGCTAACGGACATTTGAGATTTTCCTAGCTCAAGACACACACAGTTGAGTCCCACATGCAGAAGGGACTCCAGAACTGCACAGAGGAGTAAGAAGAGGCCAGGAGCTAGAGTGAGTCAGACATTCATTCACAACGACCTTAACAGGATGATAGCAGTGTAGGGGTGGGTGCTCAGGGTAATATGAATGGTATGGCAATGCGACATGAACAGGTGACAAATAATAGGAACTGGGGGTAATGGAGAGCCAGTGTGACAACAACAGATGACAATGAGGAGCCAGTGTGACAGCGACAGGTGATATTGTAATTTTTAAGAAAATCCTAAGAATTGGTGTAATGTTGGTAAGGAGGTTGTGATATAGTGACAAAAAAATAAAGGGACAATGTATAAAAGTGACTGGTGACAGCTGAAAGACAACTGCAGTGAGAGGTGATGACAATAAGAAAGTCTGTAACAGTGATAGATGACAGTAGGGAGCTGGTGAGGTGGAATAGTGACAGATCACAAGCTAGGAAGAATGCAGCATACAGAATCTTGCCATCCATTTGGCCATCAGGTGATTCACGTGTCCTTTCCCTCCATCTGTAAAGTGCCTCTTCATGAGGTGGATCCACAACAGAACCTTAAGACATGAGTTTTCCCAGGCGTCTCACAGCAAGGGGATTCATACACCCCCACATTCCTCCAGCCAGGCACCTTTGCCCCGAACTTTGACGGAGGCTGGTGTCAGAAAGTGGGATCCCTGGGCCTGCATTTTGCCTCAGGTGGCTCTGGTTTCTAGCATTCGGGTTCATCGAGTACCATCTGAGCCCAGGGAACAGAGAGAGAATGGAAGACGTCTTACTGGGACCAGATCTGCGGGTGATTGGGGGGCAACTCTGCTGGCTGAAGAACTCCCAGGATAGGGTCTCCAGTCTCCTGGGAAACTTGCATGCAACGAAGAGGTCTTTCTGTTGCTTACAGTTTAAGAATCCTGATGTTCTGGGTAACAATGTCACAGCGAGGTGAAGGTATAAAGGTGACAGGAGACAACATGAATGTCACTGGCAGTAGAGTAACTAGAAATAGCAAGGTGTCCTGTTAATGGGTGGCAATGAGAGGGTGATGGCAGTGGGTGACAGTGATTGGTCACCCTGTAATAGAAACTTGGTGAGGACTCAATATTGATGGGGAGACTGTGTGACATGCTGTGCCCTTGTGACAATTTTAGATGAGAGTCTAACTGTCCCTTCACGGCAGGTGATGTCAAGGAGTGACTGTACAGATAACACTCCAGTGTGACCACATCAGTGAAGGGCAACAGTTGACAGACCCAGGCAGTCGTGCCACTGGGAGGCAAGGGTGTGACAAGAGAAGCGCTCACTCTGCTGTAGAGATCCTGTGTGCAGGGACTTCCAAGAGCGCCACATCTCCTCTGTCTCCCCACAACCTATGGGGTCCTTCTCTATGCGCTTCCACAGAGCAGGTGGGGATAATTCTAGAACAGAATCACTGCTGGGCTTAGACATCATAGCACTGGTCACATCGCGTCCCTGGTGTGGGGACCTTTCGCACACATGCTGGCTTGCTTCTGGGACAGCCAGAGCCTGTCCTGGTGCTTAAGAGTGGAAGATACTTGCTGACTAACGAACAGACCAGGTGAACCTTGTCAAAAGAGCCCAGAAAGGAGTGACAGAGGTGTCCCTGGAAGCAGATCCATCCACAACGGCCACTGGGCCCTCACACACTGGAATGCCACACCTCTTGTCACTGCTATTCCAATGATCCTGGAGTTTCCCCTAGTCCACTCTCCCACGCCCCAGCATCCCTCCCGCACCTTCTCGCAGGCTCCAGGAATCTCCCTTGGCCAGGATACCCCAAATCTTTTTCCTGAAAGTTCCCTCTGCCTCACGCTCCCCAAGCCCAGCCCTGGGGCCCTCACTGCTCCCCAGATCTAGACCCCACAGTGCAGCCTCTAGAGTGACTTCCCTTTCTGGGAGCCTACCATGGCTCCCTTCAGAGGTGGGGGACTCCTGCTGCAGGCTCCTGGGCGCTTCTGCTTACCCCTCTAGCCTCCCTTTCCTTTCTCCCTTCTCCTAAAGCTCCAGCCTCGCTCAGTTCCCGCATGTTCCAAACTCTTGTCTCCAGGACTTTGCCTGTGCTATTTCCTCCGCTTGTCCTTCCCCGCCTTTTCTGATTCTCTTTCATCTCCGGAGCCTTCCGCATCCCCAGGCAGAGCCTCCTTTCCTTCCTCCTCCTGGGGTCCTCTCCTACCCAGGAAGGTCAGAGTCCAGGTCTGTCTCCTGGGACCCACATTGGGAGGTTATAAGAGTGTCTCCCTCACAACGCGTTTGGTGATTAAATGCCTCCTAGGTGAGTCCTGGGACCTCTCGGCTTGGCTCTCTTCCAGGCCACCCCAAATCGGAGCCAACTTCTCTCTGAAAACACAGTCCCCGCAGCACCCCGCTCCACGGCCCGGGAGCCCCCGCACGCCGCGTCTCAGCCCCAGTCCCGGCTCTGAGCTCCCTTCCATTTCTCCAGCCCCTAGGAGTTTCCCCCGGAGCCCCAGGCCCTCCCCCAGCTCCAGCCCCTCCCCCAGCTCGGATCCGAGACCCGGGCCCCCGCCCAGGGAGCTTCGAGGTGCAAACGCGCCATCCCCCAACTCCTCCCGTTCTCAACTCCCCCAGAGTGGCAGCTCTGGGCGGGGAACGCGGCGGGGTCGGCCTCCCGGCTTTGCGTTCCTGCCCCGGGTCCTCGGCGCCGCAGAGCCCCGCGCGTCCTCTCGTGGTGCGCGCCGGCTAGCAGGTAGGGGAAGCGCGGGCAGGGCGGCGGGCTAGGGACTGCAGAGCAGGGGTCGGGGGAGCTGGAGCGGGAGGAGGGGGTCGGGGCGGGGAGGGGGAGGGGATTCCTTTGTTTGTAGCCCGCAGCCCGGGCCCAGCCCCCTCCCCTCTCCGCGCTGCGCCTGGAGCGCGGGGACCCGGGCAGGCGGGAGGGGCGCATGCCCGGCCCCGACCCGCAGGTGAGAGCGGAGACGAGTGTGGTGGCGACTCCAGACCTGCATCTTCGGCCCTGCCTGCTGGAAACCGCGAACCGCGGACTCCGGCGGCGGGCGCCCCTCCATGCTTCCCGGCCTCCAGCTTCTCGCCCCGGCCGGGCGCACCTTCTCGGCTCATTCATTCGACCAACTCCGGGGCGTGGGGCGCGGAGGCAGGACTAGGGGCCTGGTTCAGGCCAGGCCAGAGACCCCCGAGGCCGGCCCAGAGAGGGAGGAAGGCTGAGCGGTCCCCGAGGCTGCCTGGAGAAGGCGTCCTCGAGGTGCAGATCGGCCAGGACAACTTGGAAGAGAGAAGGGACTGTCCCCTCCCTCAGCTGGGCGACTGTCCTCTGCCTCCCCACCAGAGCTGACTGACAGGCTCCTTCCTTCTCCGAGGGACCACCTGGTTGGGCTCTCGTGTCATCCCAAAGCCCAGAGACGGGCTGCTACTTGCTCGAGGGCACACAGCGTACTCCTCACTCAGGTCCAATTGTCCTCTTTCCTCATCCGGAAAATGGGACCTGAAAGCCACTCCCCCCCCTCCGGAAACAGGCCACTTGATCTAGCTTCTTTCCTCTAAGTATTCAAAATTTGCCCGGTCATTTCCACCAGGAGTGCCTCTGTTCCCATCACCCTCTCATCTTTCCAGGTCTGGGGAGAGCCAACCACTTCCTGGCGGAGGTGTGGGGTGGGGGGGCGGCGTTGTGCCATGATCCGCTTCCCCTCCTTCCCTTCTGCCCGGGCTTCCGGCCCCTGCTCAGCCTCTCACTCACTGTGATGGTCTTCGTTTGTTCCTCTGTGAAGTGGGCACACAAGCTGACCTTCCTCTGACACTTCTGAGAGGTGTGCTCCACACTGGGAAGTTCCTACCTCTGCCTCATGCCCCTGCCCAGAAGGTCCATCTGCCTCTCCTGGACTTACCACCAACCCTCCCCTCCCCATTCGGCCTTCCCAGACAGAATTCTGGGAATCTCCTCAAACCTCCCACCCTCTGAAACTCCTGTGTACCCCACCTCCTCTTATCTCTGAGATCCTCTCCTATGCCCTCTCTCATCTGGATGCTTGCCCAACTTCCTGTTCTGCACGCTTCTTCCACAGCTCCTACACTCCATCCAACACCATGTCTGCCCTTGTTCTTCCCACTTAAAGCACTTCAAGGGCTCTCCATTGCCCTTGACCTATAAGTGGCAGCTCCATTATACAGCTATGCACTCTTGCAACACTGGCTCTCTGGTCCCTCTCTCCCCTCCATTCAGCACTCCATGCCCTTGTCCCCTCTGGCCTCGCTGTGCACTCCTTGCCTCAGCACGTTTCTCTTGGCTAACTCTATCTCTGAGCCATCACATCTCCTCCAAGAAGCCTCCTCTGACTGTTTACCTGGGTTGGGCTTGGATGCCTCCTTGGGCTCCCACGGGCCCTGGGCAGCTGTCCCGCTGCTCCTGGTTCTCCTGGGTGCCCTATGGCCAAGGGCTTCTGCTGGAGTTCACTCTGCTTCCTGTCCACAGCCTCCGAGGGACACATCATGGTTCTAGAGGGTCTGTGTTTAACAAGGAGAGGGGCTGGTGCCCTCATCATGGCCTGGGGACCCCTGGCTCGGCTCCTGCTGGCCTGGACTGCCCTGTCGTGCGTGGCGGGTGTGCAGGGCCACTGGGACAGGGCCGTGGAGCCTGCAGGTCCTGGACGTGTGCGTAGGCGTGGCAGCCCAGGCATCTTGCAGGGGTGCGTGGTACTGAGTGAGGATGCTGAGAGGCCCCTCGGGTGTGGGCTGGGTTCGGCTGTCCTTCTGGGTGGGAGGGGACAAGGCCCAGGGGACATCCAGATAAACAGGGAATCACCAGACATGCCATATTCTCCCCAAGGCCTAATGTGTGTGGCTCTCGCTTCCACGCCTACTGCTGCCCAGGCTGGAGGACGCTGCCCGGCAGGAACCAGTGTGTCATACGTGAGTGCCACTGCCATGTGAGGTAGGGGTGCAGATGGGGGGCATTGGTGCAATTCTCCTACTTACCCACAAGTCCGACCCTATGTACAGGTGGCATGGGCTGGGGGAGTCGAGCTGAACTACAGAAATGGCCCTCACTGGTGCCCTCAGGCTTCCAGGCCACCCTGCCAAGTTAGTTTACAACCTATCCATCTGTCTGTCTCTCTCTGTCTCTGTATTTTAATCTCTTATCTATCTAGCTTTCTCTTTCTCTCTCAGTCTTTCTCTTTTTCTCCCAGTCTCCACCTCATCTTTCCCTTTTTCTTTCAATCTGTCTCTGTTTGTGCCTCCCCTCTCTCAATTTCTATGTGCCTCTGTCTCTCAGTCTCTCTCTTTCTGTCTCTCTCCCTCTATCTATGTCTTTCTGTCTCCGTCTGTCCCCACAGTCTCTAGCATCTGCCTCCACTTCCTTGGGGAGCCCCCCAGCCAGCAGCCAGCTCCCCGGCAGCTCTGCCTTTATCCTTGTCTCTCAGCAGTTCTGTCCGAAAGAGCACCCCTTCCAGTAGCTGCGGCAGAAACCTGCAGCCTTAGTCAGCACCGACGGGGTGGGGATGGCACAGGATTTGGTTCCTGGTCCTGAATATCGCCCTCTCTGCCCTGTCAGCTGTCTGTAGGCATACCTGTGGCGAGGGCTTCTGCTCCCGACCCAATCTGTGTACCTGTGCCGACGGGAAGCTGGCCCCCAGCTGCGGGGTGAGCCAAGGTAAGTGGGGGAGGCCCCTCGGGGTGGGAGGAGAGGGTCAGAGGTGTCTGGATGCCTCTGGGAGCCCAGGCTGGTTTTGCTGAAGGACCAGAGCCTGCCAGGCACACCGAGTTCCTTGCATGTGCATCATGGGGCCTCCTGTCATCAACCTACTGTGTGTCTCTCTTCCCCATCCCTAGGGTCAGGGTGCAATGTGAGCTGCATGAATGGGGGCAGCTGCCGAGGGGAGTCCTGCTTGTGCCAGAGGGGCTACACGGGCACTGTGTGCGGGCAGCGTGAGTACCTCCCATGCACACCTGGCTGGGATCCCAGAGGTCGGGTCTTTGCTGCCACCTGCCCACTGCCCATGGCTCACTCTTCTGGGACCAAGGACTGCAGGGGACATACTCACTGTCATAGTCTTATCACTGGGGCTGGGTCAGATTTTGGTGATTTCTGGGTAAAGGCTTGTTTGGGACCTCAGGCCACCCTTCCCTCTCCCTCCATAGCTGTCTGTGACCGCGGCTGCCACAACGGGGGCCGCTGCATCGGGCCAAACCACTGTGCCTGTGTGTATGGCTTCATGGGGCCTCAATGTGAGAGAGGTACCAAACTGGTCATGGGGTAGGGGCATGGGAGGAGGGAGGGGGGCTTCCTGGCAGCCCTGAGATATGACTAGGCCCTGGAAGGGTCCAGCTGGCCTCCATCTTTCCTTTCCTGCTGCTGTGAAGGGCAGAGAAACCCTCTGCTCCATGGAAGGGAATCAGGGAGGGCTTCCTGGAGGAAGGGACAAGTTGGAGTTCATGAGATAGACAAGTGAGTGCTCCCCAGGGCTGAGGTGAGTGGCATCACCTGTTGAGAGGCTGTTGCCAAAACTAAGACAGCAGAAGCAGAGGTGTTTTGTTAAAAGTTGGACATGGGGATGGGCGGGGAATGGAGGCAAGGACGAAGCCCATGTCTGATCAGAAAACTGGGGGGAAGGTGATGCAAGCGAGAGGATGGTTGAGCTTCTAGGGGAAGAGAAGTGAAGGCGATTTAAGGGCACACAGAAAAATGGAGCCCACAGGAGGCTGAGAAGGAGTAAGCGAACCAGAGTGGGCAGCTTTGGGTGGGGCTGGGCTCGTGAGTTTTTTGGCTACAAGGAACCGTCAGAGTGCCTGATGTGGCCACAGATCCCAGGATGGTGAAGATATGCAGGGCCCTGGGACTGGCCCCACTGTTCGTGGGGGTGTTGCTGGTGCAAAAGGCGCGTCTGTGGCCAAAGCTGGGTTGGAGGGGGTGTGGCAATGAGCTGGTGGGTTATCTAAGTCAAAGGTGGGCTTTTGGGAACTGGATTTGACCAGAAAATGGAATTGAAATTTGGGTTGACAGAGGGTGAGTGAGGGTCAGTGAGGAGGGCGAGGGAAGAGAGGTCTGGGTTGGGTGGTGAGCAGTGAGGACCCCAGAGAGAGGCAGAGCTGGGTGCCTAGGCGGGAGGGGGTGGGGTGAAATGGATGAGATTCGGGGAACAGTGCTTTTGCTTAGGGACTCAGGACTGTCAGGGGTCTCCGTGAAGTCCCTCCTCCGTACGGGGCCTGCGGGAGGGTGGCTGGCTTTGGCTTCCTCTTCAGGGAGGGGCTTCCCTTGGTCTAATGCCAGCCCCTTGATTGGAACCATCTGGAGGATGGAGCCAGGAAGTCCCATCTGGGCCTTGCTCTGCGGTGGGAGGAGTGACGTGACCACCTCAGGGATGTGGTATTGAGGGTCTAGAGGGGTTGGGCAGATTCCGGGTCCCTCCCAAAGTCTGGGAGATTTGTCAGGTGCTCAGGGATAAGATAGGCACTCCAGTCAGCATCCTTAGGTCTCTGCTCATGCTTGAAGCGGGGATGGGCCTTGGGGGAGTGTTGGGGGTCTTCAGATGTGACCTGGTTTTGTGGGCTTAGAGATACTAGCCTCTCTTGGGGGTTGGTTGGGGGATGCTTTGGGGAGAAAGGGTTTTGAAGAGTGAATAGGAGTTTGTTAGGTAAGGAAGGAGAACACTGTGAGTCAAGGCTTGTGGTCAGTAGAAAGCCTGTTGTATAGGGAGGTGGGAGAGGTGGCTGCTGCAGTGGTCCCGGTAAGAGGTAGAAGCCTGAGCTGGAGCTGTAGGGATGGAGATGCAAAAGGCTCTGGTGTGGGCAGCCTGAGGCCAGCTGCCAATATCCACATCCATGTACCTCAGACTACCGGACAGGGCCCTGCTTTGGCCAAGTGGACCCTGAGGGGTGCCAGCACCAGCTGACAGGCCTCGTCTGCACCAAGGCACTCTGCTGTGCCACCGTGGGCCGTGCCTGGGGCCTCCCCTGTGAGTTCTGCCCAGCACAGCCACACCCCTGCCGCCGTGGCTTCATCCCCAATATCCACACAGGGGCCTGCCAAGGTGAGTAAGGGAGTTACCAAGTGGGGAAGGAGGTCCTTGGAGCCAGGGCTGAGTGGGAGCCCTTGCAGACTTGGTTCCTTCCTCCCATGGGCCTCTCATCCCTTGCAGATGTGAATGAGTGCCAGGCTGTCCCAGGCCTATGCCAGGGAGGCATCTGTGTCAACACTGTGGGCTCCTTTGAGTGTCACTGCCCAACTGGACACCAGCTCAGTGAGAACAGTGCCAAGTGTGAAGGTGGGCAATGGGGAGGGAGACCTGCATGTGCTCTGGACAGCCCAGGTCCCCAATGAGGAGGAGGAGGTAGCCATGGGTTGCTGCGAGCTAGGCTCTGACCTGTGTCTGTCTACGCAGACATAAACGAGTGTCTCAGCTTGCCAGGCCTCTGCTCCGGGGGTGACTGCACCAACACGGCTGGGAGCTATGTGTGCACCTGTCCCCGTGGTTTTGCCAGCAACCTGGATGGCACCCGCTGCCTTGGTGAGCCAGGGCCTGAGGGGGCCAGAGGGGGAGGGGGTAGGAGTCTTGCTCAGTCTTGCTCATCTGTCTCTGCAATTCTCTGGCCATCGGGCTCCTCTAGCCCCCAATCTCCATGTCTTGTGTTTTTTGAAGCCTGGATTCCATCCCCTCTGGCATTCTGGCTCCCTACCCATTAAGCTCTGTGCTGACTGGACCCGTCCCAAGCCCCTTTGGCCCTCCACCTCTACTTTTAGCTCTCTGGTCCCCTGTCTGGGCCTCTTGCCTCCACTGTCCCCCTATGTCACTCTGCCTCTTAGACTCTATGTCCTTCTGGTTCAGCAGCTGCCTTTCTTCCCTCTTCCCACCACCCCCAATGCCTCTCTGGTCCTCTGGCCGCCATGTCAATGCCCTTCAGTCCATCTACCTCTCTGGCTTTGTCTCGATGTTCCTCTTTCTGCTCCCAAAGACTTGCTCCCATCCTCCTCACGCTCTGTTTGAGATAGGGAAACTGAGGCCCAGAGAGGGGTTTGCTTGAGTCAATTCAACAAATCTAGAGCAGATTGTTGCTCATACCCAGCTCTCCAGATCCCCCCTCAGCCATGGGGGGTGGTCCTCTGGGCCTTACCTCCCCCTGGATACCCACCCTGTGCTCCACCACACCCAGCCTCACTGAGGCAGGGAGACCCCTGGGCTCTCACTCCGTCCTGCCGTCGTGATGAGCTGGTCATTAGACCTTAGAAGCTGCTGGTGGCCAAAAGGGGGGCCAGGACGATGGACATTTGTGGTGGGAGATGGGCAGAGTCCTGGTTTGAGGAGGAGGGTGAGACTTGACTTGGGGAGGAAGGCATGACTTGACTTGGCAGTTCCCCAGCACCCCTCGACCCTCGGGCTGGGCCTCTACCAGGCAGGGATGGCAGTATTGTGTTTGGAGTTCTGCCAGCGTGCTGTGGCCAGCACCAGATCTTCTGTTTCCTCTCTGGAATCCATCATGGACGGCCTGGAGGATGCCTTGGGGCAGGCCCCCCTGGTGGGGCCTCTTCCAGCTACCAGACAGCTGAGCCTAGATTTGAACCAAGGTCACGTTGCTTCTGAACATGGCCTTGGGGTTCACTTCTGGGTTCTGACTGCCATCTGAGCTGCTCACAAACTCTGTGACCTTGGGCAGGTGACTTAACCTCTCTGGGCCTCAACTTCTTCCTCTGTACAGTGCGGGTAATGGCAGTACCTACCGCATGGAGTCATGGAGAGGATGAAATGCAATTTGTGGAGTGATTTGCCCAGGGCTGGATGTAGTGAGCACTCAGTTCACATTCACGAAGACAGGAAAGCAGTGAAGTTGGTGCTGTGGCACTTAGTAGGACCTGACCACAGTGGGTGCTTACTAAGCAGAGGCAGTGTCACTTTTGTTAAAATTCTTACGTCCTATCTCTGTCTTCCCTACTTGAGAGGTAGCTTCTTGGTCAGAGCCCAGGGATTTGGGTTCCCACGTCCGCTCTTTCTCTTTAGCAGCTGCATGACCTTGAATGAGTCCCCTGACCTCTCCTTGTCTGGGTGGGCCCAGCCCCCATTGATGGCCTGGGGTGCTACCTGGAATGCAGAGCCCCAGCTCCCACAGTGCCCCTGGAAGGTCCCCAGATGCATAGAGTGCAGCCAGGGAGGTGGAAAGATTTCATGTTTTCTCAGCCTGCAGCAGGTCGGCGGCCCTCCCAGCTGGTGGGAGGATCTCTAGTGTGGGCTGCCAGCCAAGATTTGTAAGTTTTTAAACCTAAAAGTATGCTGTGTGAGTCAGAGCCCAAGAAATTAGATCACCGAAGATAGCCGTCAGACTCAAGGGCACAGTGGGAAGTGGGAGTTTTGTGGTTCTCATGTCCGAGAAGCCTGTGCCTCAGTTTCCCCAGGGCTGCAGCCGCCAATCCACCAGTCTGTTCCTTGGGCCGCTCCTCAAATTCACAGCTTCACATGTTTTCCTGGAATGCCCAGGGCTGGCATCCTGGGACACACAGCTATAGGTCGTAGCATCCCCACTTGAGTGTCCAGCCTGACTTCCCACCTGGGCAGAATCCTCCAAACCAAGGGGTTTTCCTTAGTGTGGTTGAATATCCACAGCAACAGAGAGCTTACCGCCAGTGCTCGCTTTAGGGGTTGGAACGCTTTTGCTGGAATGAGCCCCAGATGACCTCCCTGGGATAATACGGACATCATGGTGATAAGACTGTCACTCAGTGAAGATCGGCCACTCACCAGACACAGTGTGCTCCACTTTCCATTCGAGCACTATTCTCCCGAGGCGAAGTGGGTGCTCTGAGCATCCGCATTCCATGGATGGGAGACTTCAGCCCAGACAGGCGAGGGGACCTGTCCTGCAGGCAGTGCTGGTGGACATGGAGTTTGAACGCAGGTCTGGGAACTGATCCTCCCGCTCCTTCTACAGACCACCGGGCTGGCACCTGCTTCTTGGTTCTGATCATGGGCCGCTGTGCTGGAGACCTCGCCGGCCACTTCACCCACAGGCAGTGCTGCTGTGACAAGGGCAGGTGCTGGGCGGCTGGCCCAGTCCCAGAGTTTTGTCCTCCTCGGAGCTCTGGTGAGTGGCCTGGGGGTCGTCTCCCGTCCCTTCTCTGCCCCCAGAGCTCCTCCTCAAAGCCTGCTTCCTCACAGACGAATTCCAGCGACTGTGTGCCCAGCGGCTCCCGCTGCTGCCCTCCTACCCTGGCCCCTTTCCTGGCCTTCCTGGCTTCGGATCCAGCGGCAGCGTGGGTCCTGGCCGCGGGCCTGCCCGGCACAGCTCTCCCGGTGCCAGTGGGCGCGGCATTCCCAGCCTGGGCTTGGGTGATGCCCACATTGGTGAGGAGGGGTCCAAGGCCTAGGGGAGGGTGTCTCTTTGAAGGTCAGGGCTTTGGCTTGGGGTCCTGGCCTGGGCAGTAGGGATAAAAGGACTTAAAATGGACTGGGAGCGGGGGAGACTAGGGATCTGGGTTTCAAAATCAACGTCTGGGGCTTGGGTAGGGGTCTAGGGCTGAGGTGGAAGTCTCGCCCCATGGTGAGGGTCTGGGTTTCTCTGGGCCCAGGGTAGGGGATCTCAGCCAGGGCAAGGGTCTGAATCTAGGGCAGGACTCTGGGCTGAAGTGACGAGAGGCTGGCCGTAGAAGGTGGAGTCCCAGCCTTAGAATGGGGGTCGGAACCTAGAGGCAAGGCCCAGACTTGGGGCCAGGGACCAGCCAGAGCCCAGTGCTCCTGTCGTCCCTGCCGTAGGCACAGCCACCCTGAACCAGACCATTGACATCTGCCGACACTTCACCAACCTATGTCTCAACGGCCGCTGCCTGCCCGCCCCTTCCGGCTACCGCTGCGAGTGTAACATGGGCTACGTGCAGGACATCCGGGGGGAGTGCATCGGTAAGGGTGGCTAGGTGGAGTGGGGTGCGCCCTGCTGGGCTGGGGCTCAGGGTTCTCTACCCACAGACGTGGACGAATGCGCCAGCAGCCCCTGCCATCATGGAGACTGTGTCAACACCCCCACCTCCTATCACTGCCGGTGCCATGAAGGTTTCCAGGCCACGCTCACCAAACAGGCGTGCGTGGGTACGGCCGTTCATCTGAGGGAGGAGACGAGAGGGTAAGGCCTTCATCTGTGTCCCAAATCAGTCTGGGGGGTACCTGTTGACTGCCCGTCTCCCTTCCCCCAGACGTGGACGAGTGCATCGGCAGCAGTGGCCTCTGCCATCATGGCCGCTGCGTCAACACAGAGGGCACCTTCCAGTGCGTTTGCAATGCAGGCTTCGAGCTCAGCCCTGATGGCAAGAACTGTGTGGGTAAGTTGAGGCTGGGCAGGTGGGTGGGGAGCATCTGGGCCCCACAAGCTGCCCTTTAGAGCCATGTCACATATTTACTCCTGCTGCACCACCTCTCTCCCTCCCTACGATGGATCCTCTGCTCAGCTCCCTGAACCCAGCCAGCCAGCCTTAGAGCTTTTCTGTGCTCTGTCCCAACTTGGTCCTTCATTCCCTCCTTTCTGAATGCCTTCCACGAGCTCCCGGAAGGCTTGTCTGACCCTGTGGAAGCACATCCCCCTCTCCTGTCCCATGTTGGCCCTGAGTCTGGCTGAGACGTAGCATTCGGACTATGGAAAGCACCCCACTAAAGCATCAGGACTGAGGAAGGCTCCCTGTGGGTTTGGGGGTGTCATCCAAGCTCCAGCCAGCACAGCTTGTGGGGCCCACTGGGGACCCCCTTTATTCTCCAGGAGACCTGCCTTAAACTTTCCCCTCATCAAGAAGGATTTTCTCCTTTCCACATTCATTCATCATTCATTCATTTATTAAAAAAAAACTTTTTAGCATCTTTATTGATATATCATCCACGTACCATGAAAGTAGCCATTTAAAGTGTACAATTCAGTGGGTTTTAGGACAGTCACAGAGTCGTATGAGCATCTCTGCCATGTGAGTTGACATCTCTACCACCTCATCTCCGTCAGTAGTCTTGCCAGAACCCTTTCTCCCTACCCCAGCCCTCAGCACTAGGCTAATCAGCTTTCTGTCCCTATGGATGTATCTGTTCTTCTGGGCATTTTGTATCAATGGAACCACACCATGTGGCCTTTCGTGTCTGGCTTCTTTCACCAAGCATCCTGTTTTCAAGGTTTACCCACGTTGTAGTGAGTGTCAGGGCTTCATTCCTTTTTATGATCAGATAATGTTGGAACGTATGAATAGACCATATTTTGTCTATCCCTCCATCAGCTGATAGACATTTGGGCTGTTTCCATGGTTTGCAATTATGGATAACACTACTATGAACATTCGCGTACACATTTTTGTGTGGACCTTTCATTCATTTATTCATTTCTTTTTTCCTTTTTTCTTTTTCGGTGCAGTCCTTTATTGCCAGAACTGATACCTTGGTTATCATTTCTGCACCTACCACCTTCCTTTAAATTAGACTATTTTCTTGTTAGCTGTTTTTTCCCTTCCCTTTCTTCTTTTTTTTTAAATTAAGATTCACACCACATAAGTTTAATCGTTTAAGGTGGTACATTCCCAATGTCATGTAATTACCACCTCATTTATTCAAAAATTTTTTGCAGTAATATTTACATAGCATAAAATTGATCATTTTGACCCTTTTTAAGGGAACTATTCCATGACATTTAGTGCAGTGTTGTGCAGCTACCACCTCGCTTATTCAACTTTTGAACAAATATTTTTGGAGTACCTACTGTGTGCCAGGACTGAAGCTACAGACATGAGCAAGTGCCCCAGCCATGCTCCTGAGGCCCCACCACATCTTGTCTGGTCAGGCTCCTGGGAGGGGACCTGGGGCTCAGCCCTCAGCCTGCCCTGGAGAAGTGAGTGGGAGGGGCTAGTCTGCGTGCAGGGCTGGCCCAGTGAGGGGCGGGCGCCTGGCCTGGCCTGCTGGGACACAGCCCCTCCCGATATCCATCTGCAGATCTCAACGAGTGTGCCACCACCACCATGTGTGCCAATGGCGTGTGCCTCAATGAGGATGGCAGCTTCACGTGTCTCTGCAAATCCGGCTTCCTGCTGGCACCTGGTGGCCGCTACTGTGTGGGTGAGTCAGGAGGCTGGACCCAGGGTGAGCGATGGGGAGGTGGGAAGAGCCAGTGGTGGGGCCTGGACCCGTCAGGGTGTCCCCGTGGCCCCTGCAGACATCGACGAATGCCAGACCCCTGGCATCTGCATGAACGGGCACTGCACCAACACTGAGGGCTCCTTCCGCTGTCGCTGCCTGGGGGGACTGGCAGTGGGCACAGGCGGCCGTGTGTGCGTGGACACCCACGTGCGCAGCACGTGCTATGGGGCCCTCAACAAGGGCTCCTGCGCCCGCCCCTTCCCCGGCGCTGTGACCAAATCCGAGTGCTGCTGTGCCAGCTCAGACTACGGATTTGGGGAGCCCTGCCAGCTCTGTCCTGCCAAGAACTCCGGTGAGCAGCCCGACCCTCCCCTGCCTCCCATGGCCCTTGCATGCCTTCCAGTCCTTGATCCCCCTTCATCACCCTGGACATAGGAGGGGGCGGGGGTCCTGACTCCCCTGGAGTGGGAGTTTCTCTCCACTGGGGGGGTGGGTCTTCCCAAGGAAACACTGCAGGAAATCGCTCTCTCCACTGTGGGGACATCTTAGTCCTAGACTCTTGCCCAACACTGAGGGGCCACGTCCTGGGGCACGGTTTGTATTCAGCAATGGCCAATGACCCCTCTCGCCCTGTCCCTGCCACACCAGCCGAGTTCCAGGCCCTGTGCAGCAGTGGTCTTGGCATGACCACAGACGGTAGAGGTGAGTGGGGCAGGTGTTGGGAGAGGGCAGGTGGGCAGCATTGTAGATGGGCACTGTTATCAGTTCACTGAGGTAACAAAGTACCACAGGCTGGGGGCTTCAACACCAGAAATTTATCCCCTCACAGTTACGGAGGCTGAAAGTCTGTGACCAGTGTGCTGGGGGCTTGGCTTCTCCTGCAGCTAGGAGGGAGACTGCTTCTTGTGCCTCTCTCAGCTTTTGGGGGTTTGCTGGCAATCTGTGGCATTCTTTGGCTTGTAGAAGCATTACCCTGATCTCTGCCTCCCCCTTGTATACCTGTCTGTCTCCAAATTTCCCCCTTTTGTAAGGATACGAATCATATTGGAATGGATTGGGAGGTCCACATAATGACCCTATTTTGACTGAATTAGCTCTGTAAAGACCCCATTTCCAAGTAAGGTCACATGCTGATGCCCTGGGGGTTAAGACTCCAACATTATGAATTTCCGGGGACAAAACTCAGCCCATAACAGGTAGAGATGGTGGATATACAATGCTATACTTCCTCACACGTCTTTCCTTTCCCCTCAAGGGGTCCGTGGCTGATGTTCTGCAGCCAGCAGCTCTCAGCCCCAAAGGCCTTGTTTGCACCATTGAAACTTGATGTGTCTCTTTTCATTTGTTTGCTGATCAAACAGAGAGAGACAGAGAGACAGAGAGAGTTGGTAAACAGCCTTTCTGCCTGAGCAGAAATAAGAGGGCTTAGGAGATGGTCGAGTTTTCCATTCACAGCTGGGCCATCAGGGCAGGACAAATGTCTGACCCCACTTATCCCCCCCGACCCCAGTTAAAGGCACAGATTATGGCGCCATATGCCTAGGTTCAAATCCTGGCTCTTCTGTTTACTGATTGAATACCCTTGGACAAGTGACTTACCTTCTCTGTGCCTCAGTTTCCTTGTCTGGAAAGTGGGGATACTAATAGCACCCATTTCAGGGATGTTCTGAGGATCAAATGAGTTAATGTGCTTGGCACAAACTAGTAAGCACCCCATAATGTTAGTGATTATGATGCTTTCATTTTTGTTGCATTGTAGCAGTATAGTCTGTTCCACAAGGACATTTGGCAATTTCTGTAGAAATATTGGTGTAGGTGCTACTGGCATCTCGTGGGTGGAGGCCAGAGCTGCAGCTTAGCATCCTGTAATGCACAGGATGGCCCCCACAGCAAAGAATGATCCCCCTCCCAATGTCCACAGACCCTGGAAACCTTGGCTTTGTGGGACATGAGACTAGGTCTGGGCTGGAGCTCCAGTCCCAGGGGGACCTGGCTTGTGGAGACCCCAGTGAGCGAGGCAGCTGCTGATGCCCTCTACCCGCTGCAGACATCAACGAATGTGCCCTTGACCCCAACATCTGTGCCAATGGCATGTGCGAGAACCTACGGGGCGGCTACCGATGCATCTGCAACCTGGGCTACGAGGCAGGCGTGGCGGGCCGTGAGTGCGTAGGTGAGCATCTGGTGGGCCCGTGGACGGTAGGACAGTCTCCTCTGCTGCACACTCCTCACCCTGCTGTCCCACCCCACCCTATAGATGTGGACGAGTGTACCATCAACAGCCTTCTCTGTGACAACGGGTGGTGCCAAAACAGCCCTGGTAGCTACAGCTGCTCCTGTCCTCAGGGTTTCAGCTTCCGGCAGGACACAGAGACTTGTGAAGGTGCAGGGTCCCAGACACGCTGCATGGGGCATGTACACACACGGACACCCGCACATGCTCTGTATGGTGTGTACACACAGGCACACTATCAGACATGTGTGCTGCATGCTCTGCATATACATACATGTACACACTCAGACACTTACACTGCATGCTGTGTGTACATAGACACTCACCTGTTCAAAGATGCATGTATACACACATTCACACTCACACATAAAGACATATATATTTACACTTAGTCTCATAGTTATACACACTCACACATATACCCACATTCACACACTCACTTATTCTCACACTTTTCACCCTTGTATTCATAGCCACACACAGTTACACCCTCAAAGGCATATATTCACAAGTGTGCATATGATCAGAGACCTGTTTACACACACCAGCACTCAAAATGTAGGTACACAGCCATATTCACACTCGTAGACACTCCCACACAGTCATACTCATATGCACACACTCAAAGACAGGTGTATACCTACAGTCGCTCACACTTTCACACGTTTAGGCTCACAGTTACACACACATGTATTTACACAGACATGCCCATACTTCCACACACAGGAATATGTGCCTTTGCTCACATACACACTCACACATATGCAAGCACACATTCACACCCATTGTGGCTCACACATGCTTTGTGGCGATGACCTTTCCCGTCCCTCAGGCCCCCCACACTCATGGCCATGAGCGCTCACACACATGCACGCACGTGTGTCTGTGCACCTTCCATTGGGCCCGACTTCTCCCGGGCTCTGTGTCTCCTTTTCTCTTCCCTTTTCCACAGTGTCCCCTCGCCCCCACCTCACCTCACACTTGTTTCCTCTTGTGCCGTGACTCCAGTGAGGGTCACCGTGCCCCATTGTGTCTGTCTCTTTGTACTTGTCACACATGCATGCTTCCAAGCCCCTGCATGCCAGCGTGCTCGCATGAGTGCATGACACAATTCAGTGCAAATGTGTGTGTATGCCTGTGCCTGTACACTCTGCCCATATATAGACGCCTGTCTGTTCACACACATGCCATGTGAACCTGGGTGCAGTCCATGCTGCTGGACTCTGGCAGCCCCCAGAGTGGAAGGGTCCCTGGCCAGGTAGGACTCCCCCTCCTGCAGCTCAGGACCTGGTGGGGGGCTGTCCTCACAGATATCAACGAGTGCCTGTCCAGCCCATGTGTGAATGGTGCATGCCGGAACCTAGCCGGCTCCTACACCTGCGACTGTGGCCCTGGCAGCCGGCTGGGGCCCTTGGGCACCATGTGCGTAGGTGAGAAGCTTGTTCCTCATAGTTCCAGGGACCGCACTGCCCATCCCTGTGTCCTACCAGGGGGGAGGAGGGAGGTTGCGCCTCTGAGGGTCAGTGTGCAGATGTGAGCCCAGCATGTGAGCCAAGTGACCTGGTGACTCCTGCCCTGTAGACAGCAGCAAGGGCACCTGTTGGCTGAAGGTCCAGGATGGCCGCTGCGAGGTGAACCTACGCGGAGCCACCCTGCGGGCCGAGTGCTGTGCCACCCTGGGGGCTGCCTGGGGGAGCCCCTGCGAGCACTGCAAGATGGGTAACGCCATGGGGGCCCCTGGGTAGGCTCCTGGGGGGCCTCCAGGGGTGGCCATTGGGCCTTCCCAGGTGCCCATTGAGAGAGAGAGCTGGGGTGGAACAGGTGACCGGGGCCTGGTTGGAGAGCCTGACACTGTCCCTATTCCGGCTGCCTCCCCCCACAGACCCTGGCTGCGCCCACGGCTTTGCCCGCAAGAAAGGGCTCTCCTGCGAAGGTAAGCAACTCCCTACCCACCGTGGGTCCACCTCCGCAGCCACAGATGGGCAGGTGCATGTCCTGGGGGCTGGAGTCTTTGAGATTGAGACAGAGACCCCCCTTCTTTGTACCCCAAATCTTCCCAGCGATTCCCCAGCCCTTGAGGCTAGCTGTGTCTCCTCCCACACCCCCAAGGACAACTTGGGTGACCTGAGCCCCAGGGGAGCAGCTCCTGGGAGCTTCCAGCCCTCACTTGTCCTTGCTGCCACTACCCAGATGTGAATGAGTGTGAGGTTTTCCCCGGGGTCTGTCCCAACGGGCGCTGCCACAACACTGCTGGCTCTTTCCACTGCGAGTGTCCCGAGGGCCTGACGCTGGATCCCACGGGCCGGCTGTGTGTGGGTGAGTCTGTGCGTGGTCCCCGTGCAGGGCCGCCTGTGCTTCCTCCACTGCGTCCACCCTCAGCACCTGGGGACTCCTCCTAGGAACAGAAGGGATCTAGGGGGCCATGGGGACCCTCTACCTGCCCACCTCCTGATGACATGTCTCAAAAAATATTTATTTGAGGGGGGATTCACCCTCTTCTCTTAACTGTCCCTTTTTTGAAGCTCACTGCAACTGATAAAACCTTGTGAAATGATAGATGCAGCTTGTATTTATTCTTGCTGATTACCAAGTAAGGTTCACACGGGGGGATTTGAGCACGAGGCACCTTTAGCACGAGTGCCAGGATGGCTGAAGGAGACACTGGCCTTGCCTGTGCATCTCCCTCAGCATCCAGGGCTCACTCACCTAAATGACATCCCATCAAGCTCAAAGCTTCTGAGATGGTTTCCACTTGGGTGAGGGTTTCTTGATTTTGGCCCCATCAACACCCTGAGCCAAACATTTCCTGGCCTAAAGCATCTGTCAGCCAACAGACAAGGCTCTGCATTATATAGTTTTTCTTCCTGTAGTCCCCTCAGCCTGTTTAGTAGCCTTCTCATTGACACCTCGGGGCCCGGTCAACTGTAAGGCAGATGGGCCCTGAAAACTCTCCTAAACTAAGTTTCAGGTATGCAGTGGGTCTTTTAACTGATCCCCAAAACGTGAGCAAAGAGAGAAAGTACCAGAGTAAAAAGGAAAAGGCCATTGTGTTACAGGGAGCCCTATGCTGAATTCAGGGCCAGGTGAAATGGGAAGATCTGGTCAGGTGTAGCCGTTAGCCCAGGAGCAAGGCACTGGGTACAGGGGAACTTGAGAAGATCCCTGTGTGGATTACGGCACTTCTGGATTTTTTCTAGAAATTCTATAACAGGGCTTATCCTCAAATTGACCTGCTTAAATGTATGTTCCTTTTGTAAAGAGAAGAACATTGTTCTAGACCGGAAGTCAGAAAATTCTTTTCTGAAACAGGCCAGGAGGTAAACATATTAAGCTTTGTGGGCCATATCGTCTCTGTGATAACTATTCAGCTCTGCCAGGAAGCCCAAAAGCTGCCACAGATAATATGGAAACAAATGGATATAACTGTGTGTCAATAAAACTTTATTTAAAAAAACAGGTGGCCACCTCCTGTCTTAGACCCTCATGTCTGGTGTTGAAGAAGGCTTGTCTGCTGTCAGATTGTTCTGGAAGTTTTGCAGATTAAACACACAGACTCTGGAGCTAGGCGGCCTACTTTGAACCCAGCCCTACCTTTTACTAACTGTGTGGCCTTGGGCAAGCTACCCAATCCTTCTGGGCCTCAGTGTTCTTGCCTATAAAATGGGCGTGGTAACATTTTTGTCTTCTTGGTGTTATTTTAAGGATTAAGTGGATCGGTGAGTTTAGAACAGTGCCCCACACATAGCAAGCCCTCTAGCAGTGCGAGTTATTATTATTAAAATGTATAAAACTCTTGGATGGTCTCAAATCTCAGCATGAGGAGGTCACCCCCCTTTCATTCCTCCTGCTGGCGAGGTGTTCCTGAGAGAGGCTGTACCTCTCGTCTGGTGGTGGACACGGTGTGGCGGGGGCGGGATGTGATGACTGTCCTTGAGCAGATGTGCGCCTGGAGCTGTGTTTCCTGCGCTGGGATGAGAATGACTGCGGGGCCGCCCTGCCCGGCAAGTACCAGATGGACGTCTGCTGCTGCTCCGTGGGGGCTGCGTGGGGGGCCGCATGCGAGGCGTGCCCAGAGCCCGAGTCCCCAGCATTCACCAGCCTGTGTCCCCGCGGGCTGGGCTTTGCCAACAGGGACTTCCTGTCAGGCCGGCCCTTCTATAAAGGTGTGTTTGGGCACAGGGGGCCCAGAGGATGGGGAGGGGACACCACTCGGGCACAGGCCTGGAGCTGAGGTGTCCGTCTGTGCGGTTTGATAACATTGATAATCCTGCACCACAGATGTGAACGAGTGCAAAGCCTTCCCCAGCCTCTGCACACACGGCACCTGCCGCAACACTGTGGGCAGCTTCCGCTGCTCGTGCGCAGGGGGCTTCACCCTGGACGCCCAGGAAAGGAACTGTACAGGTATGTGCTCACCTCCGTTTCTTTGAGGGAGGGCGCGTGCAGAGATAGGGCCCCTGAATAGGACGTGGAGTCAAAGCCTGTGTGTTTAGGTGCCTCTTGTCATGCCTGCCTGCTGTATGACCTAGTGCAGGTCACTGTTCTCTCTGGCTTCAAAGACCTTGACTGTAAAACAAAGGCTGGCAAAGGTGATCTCCGGGGGCCTCCAGGCTGGGTGGAAATTCCTACCCTTGTCTGGCATGTGTAGCCACGGCACCACCGTTTCCTCATTCAGTTTGGTTTGGAAGCTTGGGGCTCCTGGGCAGCCCCAAGTGTCTACAGATGTGGACGCCCAGCCTACACCCCCTCTCTCCCCAGACATTGATGAGTGCCACATCTCCCCTGACCTCTGCGGCCAGGGTGCCTGTGTCAACACCCCAGGCAGCTTTGAGTGTGAGTGTTTCCATGGCTATAAGAGTGGCTCCATGCTGATGAAGAGCTGCATGGGTAGGTAGCTGCCCTGGGCGGGGTGATGCCTGGCGGGGCTTGGGGCCAAGCAGAGGGATGGCGGAGACGTTGCCGTGATGGACACAGGTGGAGGGGCAGGTGTGGGGACAGCTGCGATCCAGCTGGGACACAGCAGGTGTGAATGACATGGGGCATCGTCCCCAAAGGACATCAGGTTAGGTGTGCAGAACTGAGGCTTGGGATTGAGATTTTAGCAGGTTCTCCCAACTATACGTGAGAAGAGGAGAGGACCCAGGAGGGAGGAGCCTCTTACCACCTGCTTTTGCTTTTTCAAGTGCTTCTACTTGAGAACTGCGGATAATTCGGCAGCTGGGGGCCGTTTTCTGAGGCTCGTGGCCTAATACACAGACAGGCTTTAATAAACTAAATTGCTAAAGAAATGCAAAATGGCCACTGTCAGAAGCACTTGTAAAGGTCACATTGTGCAGTAGAAGCATGGACCTGGGGGAAACATCCCATTCTGTGGGGCTCGAGGTTGTGGCTGAGAGAGTGGGAGTAAATGGGGTGAAGAGGGGCTGAAAGAGGAGAACAACATCATGTGCCAAGGCCCTGGGGTGGACCGGAGAGGTCAAAAGAGGCACATGAGCCTGGTGGGTGAGGAAGGTGGTGAGGTGGGTAGCTAGGTGTCTGCTCCCCATGCTGATGCCGGGCTGGGCCTCACCTCCCTGTCGTGTCCTCCAGGAGGGTTTCTTAAAGCCTCCCTCAGTGACTCCAGGAGTGTCAGCCTCATGGCTCTGATTCTCCTGAGAATTCCAGCTTCCTTCCCCATCTGACTTGTTGCTGCTCCTCCCAGCCCAAACTCTTCTCTCCCGGGTCATCAGTGCCCCAAGCCTCTAGGCTTTCCTGGCTTCAGCTGGGGTAAAGGGGCTGGGGGGCCACAGTGGGAAGCTTTGAGAGCCACATCACACCCTTCCGTGTCCATGTCTTTACATCTGCTGTGTCCTTCCACATGCCCAGACGTGGATGAGTGTGTGCAGGACCCCCTGCTGTGCTGGGGAGGCACCTGCACCAACACGGATGGGAGCTACACATGCCAGTGCCCCCCTGGACATGCGCTGACGGCCGAGGGCACTGCCTGTGAGGGTAAGCACACAACCGGGCACGCGAGTAGGGGTGCAGGTGTGAGTGGCACGCATGAAGTAGTGGTAGTGAGTATGTGTGTCTTTCTCTGAATATGTACTTATGTGTGAATGTCAGTGTCTCTGTGTGTATGCATGTGTGTCAGTGTGTTTCTGTGTGGGAATGTGCGTGTGTGTATCAGTGCATCTCTATGAGTGGTTGCATGCATAAGATAATGGGAGTGTGTGTTTGTGTGTGTGTCTCTATGAATGTGAAAATAGAAAAGCAAGTTTGCAAGTATGGGTCAATGTGTGTCTGTCTGTGTGGAGGGTGACTGCATAGGTGTGAGATTGAGGTGTATATTTGTGTGTATGACATGCAAAAGTATGAGTGTTTATCTGTGACTATGTCTATACAAGAGTGACTGTATTTGTATGTGAACAAGTTTGTGTGGATCTGTGTGAGCATGCAAGACAGTACGAATGTGTATCTGGGTGTGGATGTATGTGTCTCTAGGGTGTGTGTTTGCATGTGAGTGGATGCAAGGGTTGTTGAATCAACATGAATGCACAAAAGTGAGTGTGTATCTGGGTGTTTACACAAGGGCAAGTATGTTTACCTATGAGTGGACATGTGAGTCTGCATTGAGTATGCATGTGGGTGTGAGTGTGTATCTGGTTGTATTTACTGAGGGTGATTCTGTTTGCATATGAGTCGGTGTGTTTGTGAGTCTATGTGAACGTGCATGTGGATGTGTGTATCTGAGTATGAATGTGTGTCTGCCTAGAATGAGTGTTGAGAATGTGCGAGGGTGTGTTTGTGTGTCTTGTGAATGTATAAGAGGTGAGTGTGTATCTGGGTGAGGGTGTGTGTGTGTGTGGACTCACACCCATGGGGCGTGTGGATGTTCGTTGTGTGAGCACATCATTGTGCACGTGTGTCTGAGTGTCTCAGGGTCGCCCCAATAGCGGAGAGGGGCACGGGCCACCCTTTGGGCCCTTCCGACTGTCTGTGCACACTGCGTTCCAGCCGGCCATGTGCTCCCCCCACAGATGTCGACGAGTGCTCCCTGAGTGATGGCCTGTGTCCCCACGGCCAGTGCATCAATGTCATTGGCGCCTTCCAGTGCTCCTGCCACACCGGCTTCCGGAGCACCCCCGACCACCAGGGCTGCGTGGGTGAGGCTGCGTCACCCTGCCGGCCCCCGGCCCCAACCTCAACCTGCTGACCTCAGCTTCAGCCCCCTAAGCAGCTCCCTGCGTGACCCTCTCCCTCAGCCTAGCCCCTCTGCCTTTTCCCTGTCCCCTGCAGACATCAACGAATGCCTTGCTGGGAGTGCTGGGTGTGATGGGCACTGTGTTAATACTGAGGGCAGCTACCGGTGCAGCTGTGGACCCGGCTACTTGCTAATGCCCAATGGGAGGGCGTGTGCAGGTGGGTGGGCGAGCCCCTCCCCCTGCCTGGGACCCAGGAGTCAACCTAGCCCAGCCCAGGCAGAGCCAGCCAGACATACCCTGCGGGTGGCTCCCTGGGGCTCCCTCTCCATTCCTGCCCGCTTGCAGCTCAACCCACGTCTGCCCCACCAGATGTGGATGAGTGTGAGGAGAACCCGGACATCTGTGACGACGGCCAGTGCACCAACGTGCCAGGGGGTCACCGTTGTTTGTGCTATGACGGCTTCATGGCCATGCTGGACATAAGGACGTGTGTGGGTGAGGAGCTGGGACTGCGAGGTGGAGGAGGCAGTGTCAGAACTCAGAAACCAGGCCTTCCATAAGGTGGGCAAGCACGACCAGGTCCCATCCTGTCAGGCAAGGGAGGGCAGGCTTCGCAGCAGTGCCAGGAGGTCTGCACATGGCCACCAGTACCTTGAGCTTGCGCCAGAGCCCATGGGATGTCATTCACAGCAGCAGAGCCCCCCGGACCTTGTTCCTTTGAAGCCCGTTTGTCGAATACTCACTGTGTTCCCAACGCACATTAGAGGCTCATGCCCTGTCCAAGGGTTGTACTTTACAGTTGCTGCCAACCAAGGGCCTTTTATGCAAAGGATGGTGAGCAACACAGGAAGATACTCATAAGTATGTTTTCAGCCCTGCGTGGGGTCCCTGGGCTGTTTGTGCCACGATCACCATCCTCTCCTGGCTGTAGGTCATCACGAGGCCCAGGGTGTGATGTGTACTGGGTCCCCATCAGGATGGAGCTGAGGGCCAAGTGGGGAGTTCTTAGGAAGCAGAAATGTAATTCCCTCCCAAGATGTGCCCAGCCCAGTGCAGCTTAAAGAGTTCCAGATCTCAGGAGTCTAGGATGCATTTAAGACTTTGGGACCAAAGAAATTTAGGGAATGCTGCATACATTGTACCTTTCTTGCAGATCCAGGTTGGCACAAAGGCTCTGAAAAGGCCTGCAGAAGGGAATTTGGTTTGCTTTGTTTAACTCAGTGATTTCTGAATGTGTTTGGCCACAAAATCCTTTTGGGAATGCACGCACAGTGTGTCTCATGGCATTTGCGCCATAAAACACTGACATAACTCTCAGAGCTGCCTAAGGGAGCTCCCCACCCCTGGAGCCTGGCAGAGAGAACCTCGACACAGGGTACCCATGTGGCAGGGCACTCGGCAGTGCTGGCGCATCCCCCTCACACTAATCTTGTCATCCCGCAGATGTGAACGAGTGCGACCTGAACCCCCACATCTGCCTCCAAGGGGACTGCGAGAACACAAAGGGTTCCTTTGTCTGCCACTGCCAGCTGGGTTACGTCGTCAGGAAGGGGGCCACGGGCTGCTCCGGTGAGCTGTTGGTCAGCGGTGCAGGCTGAGGGGGCTCTGAGGGGCCAACTTAGGGGTTGTGGGGTCTTCCTCATCCCCCGAGGCAGAGCACGCCAGACCTCATTCTTGCAGGTTTCTGCTGGTGGGGTCATGTTCAAGCAGGAACAGGACCCAATGGTGTGTCCCTGGTGCACTCCTTAACCGACAGCTCGGGGAGGAGCCCCAGAGCCCAGAATGTCCACAGCAGCCTTCTCAGAGCATGCAAGCCTGATGGTTCTCAGTAATAGAGGAGCCAGCCTTTCAGCATTCCAGCAATGACTGTTTTGGCTTCCTAGGCTGCCATAATTACCACAAACTTGGTAGCTGAGAACCACCAGAAGTCTGAAATCAAGGGGTCAGCAGGGTTGTTCCTTCTTGGGGCTCAGAGGAAGAATCTGTCCTATGCCTCTCTCCTGGCTCTGGTGGTGGCCATCAGTCCTTGGAGTCCTTTGGCTTGTAAAAGCATCTCTTCAACCTGTGTCCATCATCACATGGTGTTCTCTCCAAATTTCTCTCTTTTTAAAGGACATCTGTCATTAGATTAGGGCCCACCATCCAGGGTGACTTCATCTTAACTTGGTTACATCTACAAAGACCCTATTTCCAAATAAGTTCCCATTGCCAGGTTCTGGAAGTTAGCCCTCAAATGTATCTTTTGGGAGGACACAAGTCTACCTGTTATAATTATGCAATTATTTTAACACAAACTAGAATCAAATGTTGTGTAACAGAGCAGCAGATCCACGACTTCTTAGAGACCGTTTAAAATTTTCTTTTAAACACGTTTACATAAGTAACGGTGGGAGGCTGTGTAAAGAAACATTCAGTACCCAGCGGTTCTCTTAGGCCGTGTATGAACGTTGCGGGTTAGGGTGATGCAGAACTGGCTGAGAGTGGGACATGCTGGTTTAGAAGGACATCCTGCTTTAGAGAGGGAGCATGTGCATTAGGACAGTTACTCTTTTTTTAAATTTCATTTTCCAGTTACAGTTGACATACACTATAATATCAGTTTCATGTGTAGGACAGGTACTCTTAGCGTCTACCTTAAGTCTCTCATGCTGCGACTTCAGACCGTTTCTGAGGGCTGCTGGAAGTTGTGCCTGTTGAGCTTTAGGGTTCTTTCTTGGGCTCCGGGTGAAGGTGGAAGCTCCTGGAATGCTGGCGACACATCTGGCTCAGCCCTCCACTAAGGGGGTCCTTAGTCTTTCCCTGACTGCAGCACCAAGTCTCCGCATTCCACACCTGAAGCCCTATTTCTACAAGGCCCAGGCCTTGAGGGGGTGCTGCGTCCCCCTCCCATCTCCTGGTCCTGCCCCTCCTATGACTGGGTCCCTTTCCTCTTAGATGTGGACGAATGTGAGCTTGGGGGACACAGCTGTGATGGCCACGCCTCCTGCCTTAATGTCCCCGGGAGTTTCAGCTGCAGGTGCCAGCCAGGCTGGGTGGGGGATGGATTCGAATGCCACGGTAAGTGCCCGGAGGCAGGAGGTCTGGGCAGAGCCGCTGAGGTAGGTGGGGGGCAGGGTTCAAGGGTGCCCTTGGGGGCTGATCAAGGCCAAGATTGCAGAGTCCGCCTCCCAGATCCCCCTAATGCACACACCTGGGGGGCTCTGGGCCCTGTCTCCTGCAGACCTGGATGAATGCGCCTTCCAGGAGCACTGGTGCAGCCCGAACGCCGACTGCCTCAATGCCCCTGGCTCCTACCGCTGTGCCTGCCGTGCTGGCTTTGCCGGGGACGGCTTCTTCTGCGAAGGTGAGATCAGGGAGGGGTGGAGAGCAGGAGGGACTCGAGAGGGGGCTGGGTTCCGAGGTGGCCACCGTGGTCAGTTGGTTTCCTGACTCACTGATCCACTCATGGCTCCGTGGGTGCCGGAGAGGATGTGCTTCCAGCTGGCGGGGCTGTAGGCCAGGCCCTGTCACTGGGCAGTCTTCTCTCTTAGGCTCTGACTGCATGGAGCCTTCTGAATGTGGGGAGCAGGAACAGCAGCTTACTCCCCAGTGACCCCTATCCTAGATCCTGAGTGTCTAGGTTCCCTGTCTGGCTGGAATCCCAGCGATCAGTCCTCTATCTGCTTGCTCCTTGGTTCTGACTTGGTCACCTGCCCACCGAGTTCCCAGTGCTACTAGAACCTTGGGTGACAGTGAAGGGTTTGAGTGACCAAGGCCATCTGCCCACCCTGTGTGGGTCCCGGCCAGCTGGTCCCCAGCCTCTGCCTCTCGGGGCTCCTCAGACAGGGACGAATGTGCGGAGGACGTGGGCCTCTGTGAGAACGGGCAGTGCCTTAATGCCCCCGGCGGGTACCGCTGCGAATGTGAGATGGGCTTCAACCCTGTAGAGGACCACCGCGTCTGCCAGGGTGAGGGCCGGATGGCCGGGGTGAAGGATGGAGCAGGCGGGCCCCCACAGGTGGGGCCAGCTGACCTGCAATCCCCACAGATGTGGACGAGTGCGTTCTGGGGAACCTCTGCATGTTAGGGAGCTGCGAGAACCTGCCTGGAACATTCCGCTGTGTCTGTGATGAGGGCTATGAGCTGGACCGTGGCGGCGGTAACTGTACAGGTGTGGGGTCACTGGGGCTTGGGGACGGGGGATGCAGGGGTGGGGGCTGGGAGGGGCACACCTCATTTCTTTGCTGTCATCAGCAAAGAATATCCTCTCCTGGAGTAGGCCTTGTGTGATTGATACCTGTTCCCATTAGCCTTCATTGTCATCTGTCATCCCTTGAATAAATGCAGTGAATGAATGAATGAAGGCATGCTCCCTCCACCATCCAAATGTCTCTTACCTGTGCATTTAAAATGGAAGTCGGTGAAAATTTTCAGTGAAGGGCCAGATAGTAAAATATTTTTGGCTGTGGGTCACACAAGTCTCTGTCATAGCTCGAAAGCAGACACTGGCAATGTGAAGTTGAATGGGTGTGGCCGCGTGCTAGTGAGACCTTACACAAACAGGCAGGTTGTAGTGTGCCAGTGCCTATTTGAAGGCATGTTCAAAGCACTGGTCATGGAGCAAGGCAGGCCCTGGAGGCTGCTGTCCCTTAGCTTTTTCCCAGGGGGGACATGGCTTGCAGCCCAGCCCCCAGTGTCCAGGGCTTTGGTTTCCCAGGAGGGCTCCTGGCTGACGGCACCCCCACTCCACAGATGTCAACGAGTGTGCAGATCCGGTGAACTGCATCAACGGCCTGTGCATCAATACCCCTGGCAGCTACCTCTGCAACTGCCCCCAGGACTTTGAGCTGAACCCCAGCGGGGTGGGCTGTGTGGGTGAGTGTTCACAAGGCTCCGGCTGGGGTTCCAAGCCGTGAGCTGGGTGGGGTTGCAGTCTGGTCATCTGGCCTGTCAGCCTGTTTAAGTCTTCCTGCTCCTAACAGACAGGACCTGGCTCCCAGCCAAAGTGATGGTCTCTGTTGCCTATGGATATATAGCTTTCTGACACACACACACACACACACACACACACACACACACACACACACACACACACACACACACACACACACCTCTTCCCTGCCCCTGCTCAGAATCAATTGTTTTTGTTGACTATTCACACACACCCTTCCATACTTGATGGACACATGCATCTCCTGCCCAGGCCTAGAAGAGTATCCACCTGTTCAGATACACCCTTCTGCTACACACACACACACACCTTCTCTGCCTGGCCCCTGCATGATTTTCCTTGTTCAGAAACACTCTTCTGACACACACATACGCACAGAGGCACACATGCACACATGTTACACACACAGTTATCCAAACACAGAGATACACAGTTGAACACAGTTACATAGCCACACACAGAGATATGCAGTTACTGATGAACACACAGCTGCACACACCGAGACATATACAGTCACAATTACACACTCACAGGCACATGTGCACAGTCACACACGTAAAGATGCCAACACACAGGTGAACCGTTTCTCCTCCACTACTTGCTACTCATCCCTTCTGCTTGTTCAGACACTCGGATTGGAAACTGTTTCCTGGACACGCACAGCCGCGGGGACGGTGGCATTTCCTGCAGTGCTGAGATCGGGTTCGGTGTCACTCGAGCATCCTGCTGTTGCTCGCTCGGCCGGGCCTGGGGCAACCCCTGCGAGCTTTGCCCAATGGCCAACACCAGTGAGTCTGGGAGGCAGGGGACAGGCGAGCACTGTGGCCTGAGCCACAGAGATGTAGCCCCAGTCTGGGCCTCTCTGGAGCTTAGGGGGTCATCTCTGCTAAGGGAGGGATACTGGGAACCAGAGAGGGAGGGGGTTTGCCCTGGGTTACAAAGTTTGTTCTTGGCAGTTCATTGTCTGGGCCTCTCTCAGGTGTCTTTCCTGCAAATCTGTCAGTCTGCAAATATTGAGGATTTCTCTGTGTCCTTTGCTAGGGTCTGGGTACCCAGAAAAGACAGGCCACAGCAGCTGTACACTGGCTTTATCCACTAACCAAGGGCCCCGGGACTGAGAGTCGAGCTCTCGTCAGGGTCTGTTTGAGCCACAGTGATGGCACAGGGGAAAGCTTGCAGAGGAAAGGGGTGAGGGAAGTCTCCCCAAGGCAAGAGGTGCAAATGAGGTTATGAAGGGTGAGTAGGAGTTTTCTAGGTAGAGTAAAGGGAAGGGTGTGGGATGCAAGAGAACAGTATGTGCAAAGGCCTCAGGTGTGAAGCAGGAAGGCACCTGTCCAGCTATTCAGGGCTGAGAGAGAGAGAGAGAGAGAGAGAGAGAGTCAGAATCTGTGTGTGTGTCCGTCCAGGGTCTTCCTTTCATGGGAGAAACTTAAGATCACGCTGGGGGCTGGTTTGGAGTCAGAAGGACTTCTCCCCCCACCCCAGCTCCTACCGCATGATTCACCTGCTCACGTGTTCAATGGGAACATGTTCACAACACACACAGGGACTGGACCCCCAAGATTGTAGAAGGATGTAGTTGGTGTGGTAAAAGGATGCAGGACCTACTCTTAGGCCCTTCTTTGGGGTCCTCCCCTCTCCTGCTTCCCCTGGGCTTTGCTTCACATCCCCTCATAAGAGCGTGTTTTCCTTGCAGCTGAATACAGAACCTTGTGCCCAGGTGGTGAGGGCTTCCGGCCCAACCCCATCACTGTCATTCTGGAAGGTAAGCCCCTGGCAGACCGTCCATCATGCTCCCACTGATTAACCTTTTCTCATTACTGCCTCATCAAAGTACAGATTTGGGCAGTTTTGGGGACCCAGGTCCTCCTGTCTAGAGGTCAGGCAGTGAGACCAAACTGCTTTTAGTTTGTGATGAATTTTTTGTCTTTTTTTCAGCTGTCTCTTGTTTAATCTGTTGGCTTATTGATCCATCCATCCCCTATCCATCTATCCATGTATCTCTCTCCATCCATCCACCCATCCATCCATCCATCCATCCCCCATCCATACATCCATTTCTCATTCATCCATCATCCTTCCTTCTTTTCTTCTATCCATCTATCCATTTATACATACATTAATCCGTACATTTATCCATCTACTCATCTACCATCTGTTCATTCATCCATCTACTACTTGCTTACCACCTACCCACTCACCCATCTATCCATCCATCCATCCATTCATCCATTCATCCATTCATTCATCTTTTTGTTCATTGACCCATTTGCTTGTTCACTCATCTAATTTTCATATCCATCCTCCCACTCATCCATCCATCCATCCATCCATCCTTCTATTCATCCATTCACTCATCTACCCATCCATTCATTCATCTACTCACCTGCCTATTCACCTACCCATCCATTTACTTATTCATCTTCTTGACTGTTGACCTACTTGCTTATTCACTCATCCATTATTTTTATATCTGTCTACCTATTCACCTACCCAGTTATCCATCCATTTATCCATCCATCCATCCATCCATCCATCCATCCATCCATCCATCCATCTCCTGTCCGTTCATCCGTCCATCCATCCACTCATCTGTTTTCTTGTCCATTCACACTCTTGCTTATTCACTCATCCACTACTTTTCTTATCTGTCCACCCACCCACCCACCCATCCACCCATGCATCCATGCATGCATACATTCGTCCTTCTATAGTCAGAATGTGATGAGATTGGAAACTGTGACGGATGGATGGGTGGGAGGATGGACTATCAGATGAAGGAAAAGAGGATGAATTCAGGGTGACATTGACCCAAGAGAGTCTGGGTGTGGCCTCCAAGATAGGCCCTAGCCTGAATCCTCCAAATATCCAACGGCTCCCAGGTGTTATTGAAGAATCAGGGCCAGCTCCCTCAGGGCCCTGGAGATTCCAAGGCAGGGCCTGGTGTCCTCTGAGTCCTTTGTTGGAGTATAGCTCTCAAGCACGCCCTTCTCACTCCCTCACAGACATTGATGAGTGCCAAGACCTACCAGGGCTTTGCCAGGGAGGCGACTGTGTCAACACTTTCGGCAGCTTTCAGTGTGAGTGCCCACCTGGCTACCGCCTCCGTGAGGACACCCGCATCTGTGAGGGTAAGCCTGGACCCTCCCCGCCCACCCGGCCTTCCTACCTAGCCTCACCTCCTCCTCCTCAGGTGCTGGGGCCTGAAATGCCTCTAAGAGCCTGCCTGCCTGCCTTGCTGCCTGAGGCTCATAGAGGAAGGCTTCAATGGAATGCCCCAGTCTACACTCTGCTCTGCTGTCTCCTCCTCCCAGTTGCCTGACCTCTGACCTCCTCCCCACTCAGAAATGACCTGGCTTTACTACAATAGCCATGCCCTTCCTCCTCTGGGCAAAAGCTGACCAAGGCCCAGAGCTAGAAGTAGGAAGGGAAAGACACAGAAGGAATGGCCCCACCCTTCCTTCAGTCATCGCTTCACTTGCCTTATTGTCCTCATTTGAGCATCATAGTAACTACCAATCATTAACTGGTGTCTGTGGCTGTGTCACCACTGTCATGAGCATCATCATTTGTCATTCATTCATTCATTACAACAACCCTGTGAGGGAGCTAGTCCTATCATGATCCCATTTTTCAGATGCTGCAACCAAGGCTCAAGGAAGTTGAGCGACTCATTGAGAGAACCAGCTACTAAATGATGGAAATTGGCTATGAGCCCAGCCATTCTGATCCCAGCCATTCTGATCCTTGAGCCTGAATTCTTTCGATACAGTGTACCAAATTCATTCATTCATTCTTTCGTTCGTTCGTTCACCCATCAATCCACGGATGATTGGAGTATAATGTTGCTTTAGGCCCAGTCCAAAGGTCATTTTGCCCTGTTTTAACATTCCAAAGGTTTGAGGCATAAGATGTGCAAGGCAGTTCCTCTGGGATGGCAGCTCTGACTCCATTTTAAACTGGCTTCCTTTATATTATTTTTTTAACATAGAATACTTTATTTGTAGGGCTCTTGCTTCCTATGGCATCATGTTAGGAAGCACGTGGTAGCCCCACCCTTGGTGATAATATAATTAACTCATGGATTCAAGTCATATTTCTTCTTAATAGAAGAGAGATCTTAGTAAACTTTTTTTTCACTCAACACTGTGTTGTATCTTTTCATGTCACTAAAATGTCTGCATTTTAAGCAAATCTTGACACCAAACTGAAGCTCATAATGACATGCCTCCCCCAGAGCTGGGGCGGGAGGTCATCCAGGCCATTCCTGGACACTGTGCCTCTGTCCCCTGCAGATGTGGATGAATGCTCTGTGCACCTGGACATCTGTGGCCCTGGCACCTGCTACAACACCCTGGGAAACTACACATGTGTCTGCCCTGCGGAGTACCTGCAAGTCAACGGTGGCAACAACTGCATGGGTATGAAGCATAATGACAGGGGTGACTGGCTGTTGTAGAAGCAGCACTTGGGTGTGGGAGAAGCTTCTGGGAGTCACCAAGCCTTGGAAGAGTGTGGAGAGATGTATTTGGGGGAGGAGAGAGAGGGAGGGTGAATGTGTTTGAGATGCTGGTTTGCAGAAGTGAACAAGGCTGCAGGGCTCAGGACCCGGAACTGTCACAAATGGTTGTCCAGGTTGTGCACTGCCCAACAAAGGCTGAAAAGTAAATGGCAACCTCAGGTGTGCTGGGGAAGAGATATCAAGCCAGTAATTTTCAAATGCATTTGTGAATGAGTTCCTATCTGTCTGGCTCTCTCTCTCTCTGGCTCGTGTGTCTCTTATCCACTCTCTTCTCTCCATCCAAACCGAAGACATGAGGAAGAGTGTCTGCTTTCGGAATTATAATGGCACATGTCAGAATGAGCTGGCTTTAAACGTGACCCAGAAGATGTGCTGCTGTTCCTACAACATTGGCCAGGCCTGGAATAGGCCCTGCCAGGCCTGCCCCACCCCTGCCAGCCGTGAGTGCCATTGCCCCATCTTCTTTCCAACTTGGCGCCTTTTAGTGCAGTGTTTAAAGAGGCAGGCCCCATTTTGAGGTCCCTGATCAGTCTACATTGTTCTGGTGAGAGCTAAAGAATTGAAATTATATCCCAGTATACAGAAATCCATACTTCTCAGGTGGGCAAGGCATTCTGCCTTTCATGTCACAGATTTGTAGAATTCAGGATTGATTGGTGAGTCTTTCATTTGTGGTAAAGTTTTTCAAAGACTCGTCAACCGTTTGGGGGTTTATGAATGTCTGGGGCTAGGCTGTAAAGCACAATGGTTATAGCACCTTGGGGAAGCTCTGGGGAGGCTTGCTGATAGTGTTGCTCAGAATGAAGAAGGCTGTTCCAGGCAGGGAACAGCAGGAGCAAAGGCCTAGAGGCAGGACTGAGCAGTAGGCCATTTTGGCACCTCAGACAAGAGCTATTAGAATGATCTAGCAGCCAGCTCAGGTATCAGAAAGAGCGTCAGGAATGGAGCAGTGAATAGAAGGGGACAACTAGAGGGTTACGGTTATATGAGTACTATGGACTGAATTCTTGTGTTCCCCCAAATTCATATGTTAAGCCCTAACCCCCAATGTGATGGTATTAGGAGGTGGAGCCTTTGGGAGGTGATTAGGTCATACAGGTGGAGGTCTCCTGAACAGGACTGGTGGTCTTATATGAAGAGACATGAGAGAGATTTTCTCTGTCATGTGAGGACACAAAAAGAAGGTGGCTGGCTGCAGACTAGGAAGAGAGCCCTCACCAGACACAGAATGGGCTGGTGCCTTGATCTTGGACTTCTCAGCCTCCACAACTGTGGAAAATAAGTGTTTGTTTAAGCTACCCAGTCTATGGTATTTTGTCATGACAGCCTGGACAGACTGAGAATTCATTTCTTAGGGCTGCAGTAACAAATCACCACAAACTTGGTACCTTAGAGAACCCAGAAATTTATCCTCTCACAGTTCTGGAAGCTCAAAGTCAGAAATCAAGGTGTCATCTGGGCCACACTCACTCCAGAGGCTCAGAGAAGATTCTTCCTTGCTTCTTCCAGTGTCTGGTGGCTCTAGGTGTCTGTGTTAACTTGGCTTGTAGCTGCATCACCTTGATTTCTGCCTTCATCTGACAAGGTTCCTCCTTGAGTCTGCATGCCTTTCCTCTTCTTATAAGGACATCAGTCATTGCGTTTAATGCCCACCCTAATCTAGGATAATCTCATCTTAACTTGATTATATCTGCAAAGACTCTCTTAACTTGATTATATCTGTAAAGACTCTCCAAGAAAGATCCCGTTCAGAGGTTGTGAATGGACATGAACTTAAGGAGGAAGGGATCATTGTTCAACCCAGTGGAGTGCATTGAGGAGAGGTCATTACTGGCCATCTCTGAGTACTGCTGAACCCTGTTCTGGGTTCTAGGAATCAGGAATAAGGCGTACCCAAGCTGGGCAGTCTTGGAGGGAAGCTGCAAGCAGCCAATTCTGATCATGAGAGTATCAATACAGACCAAAAGTCACCCATGGGTTGCGTGCTGAGACTTAGGTACTTGTTTGGATCTCGTGCACCTGAATCTGAGGTACAGGTATAATAACATGAGGCAGAAGTGCACAGCAGCAAAGGGGCTGCTGAGATTGGTTGGTTCTCATTGTGACACAGGCAGGACCAGGCAAGGGCCAGCACAAGGACCTGGAGAAATGTGGCAAAGTGGCACTGCCCAGATGCCTGCCCACGTTTGTTAGGTGGGGCCAGGGTCATCCACCCTTCCTGGGGATCAAAGTTGGGCAAGCAGCATCTTGGTGTCAGCGGTGGGATGTATTTAGAGAGTGAATTACCCTACAGGTGTTTTTACCCAAGGGTGGTGCCAACAACTGTCCAGACCCAGAGTGGCAGGTCAAGGGGAGCCCAAGAGAGCCTTTCCTGTGGGCTGCCCTGAGTCTCCAAGATTGTAGTGGGCTATGCTAGGAAACAGCAAAGGGAACAGCATGTGTAAAGCTGTGGTGGCCTGACAGAGCAGGGCATATCCAGACATGTAATGACAGCAGTGTAATGGGAGGGCAGGAGTTACTGTTGGGGCAGGGCCAGGAGGCGAAGGTCTTGAGGTTCAAATTGAAGAGTCTTTGTTTAATGGTGAGGGTAGTGGGTGTGATTGGTGGCACTCAGACAGGGAAGAGATGAGGGAGATTATACTTGACAGATCACATTGTGCAGGTGGCTGGTTTAACTCTCTCAGTGCTGGTCAAAGTGGAGGGAGAAAGAGGGATTAGTTACCAGAAGTCAGGTGTGTGCCTGGCTACAGGGACAGCGTAGGTGATAGGCGGGGAATTAGGAAGTGGGGGAAGAGGAGGAGGAGGCTCTCAGGGAGCCTGCAGCCTAGTGCTCCCTCCCTTGTTCTCCTTTGCCCAGCGGACTACCAGGTCCTGTGCGGAAATGAGGTCCCTGGCTTCGTCATTGACATCTACACGGGGAAGCCCCTTGGTGAGTGACCACTGCCCCCCAGCCCATAAGTCCAGCTCCCCACTGTCCCCAGAGTCGTCACCTCTCCCTTTCCCTCCCCCACAGTTCTTTCTCTTTCACCCTCCTCAACCCCATGCCACCGACATTTCTTGCCTCCCAGGCCAGGTCAGGAATCCTAACCCCAAACACTTCCCATTATTTAAAAAAATAACAGTAGGAGTATTTTTATTAAATTGTTGTTTACTTTTTAAAATTCTGATGAAATAACACATAACAAAATTGACCATCTTAACCATTCTTAAGTGTCAGTTCAGTGGCATTAAGCACATTCACAGTGTTGTGCAACCATTCCCACCATCGGTCTCCAGAACTTTCTGACCTTCCCAAACGGACATTCTTTCCTCATTAAACACTCATACCCCCTCCCATCCCCCAGCCCCAGGCTCCCACCAACTACTTTCTGTCTCTGTGGATTTGACTCCTCTAGAGACCTCCTGTGAGTGAAATCGTGCGGTATTTGCCCTTCGTGTCTGGCTTATTTCACTGGGCATAATGTCCCCAAGGTTCATCAGTGTTGCAGCTGTGTTGCAGTCAGACACTTCCTTTTTGAGTTCAATGAGGTTTTGTACAGTTTAATACCTAAATGTCAAGTTTCAGCTGTGTGGTGCCTCACTGATGAACACACTTCCAGTTGTTTTCACCCCGTGGGTGTATTTCCCTTATTTTAAACAATTGGAACATAGCAGATAAGTTCTACTTTCCCTCCAGTCACCACCTCAAATCTAAGTCCCCTTCCTACTCCCTTAAGATTTTCATGCTTTATGCCTAGAGTATTTCTTTCTAGTTCTTTCTTCATGCAGTTAAATACACATAGAGGTCTCCTCTTGAAAATGTATGGCTTTGTTTTCTGGTGAGTTTGACAGAAATTTTATGATTCCCTACATATTGGTCGTAGCTTTCTTTTCTCACTCGGAAGTTAAGTCGTAAAGAACTGGCCAGATTACTTTATATAGTCCTGCTTTCCCGTTAGCCCTGCTTTCTAGTACATTCCATATACGGACATGTCCCAGGTCACATGCCAGTCCTCACAGATGGACACTTAGGTGTTCCCAGGTTTTCTTTTCTTTCTTTCTTTCTTTCTTTCTTTCTTTCTTTCTTTCTTTCTTTCTTTCTTTTCTTTCTTTCTTTTTTTTTTACATATAACAGCTTTATTGAGATATAATCCACGTACCATACACATCACCTTTTAAAGTGCACAATTCAGGGGGGTTTTGTATACAGTTCACCCTTGAGCACCATAGGAATCAGGGGCACCAACCTCTCTCTGCGCAGTTGAAAATCCTCATATTATTTTCAACTCCCCTAGATTTTAACTGCTAATAGCCCACAGTGGACTGGAAGCCTTACTGATAAGATCCAGTCAAATAATACATGTTTTGTATGTTATACGTATTAATACTGTACTCTTACGATAAAGTTAGCTAGAGAAAAGAAAATGTTATTAAGAAAATCATGAGAAAGAGAAAATAATTTATAGCATTTATTGGTATAAAAACCCGTGTATAACTAGACCCACGCAGTTCAAACTCGTGTTGTTCAGGGGTCAACTGTACTCACAGAGTTGTGCAACCATCACATCAATTTAAGTTTAGAATATTTTTATTGCGTAAAAAGAGACCCCGTCATCATGAGCAGTTGTTCCCTATTCTGTCCTCCCCTGGTCCCTGACACCTACTTTCCATCTCTGGATTTGCTCTTCCAGACATTTCATAGAAACAGAATCATGAAGCATGTGGCCTTTTGTGTCTGGCTTCTCTCACTGCGCATGTTTTCAAGGTTCATCCACACTGTGGTGTGTGCCAGTGCCTCCTTCCTTTTTAGAACTGAATGATATTCCGTTGTATGGGGAGACTACGTCTTGCTATCCATTCATCTGTTGACATTTCCCGTTTCTTGCTAAGCATCATCTCAGGACTTCCCCATGCAGCTTCTTGCTGACACACGTTTCTGCTTTATTCCAGCAGACCCCTCAAAGCAGGCGTGCTGGGCCATAGCGAATGTTCTAGTCTTTTCCTCCCACATCCTGATCTCTTTCTGGTGTGAGCAGACACATTTTGGCCACAGCAGGATTTTTCAAGTGTGTGCTGGTTCATGGCCACATCTCCTCTTAGGCTTCAGGTCCCTAAGTTCAGGGTCCCCAGGTGTTCCCAGGAGCCAGGCTGCCCCTGACACTGCACCCTCCCCAGACATCGACGAGTGCGGAGAGATCCCCGCCATCTGCGCCAGCGGCGTCTGCATCAACCAGATCGGGAGCTTCCGCTGCGAGTGCCCCATGGGCTTCTTCTACAACAGCGCTTGGCTGGTTTGCGAAGGTGCTTTCTCCCCGGCCTCACAGCCCTGGGCGGGATGCCGGTCCGCCCACCCCTGTCCTCTCTGGACAGGCCATTTAAACTCCGTGAACCTCCATTTCCCCCTCTGTGCAATGAGTCTAACACCTTTTCGAGGGCCTCCATCCCACGTAACCACCCTCACTCTGGGTCTGGCTGCTTCCAGAGAGACCACCCATCCGACGCTGGGGGCCGGGTTTGGGGTTTGATCTGGAAGGAAAGGTGTCCTCTTCACTCCTACCCTGTTGGCTGTATTCCCCAGATGTGGACGAATGTGCCAGCGGGGAAAGTCCCTGCCAGCAGAATGCCGACTGCATCAACATCCCTGGCAGCTACCGCTGCAAGTGCACCCGAGGGCACAAGATGTTGCCAGGCGGGGCTTGTGTGGGTAAGTGGGGGACCCCAGCAGGCACAGGGTCGGGAAGTAAGGGTGTGGAATATGAGACAAAGCCAGGCTCTGCCCACTGTGACTTGGGTAGAGCACAGCTCTGTCTGGGCCTTTCTCTTTGGCTGGAGTATGGGCAGGCGGGGGCGCCGAGAGCATCTGTTCATAGGAGAGTAATGAGAGTGAAATAGGTTAAGACAGCTTGGTGCTAGTAGCAGCTTGAATAGGGGACTTGCAGGCAGGTTCTGGCATTCCCATCGCAGCATATAAAAGCTTAGGAAACACTGGGGTGCAGGTCCTGAGGACCCCACACTGCCTGCCCTTCTTCAGGACGGAACGAGTGTCAAGAGATCCCGAATGTCTGTAGCCATGGTGACTGTGTGGACACAGAGGGCAGCTACACATGCCTGTGTCACCGTGGCTTCCGGGCCTCAGTGGACCAGACCCTGTGCATGGGTGAGAGCCCCCTCCTGCCCCTCTTTGCAGACCAAGAGGCCAAGGGTGTGGGGGGGGCATTGATCTACACTTCTGGGGTGGAGATGGTGCTTCTATTCATCCTGTCACTTAAGACCTTAAGAAAATGACATATTCACTTTCTTGTGCCTCAGTTTTCCCATCGGTAAAATGGGAGCAATAAACAGTACCAGGTACTTCCCAGCCCCTCAGTCCCTGAGCTGCTCATTGCCCTGGCTGAGCCAGGTAAGGGTTGGGGGCTTTCCTCTGACAGACATCGACGAGTGTGACCGGCAGCCATGCGGAAATGGGACCTGCAAGAACATTGTTGGCTCCTACAACTGCCTCTGCTTCCCTGGCTTTGTGATGTCACGCAACGGAGGCTGCATGGGTGAGCCATGTGGGCTGGCAGACGAGCCTCAATGTACCCCACTGAAAGTGGGTCTGTGGCTTGACGGCACCCCTCTGAAATAAAGGACCTTGCCCCAGGATTCCCTTCAGAAAAACAACCCCAGGAGATTGAAAACAAGTCAACCACAAAGTTCCCCACACTTCAGTTTTCAGGTGCCCAGGGTCCTTCCCTAGAGCTTTCACTCAGTTTGATGAGAGGCAGATGGACAGTAGAGAGAGGAAGGTGAACAGTGAAGCAAGACCTGGGGTGCTGTGGTGTTGGCAGTTTAGTGCAGTGGTTAAAAGCATGGACTCCAAGGTCAAGTGGCTTAAGTTCAAACCCCTCCTTTGCCACCTGCCAACTGTGTGACCCTAGATGAGTTATTTTACCTCTCTGTGCTTTAGTTTTCTCCTCTGTAAAACAGATTAGTAGTAGTACCTGCCTATGTTAATATCAGACCAATAGGCTTCTGAAAAAGAAATATTATCAGAGATAAAGAGAGACATTATCTATTGAGTAAGGGGTCACTTCTCTGAGAGGACATCACAATTATAAATGCATATGAATCTAACAATAGAGCTCCAAAACAAATGAAATAAAAACTGACAGAACTAAAAAATAAATAGATAAATTCAGATTATAGTTGGAGTCTTCAACACTCCTCCCTCAATAATAGAGGGAACAAATAGAAAATCAGTAGAGATACAGAAGACCTGAACATGGCCGTCAGCCACCTACACCTGGCTGATATTTCTAGAACATTCTAGAATACGAATTTTTCTCAAATGCACATGAACATTCACCAGAAAAGACCATAGTAAACAAACTTTAACAAATTTAAAAGGACTTAAGTCACACAAAATAAGTCCTCGGAATGTAAGGGAATTAAACCAGAAATCAGTCACAGAGGATATCCAGAAAATCCCCAAATTATTTAGAAACTAAACATTATACTCCTAAAGAATCTGTAGATAAAAGAAGAAATAATAAGGGAAATTAGAAAATATTTCAAATTAAATAAAGATGAAAACATAACAAAATGTGTGGGATGCAGCTAAGGGAATCTCTAGAGGCTAATTCACAGCATTAAAATGATTATATTAGAAAATATTGGTATCTGCCTCCTAGGATTAGTTGGAAGGCTAATATACAGTCTCGCATGTGAGTGCTCCATGAATTGAAGTCACTGCCATCAACTTAACTTTGTTGTGGATGGAAGTGCAAGGGAGGCTTAGAACCCCAGTGCTATAGGTGACCCCATCTGCTCATCTCCCCTTTACAGATGTGGATGAGTGCACTACCCTGGCAGGACAGGTGTGCCGATTTGGCCAGTGTCTCAACACAATTGGCTCCTTTGACTGCCTCTGCCAGGATGGTTTTGAGCTCATGACCGACGGGAAGAACTGTATGGGTGAGTCTTGCATGGTGCTGGGAGCCATCTCAGCCAGCCCCTGCTCCAAATTTACCTGCGTCTGGTACTTCTATGTGATCATGGTTTTATTCCATAATCGTGCATTTATTTTAAGGAATAAAAAGAAAAAATAAAACCAGCACATCACACCCATATTTTCACAGGGTTTGTGATTGAGAGTGAGGCTGTTTTGAAAAATCTAAATTTACCAAAGTATGGGATAGTAGAAGTGCTAAGAGGATGTTATGGAAACTGTGAAAGGTGTCTGCAGGTGGCTTGAGATTAGGAATTTTGTCCCCTCTTCCCCTGGATACCACCTGGCTTCACCCCAGGACCCAGAATATCCTTCCCCACCTGTCCCTGTTTTCCTGAGTCTCAGCCCTTTCCCTGGCTCCAGGACTGCCACAGAGAAGGCTTGTCCTGGGGCCCTCAGCCATCATGCACTAACTGTAGGTGCTCGTCCTGGTCCCAGGCGAGCCCCCTGCCACTGGCTGGTGCTGGGACCCCTCCTCCTCTCCACAGACACCAACGAGTGTCTCAGAGTCACAGGAGCCTGCCTGCCAGGGACTTGCCAGAACCTAGAAGGCTCCTTCCGCTGCATCTGTCCCCCCGGCTTCCAGGTGCAGAATGACCACTGTATAGGTGAGTGTCCGGCCCTACCTCCCAGCTCTGAAGCCAGGGAGGCATCTCTGGGACTCTGTTCCCCATCTGTAACATGCGAACGCCAGCTAGGGTCGTGCTGAGGGTAGAGATACACTTAGCACAGTGCCCAACGCACCTCCACACACTATTATAAGCACTCTGGGCTGACAGCTCCTTTCCTCTCCTCTCTCCCTCTCTCTCGCCTGACCATCTCTGGTCCAGTCTCCATCTGGGCTGGCTTTATATAGCACAGGCTAACCTGGACCAGTCTAATCTGGCCTCCTCCAATCTAGTCTATCTGGGCTAGCCTCGTATGACCTGGGCTAACCTAGATCAGTTTGGTTTGAGCAGATGGGTTAACCTTGTACAGTGTGGGCTAACCTGGACCAGTCTGGCCTGGCCATCTCTGGTCTAGTCCATCTAGGCTAGCCTAATGTAATGTGAACTAACTCTATCCAATGTAGGCTGAATTTTTCTAATCTTGGTTATCTTTATACAAATTTTATCTCTAAAGATGAACTTTTCCTGACCATAATCCCTACCCTGAATGTACGTTCTAGAAAATTCCCCCATATTGCCCCCTAGTGCTCTGGCTCATACTGAGCCCTGCTCCTGGTCAGTCCCTCCTGACAGCCAAGGCTGCCCCACCCCATTCAGCTATGTCCCTGCCCCTCCAGACATCGACGAGTGCTCGGAGGAGCCCAACCTCTGCTTCTTTGGTACCTGTACCAACAGCCCCGGGAGTTTCCAGTGCCTCTGCCTGCCTGGCTTTGTCCTCTCTGATAATGGGCACCGTTGCTTTGGTGAGTCTGGGGCCACAGAGCACACAGGGCTCTGAAAAGATGTGGGAGGTGGGGCAGGGGAGAGTCAGATCAACCAGAAAAGGGGGCTGCAGCTTCTCGTATGGATCTCCTGGAGCTCTGCCTCACGGAGGGGCTTCTCTGCATTAGTAGGGTTGTCCTAGTCCAACCGACCTCTTGGCCAAACAGGTCCATGGAAAGTTAACTTGGTCCAGTCTGGGCTAGCCTGGTCCCTTGGGCTCGAGCTGCCCTGTTAGGGCTGCAGTTGCCCTGCCTGGCCTGGCTTCATCTCAGCTGGGCTAGCTTTGTCTGGTGTGGGCTAGCTTCACTCAATCTGAGCCAGCCTCTTTTCCTCCAGGAACAAGGGGGAGGGCAGGACAATTCATTCAATATTCATTATTCTGGGGGCAGGGTTGACCTAATCCCCAACCATGAGGATTTCTCAGGCTGGTAGGAGTCTGGGGCTGAGGACCAGGGGTCAGCAATGAGGATGGGGGGTCTGAAGTCTGAAGTCCTCTTGCTCTCTGGGATTAGTCACTTTGCCTCTCCAAGAAGGGGATTCTAATCCAAGAATAGCATAGCTGAGTTTGACCACTCTCCCTGTCCCTGGAGTACCCCCACAGCAGTGAAAGGGGTGTTGCTGGAAGGAATTCCCAGGGGTCCAACAAAAGCCTCAAAGCTGACTCTCATTGTGCCACTGTGGGTCACATGTCCACCCCCAAACCAACCACCATGTCCTGAGGCCCAGAGTGTTCTCATTGGCTGCTGGCAGAGGCAGGCCCACTCATTTGTAGGGACCGGGGTGGAAGAAGTATGGGGTGGGTGAGCACTGCTGATGGCCCTTCCAGCAATTCTCTGGGGAATCACTCCACAGACACACAGCAGAGTTTCTGCTTCACCCGTTTTGAGGCCGGAAGGTGCTCGGCGCCCAAAGCTTTCAACACCACCAAGACCCGGTGCTGTTGCAGCCAGAGGCCTGGTGAGGGCTGGAACGACCCCTGTGAGCTGTGTCCTCAGGAGGGCAGTGGTGAGCACCCACTCCTGTCCAGTCCCTCCCCTCTGATTCTGCCTGCCTGCCCCCGCCCCCGTCTCCTCTCTTTTCTTTCCATTATTCCTTAAGCTTTCTCTACACCCACTTGGGGGGTCCTGAGTGCTGCACCTGGTCCCTGACCCTCACCCCCTTGTCTTCTCACTGTCCAGCCGCTTTCCAGGAGCTCTGTCCCTTTGGTCACGGAGCAGTCCCAGGCCCAGACGAGACTCGGGAAGGTGAGTCCCTCGCCCACACGCCAAGAGCCCCTCCGGGCTGCCGCGCCCTCCTCCTTTTGCACCCAGCTTCGTCTGGGCTCCGCCTGGGTTCCAAGGTCTCAGGCTTTTTCATTGTCCCACGGGTGGCCCTAAACTCCTCCAGCCTGGAGGGAAGGAAGAGAACCTCAATGTGGCCAGGACATGACAGGCACTGTGTCTGCAACCCTTGCTGCTCACAGATGTGAATGAGTGTGCAGAGAATCCTGGCGTCTGTGCCAATGGCCATTGTGTCAACACCGATGGCTCCTTTCGCTGCGAGTGTCCCTTTGGCTATAGCTTGGACTTCACAGGCATCAGCTGTGTGGGTGAGTGACCAGCCTGCCTCCCAGGAAAAGAAGGAGCAGAGTGGAACAGGGCAGACACCACCCAGGGCAGGACCCTGCCCCTTAGCCACTGTTACTCTCCCCACCCACTCTTCCTTCTCTCTGTAATTTATTCATTCATTTATTCACTTATTTGGTCACTCATCCATTTCTTTGTTCATTCATTCATCAAACACATACTGTATCCTGTCCTGCATCTAGCCTAGAGCCACACCAGACCTGGCCCGATTCAGTTTGTGGTGGTCAGTGGGGAGGCAGACAAGATAATATCAACAATGGGGGGCTCTCTGAAGGCACTGACCACCCCCCCCCAGACACAGACGAGTGCTCCGTTGGGCTCCCCTGCGGGGAAGGCACATGCACCAACGTCATTGGAGGCTTCGAATGTGCCTGTGCTGATGGCTTCGAGCCTGGCCCCATGATGACCTGTGAGGGTATGACCCTGCCTGCCCAGGACCTGGGCTATGTGACATGGGAGTGGGGAGCTGGTCTGTGGGAGGAGGTGGGGGTCCTGCAGGCAAACCCTCCCCAGCTGGCACCTCCACTGGCCTCCCCAGACATCGATGAGTGCTCCCTGAACCCCCTGCTCTGTGCCTTCCGCTGCCACAACACCAAAGGCTCCTACGTGTGTACCTGCCCGGCCGGCTATACCTTACGGGAGGACAGGACTATGTGCCAAGGTAGGACCCGCATGGGCAGGTGGGCACAGGCAGGGCCCCCAGGATCCCCATGCCTCGGTCCTGAGAAAAGAGGGAGAAATAAGAGCCTGTGTCTCCAAGGGCAGGAATGAACAATAAGTGACAAGGTGAGGGGAAAGGGAGGCAGGTGACTGTGTAGTGGTGTGCTTTATGAGTGGGGCCTCCATTTCTGTTGTTATGAAAACAAGGAGCTAGCATCATGGGTCCGAACAGCACAGTAGTTGTGGCTCTGGAGGCCTCTCCATGGGCAGCTGGACATGCCCTGAGTGGGACGGGGCAGTGGGGACAGCAGTCATGCCCTGCAGAGGACATGTGACAACATCTGGAGACATTTTTTATCATCTCAGTTGGATGGGAGGGTGCTGCTGGCGTTGAGTAGCCTGGGGTGCTGCTAAATACCCTACAAGGTGCAGATCGGCCTCCCACCACAAAGAGTTTTCTGGTCCCAAATGTCCATTTTCAAACCCCAGGCCAGCATGTGGCCTCTCCAGGGCTATTGCAGGGCCAGTGTTCCAGCGATGATGGTGAAGGCTCTGCAGATTCCTAGACCCTGGTGTGGGCAGGGGACACGGGTATTGGGGCAGTCCCGACCACCTCAGCTTATCACGAGGCCTGGGCCCGGCAGCGGAGGGCTGGGAGCCTGGCAGTGCTGCAGGGGCCTCACTCCAGCCCCACCCAAGACCACCTAGGGGTTGAGATTCAGGGCCCCATAGCCTGGGGCTGGGCTGTAGGGCACCTGACCTTAGCCACCATCTGTCCCTGGTCACCTGCAGATGTGGACGAGTGTGCGGATGTCCAGCAGGACTGCCACGCTCGAGGCATGCTGTGCAAGAACCTCATCGGCACCTTCACCTGTGTCTGTCCCCTGGGCATGCAGCCGCAGCTCAGCTCTGGGGAGAGCTGCATAGGTGAGGGGGTGCCTCGGGGTGCAGGGAGCACCACAGAGGGAGAAGTTGGAGCAAGAGGATGCAGGCGGGGGGACAGACATCGGAACTGGGGAAAGCAGGCTTTGGGGGGTCTCCCGCTGGCCTGCCTCATCCCTCCTGTCTCAGATGAGGACGAATGCCGTGCCCAGCCCAGCCTCTGTGCCAACGGTCACTGTGTCAACACCGCGGGCAGCTTCCGATGTGACTGTGATGAGGGGTTCCAGCCCAGCCCCACCCTCACTGAGTGCCATGGTGAGTGTGGCCAGGCGTAGGTGTGGGAGACGCAGCCACTCAGCGCCTGTCCCTCCTGCCCCCTGGGAGCGTCCCAGGGTGGCACACGGGGGGTTATTTAGCTGACAGGGTTGGGGGCACCAAGGGGCACACAGGGTTGTCGAGCTGATCTGGACACGTGTGCCCACCATACACCACCGTGCTTCCCCTTCCTCCCTTCATCCAAGCACCCTGGAACAGCAGATCATCTCTCCACTTCCCCATCCAGCATACCCAGTGACCAGCCCTCCCCAGGGTCACCTCTTCCTGGGAGCTAAACCTGGCAGGTGACCCATGTATACCATCTGCCCTGGCTATTTGTCAGTCCCTGTCTCCGCACGGTCCCTGCCACTCTCCTCTCCTCCTTCATCATTCTCTCCACCCAGCAGTTTCCACCTTTCAGCTTTAGGCCAGACACGTCTGTCCAGCTGCCTTCAGGAACCCCCATCCCCAATACCACCCAGACATAGCTCACCCCAAAACAAGGCCACCTCTCTGCCCCCAAGTCCCATCTTGTTGATGCCCCAGCACCTGCCCAGACCCCCAAGCCAGGCTGCTAGAGTAGCCAGTGGCCTCCTGTCCCTTGCCTGATGTCCAGTCTCCAGCCTGTCCTCTCCACTTTCCACGTGCCTCTGGACATCATCCTTTGGCTCTGTCCCCACCATCTGTCCAGGATGCCACCACCTCTTGCCAACTCCCCAGTGTTCCCCAGACTCCATGCTACCTGTTGACCCTCTGATCTCTTTGTGGCCAGGGGGAAGCTGCCCTTGGCTCTCAGAGAGCAGCCCGGGGCTAGCTCTCTGATCTTCAGGTCTGTAGCTTCTGCCATAGCTCTAGCCCCAGCCCCAGCCCCAGCCCAGAGGGGACGTTGAACACTGCTTAGAGAACAACAGCTGGGAAGGTCACACCCCACGCACAGACGCAGCTGTCAGAGACTCGGGAGCCCCTTTGTAGATACAGCTCCCCTGGACGCCGTGGAGAAGGGCGATCCAGACAGTGTGTTTCTTCCACCCACCGTCCTCACTCATTCTCTGCAGATGTCCGGCAGGGGCCTTGCTTCTCCGAGGTGCTGCAGACTGTGTGCCAGACCCCATCAAGCGGTGGCGAGGCAGTCACCAGAGCTGAGTGCTGCTGCGGGGGCGGCCGTGGCTGGGGGCCTCGCTGCGAGTTCTGTCCCCTGCCTGGCACCTCTGCCCACAGGAAGCTGTGCCCCCACGGCCCAGGCTACACTGCCGAAGGCCGAGGTGGGTGAGGGTTTGCTCACAGGAGTGCAGGTGCTTCAGTGAGAGTGTGGGGGGGGGCGGGGCTGGACTGTATGGACCAGTGTGAACCAAACCCATTCTTGGCTGTGTGTGTGGGTGCATGAACTTGGGTGGATGGGTGAGCAGGTGTGTGAGGCAATGTGCGTGTTCTTTGTTCTTTTTTGTGTGGGCTCGTTAATGACTGTGTGAAAGTATGTGGGCTGGTGTGTGAGCTGTGTGTGAGCTGGGTGAGGAGTATGAACCAGGAGGCGGGGGAGAGGGAGTGAACCAGTCATGTGTTTTGGATTCCGGTGAGTGTCTGTGAGTTGGTGTGTGTGTGTGTGAGTGGGAGTGTATCTGTGCATGAACATGTCTCATCGAACATGTCAGTGAGGGTGACAGGTCATCCCAAATGAGCAGCAGTGACATCAGGGGCTGAGAAAGAAGCACCTTTGCAAGTGTGCATCTGGAGGACAGAGGAGCCCCTGAGTATGTGTACTCGTGATTCTACAAGTGTGTGTGACTGGTATGAAATGCTTGTGTGCCCTTATACTCCCACACATGTGGGATAGCTGTGTCCCATTGGGTATTCTAAGTATCCAGTGGAAGGAGCTTCATTAGTGTGGCCTGCTGGCAGAGGTGCCACCTGCAGCCTGAGGTGGAATCCCCAGCTTGTGGGTAGAGGGAGAAGTGGAGGCTGGCCTGGCCTCCGGAGAGAGGGCTGGTGGGCTAAAAGGAGGAGTCATGCCCTGGTGACCTGAGGCAGCCAGCCCCAGCCAAGCCCTACTTGTCCCCAGATGTGGACGAGTGCCATGTACTCTCTCACCTGTGTCCCAATGGTGAGTGCATCAACAGCCTTGGCTCATTCCGATGCCACTGCCAGGCCGGGTACACGCCAGATGCCACAGCCACAGCCTGCCTGGGTGAGCCCCTCTTTCCCACCCCCTGACCCAGCCCATCCCCTCCAAACAGCACCTGGCCTGTGCTTCCGTGAGACGACAAAGACCAGAGCAACAGAGACCATGTGGACCACAAAGTCAAAATATCCACTAATCTCCCCCCTCACCCTGGCCTTTTTTGGGCCACTTTCCTCCTGTAGTTTTGTGCATCCTAAACTAAGGTTTTCAGTTACCTCGTATAACAGATATTCATCTCAGCTGGGTTGGCAAACACCAACCCAAGAACCGGATCCAGCCCTCCGCTTATTTTTATTAAGTTTTATTAGCACACAGCCATACCTATTTGTTTCCTTACTCTCTATAGCTGCTTTCCTGCTACAAAAGCAAACTTGGAGCCGAAACCGTGTGGCCCACAAGGCCCAGCATGATTACTCTTTTTTTTTTTTTTTTAACAGAAAAAAGTATTAATTCTTTATGTAAGCTCACAGATCCTGGATGGCTAGGATCTGGGAAAGAGACCTCAGCAGGGTTAGGGTAAAGATCCCAGCCCCTCAGCCCCTGGTAATGTCCATTTGATCCCCCTGCATGTTGCCATCCCCTCTAGATGTGGACGAGTGCATCCAGGCTCCCACACCGTGCACCTTCCTCTGCAAAAACACGGAGGGCAGCTTCCTGTGTGCCTGCCCCCGCGGCTACCTGCTGGAGGAGGACGGCAGGACCTGCAGAGGTGATGTCGGTGATGTCCCTCCCCCACGCCCTGCAGGGCTCCATCCCTCCCCGCTGGGGAAGCCCCGGGGATATCCCGGACCTTTCCTCGCTTTCCCACTGCATGGTGTAGGGCACCATCTCTAGGATCGTTCCCCTGGGAAGCCCCCGGTCCCAGCCGGGCCTGGCCCTGAGCCCTGGGACCATCTGTGCCACAGACCTGGATGAGTGTACCTCCAGGCAGCACAACTGCCAGTTCTTCTGTGTCAACACCATCGGCGCCTTCACCTGCCGCTGTCCCCCCGGCTTCACCCAGCACCACCAGGCCTGCTTTGGTGAGTCCCCTCACCCTTCACACAACAGCTGGTTCATGACTCTGGCCTTCATTTATTTAAATAAATAAATAAATAAATAAATAGCAAGCAAATAGCAAATAAATAGTAAGTGCCCAGTAGCATCCAGAATCTCAGTCTCCTTCCTTCTCTAGGGACTTGAGAGGCCTGCCCTCAGTAGTTCCTCTGACCTCAGCCCCAGACACCTGACCAGTCCCTGCTGAGTCTCTCTCCAAGGCCCTCCCCAGGGTGCTCTTGAAAGCCCAGGGGCTCACAGGGTCCAAAGGCGAAGCTGGTTCAGAACCTAAAGCTGCAAGGGCATCTGTTACTCCCATCACTTCTTAATGTCTTGTGGCCCGGGAGAAACAGACCTCTCCTAAGGGCCAGCCCAGCCAAGGGTGCCCCAATTCAGGCTCCCAGTAATCCACTCAGCCAACACCTACTGAGCACCCACTGTGTACCAGGCAGTGCTCTGGACCAGAGGTCAGCAGACTCTAGCCCCCAGGTCGAGCCTGGCCTCCTGCTTGCTTTTGTTAATAAAGTTTTATTGGGCCACAGCCATGCCCATTTATTTGCATATTGCTGTGGCTGCTTCTGGGCTACAGTGGCAACAGAGTCAAAAATATTTCCTATCTGGCCCTTTTCAGAAGAGGTGCCTAGCTCCAGCCTAGACTCTGAGGATGCAGAAATGAATGCAGTGGTCAGGCTTGCCGCCATCATGGGCTATCCTTGCTAGCAGGGTGTCAGACTAGAAACAAACATAATACGTTAACACCGTACCATGTTCAAGGGTGACATGTAGCATGAAAGAAAAAAAGGAAAGCAGAGCAAGGAGATCAGGAAAGCTGCTATTTTTCAAAGAGGGATCAGGAGAAGCCTCATCGAAAGGGGACATTTGAACAAAGATTTGAAGGCAGTGAAGGAGTGAGCCATGTATAAGTTGGGGGAAGAGCATTCTGGGCCTTGAAACGACATGTGTTTCTCTTTTTCTGCACGGTGAAGTTAGCTTCCCTGCCTCCTAAGATGAGTGCCGTTAATATCACATTTGTATGGGTGCATCTGTAAACGTTTACACACACAAGCCAATGTGCCAGTGCACGCGCATCCCACATGTACATGACACACAGCAAACTCACACAGTACTTCTTCTCTCACTAGAATAGAGTTTAAATTCTCAGCCAGGCCCCTACTGCATTGATACCTCAGATCGAAGGCTCCAGACCATTCGTGACTAACACCTGTACAGCCTGTGCTCTTGGTGGGTGGTCTTAGGCTAACTAGATCAGGGGATAGCAAACTTTTTCCATGAAAGGCCCGTTGGTAGATATTTTCAACTCTGTGGTCCACATGGTTTCCATCATAATTACTCAACTCAGCCATCGTAGCTCAAAAGCAGCCATAGATGATAGGTCATGAATGAATGAGTGTGTCTTTGTGCCAATGAAACTATTTACACGAACAGGTGGTGGGCTGGATTTGTCCCATGGGGCCCCGGTTTACTAACAGTTGAACCAGAAGGTCACACACACATGACCACAATAGGCCACCCTGACCCTTGGTTCGTTTTGCTGGATACAAGGGGGAGAACTACAGGTGGCACCGGATGTGTCTCTCTGGCAAGATCCTGGCGAGACTCCAGGGTTAGTCTCTGTGGTCCCTCGAGTGACAGCTTGGACATGAAGGATGAGACTACACACAGCTGCAGAAGCCACTCTGGCATAGAAGCCCCATTTCCCCAATGCGTCTTGTACCCAAGAGAGATCCCAGGTCCCCAAAGAAATGTACGTAGGGTTAATGATCTTCATACTCAAAGAAGCCAAAACTCAGATCCAATGAAGTGTTAGATGAAATGTAGTGTTCTGAATGCAGTTTACTGGCAATGGCCATGACCACCACGGCAACGTTGCCTGGCAACTCGGGCTGCCATAACAAAATACCATAACCTGAGCGATTTAAAAACAGATATTTATTGCTCACAGTTCTGGAGACTGGGAGTCTAAGATCAAGGCTGGGGAAGACTCTCTTCTGGCCTGCAGATGGCTGTCTTCTCACGTGTGCTCCCATGGTGGAGAGAGAGCTAGAGCAAGCGCTCTGCTGTCTCATCTGATAAGGGCACTAATCCCACAATGACCTCACATAACCCTAATCATCACCCACAGGCCCTATCTCCAAACACCATCACGTTGGGAGTTAGGGCTTCAACATACACATTTTGGGGGGGGACACAAATTTTTCTGAGCCTGTAACACTGTTTGACATCCCACAAGGACAGAGTGCAACAGTTACCCTGGGTCATTTTCCCATGGAAGAGGAGAGGGGGATTTATTAACCCTTTACTCTTATACCATGCACTGTCCTAAGCCCTTTACATAATTCGATTAATTTCATTTTCACAAAAACTCAGTGAGGTGGGTTTTATCATCTCCATGCTACAGCTGAGGAAACTTAGGCACAGAGAAGGTAAGTCATTTGCCTCAGGTCACACAGCTTTGAGGTAGTGCAGATAAGATTCAAATGATGTCCTCTATGTCTATGATTTCAAATATTCACAGCAATTCCGCGAGGTGGGAACTGTTATAGATCTCATTTCACAGAGGGGAAAACTGAGGCAAAAAGAGGTTAAGTGGCTTGCCCAAAGCCACACATTTGATATAGGCCCAGAGTCATGGTGCCTGCCCTGAATCCCTAACCGTAAGGTGGCTCTGCCGGTTCTCCATCCTCCGCAGATAACGACGAGTGCTCTGCCCAGCCTGGCCTGTGTGGCACCCGTGGACGCTGCCACAACAACCCAGGCAGCTTCAGCTGTGAGTGCTATCAAGGCTTCGCTCCGGACAGCTCAGGCCGCGGCTGCGAAGGTAGAGCCGGGCTTCGCGTGGAGTCTAGGCTTGGGAGGTGGTCCTGAAGGCTGCCAGGCGAGCCCTCTCTCCCTCTCTGTCCTGCAGATGTGGATGAATGTGACGGGCCGCATCGCTGCCAGCATGGCTGTCAGAACGAGCTGGGGGGCTACCGCTGCAGCTGCCCCCAGGGTTTCACACCGCACTCCCTGTGGAGCCAGTGTGTGGGTGAGTGGTGGGGGCCGGGAAGAAGCCGAAACCCCCACCAAAACCTGTCCAGAGCAGGTGACTAGGAACCATCCGCCTGCAGGATACTGAAGGTCAGATGGGCCAGCCTGGAAGGTAGTATTTTCCCCCTGCCGGGCGTCGGGGCTGCAGAGCCAGCATGGCAAAGTCCATTTCTTAGGGAGTGGTGACCTGGAGGGCTCAGCTGAGAAAGATTCCGAGATGGTGCTCGCGATCGCTGGGAAAGAGTGGTGTGATTGATTAGCGATGTCTGCGGTGGGCGTGGCAGTGCAGAGAGGGCGGGCGGGCCACATCTCTGCCACCGCCGCTGCAGAGGCTCAGGCTTCGAGTGGGGAGGTGTGTGGGTAGCCCTCTGCCCCTCTGTCCCTCAGCTTCTTCACTTCCTTTGCTCTGGGCACTGCTGCCTGACCCTTCTGGACGCTCTCTCCTTTCGTAGCCTCTAGGATGTGGCTGTCCCCACTCTCCCGCTACCTAGCACTGCCTTTTCTCCAGCTCCTCTTCCTGCCCCTATGGTGGGTCCTCAGCTACAATCTACATCTGTCCCCCACCGCCTTGTGGCGTGTGGCCCCTGGGGACCACCCAGACCATGGCCTCTGCTGCCAGCTCCCCTTTCTCAGCCTGTCGCTTCCGCTATGGCTTATTCACTCCTCCGGCCGTGGTTTCCCCAGGACCTCCCTGGCAGCAGGCCCTGCAGAGACACATGAGCCGAGAGACGGATTCCATCCCTGCCTTCTAGTCCAGTCTCATGGGGCAAATGGAGATTGATTAGGCATCGATTCTCAACTGGGACCCGTTTTGCCCCCTGGGGCACATTTTAAAGTGTCTTGGAGACATTTGTAGGTGTCACAACTGGGTGGTGGGTGCTCCTGGCGCCCGGGTGGGGCGCTCCCTTGCCCCCCCACAGGGATCCGGTCACACATGTCAACAGCGCCAGGGAGGAGAGACCTTGTTTTAGATCACCCCACAATTTAGGATTTCTGGGACGTTTAGAGAAATGCTTTGGAGGAGAATTACAGGGCTGCAGGGCACATGGGAGGTTGATGGAGGTTTTGACATTGGCCTTGGGCTCTGAAAGAGGAGCCGAAGTTGCCAAGTGTGGGGGAGGAGCAGTGCCAGTGCAAAAGCTGGTCCCCCACTTCCCACATCATCTCTCTCCCCCTCTCTGCTCTCAGACGAGAATGAATGTGCCCTGTTGCCTGCGGCCTGCGGCAGTGCCTCCTGCCACAATACACTCGGTGGCTTCCACTGCGTCTGTCCCTCTGGCTTTGACTTTGACCAAACCTTGGGTGGCTGCCAGGATGTGGATGAGTGTGCAGCGCGGGGGGGACCCTGTAGCTACAGCTGTGCCAACACCCCCGGTGGCTTCCTGTGCGGCTGCCCTGGAGGCTACTTCCGGGCTGGGCAAGGGTGAGGGGCTTGAGTGGAGTGGGCACAGTCCTCCTACCCTGGTAGTGTACGCACACGTGCAGGCCCATGCACACACACGTACATGCATGTGCACAGAAAATGGTGCACTGAGCCCCAGCAGCACCTGTAAATGTGCACACATAAGCTCACACCCCACTGTGGTGTAATTGTCCTCATGGCACTCCTGCATGCTTGCGTGTCCACAGTGATTGGTGCAGACTTCTCTGTAATACACCCAAGTGTTTTCATGGCTCATGCCATGGCAACATGTCTGGACACCCTCATTCATGTATCTCAACACGCACACGCACAAGCACACGTCAGCATTCCAGTGTGCATGTAGGCTTGCACGTGCACAGACCCTGGGTGCACTCAGGTATGTTCATACACTCCTGCATGCATGCAGGTTTACACCACCGCCCAGGTAAGCCAAGGATGCACACACACGCACACAAATGTATGTCCCCTGGTAGGTGCATGCAAAGCCATACCGGCACATTTGCATAACAATGCTTGCACCCACAGGTAGCATGGCTCCAGTGGAATGTGAGGGTGGCTGGGGAGGTCCTACCATCTTTCCCCTGAAGATCTGCCACCCACTGTTCTGGCCTAGGCACTGCATCTCCAGCCTGAGCCTCAGCCCTGGATCCCAGAACAGCCCAGACGAGGATCTGCTCGCACCTGAAGCCTGTTACGAATGCAAGATCAACAGCCTCCCCTCTCGTGACCGGCCACGGCGCAGCATGCACGGGGACCGCCAGGTGCCACAGGGGATGCACTACTGGGTGTGGTGGTATGGTCAGTGGTGGGGGCAGGCAGAGAATGGGCCAAGGGTAGGAACACCAGACTCTATGTCCCAGCTTGTCCCTGAGTTGTGGTGCCTGCTTGGGCTTTCCTGCACTTTCTCAACCCCCAGGGCTCTCTGGGGAACAGAGGCTCCCAGCACTCCACCTCAATTCTGGTCACAAGTCAAGTACCTTCTATACAGACTCACATTGGGCTGTGATGCTCCTTGTGATCCTTTTCATGGCACTTGGATGCAGAAGAAAGGGCTTGGCTCTCCCAACCCTGCCTCCACACTGGAACTTATCACCCCTCACCTCTTGGCTGGCAAAACCCTCCCTCAGGCTCCTCTGAATTTATCATCAATGGGGTACAGAGCAGCCAGCTTATCCCCTTCATTCATCACCCTCCTTTAGACCTTTCACCTCTATACCTCTTTCCTGTACCTACGATGCTTGGGCCTCCTGTCACCTCATCTCTAGAAATTGCAGGGGTCCTCCCCACACTCTGAGGGACAGCAGAGCAGCCTGTAGCTCTGTCCCTTCCACCCCTTGGGGTCACTCCAGCCATGACCCAGACCCCAGGTTGTGCCACATGGTGGTTTTGTCCCTAAGGCCACTGCTAGCCAGCCTTGTCACCATCCCCCAAAGGATCTGAAAGCCAAACATTTATTAAGCACCTGCTTGATGCACACTGCATTCATAGCCTCTCAATGTTTACAACAGCCTTGAAAGGTGTAGATGCCACTATCATACCCATTATACAGATTGGGAAACTGAGGCTCAGAGAACTTAGGTCACATGCTCAAGCTGCCAGACTTGGAAGTGGCAGAGCAGAGACTCCACAGCTATACTCTATGGCCTTTTCTTTATAAGCAGCCTTGGTCTTTGTGGCCAGGCATCCTGGGCTCCTCTGCAGTCACCACCCTCTGACACCAATACTTTATGTGATTTCTAAAAAGATCAATGAGCACAGGAGCCATTAACCCCCATCTGGGACCAAACTCCTTCACTCCAAAGGTTTTGCTGAACACCTACTATGCACTGGGCACTGTGACGGGGCAACAGTGAACAAAGCGAAAGTCCCTGTGCCCATAGGGCTGACATTCTAACAGAGAGACAGAAAAGAAACAAGTAAAACACTGTATTTTACAACATGTGGCAAAATATGATACATGATAAATGCTATGAGGAAAATGAAGGCAGAAGTAGGATAGGAATATTGGGTCTGAGAGGCTTTTAATATTATATTAACTAAATATGGTTAATGGTTCCAGGAACCGTTTTTCTCTCGTTTTTTCCCCCTCTTGCTGGGAAAAATGGTGGCTGTATATATTACCTCATTGTTACCATTATTTTCTGTAAGCTTCACAATGGTAGGACCCTGTGTCTGTCAGGTTTGCCGCTGTGTAGCCAGCTATTGGTCCTCGGTAGGAGTGAGTGGGGTGGTTGTAAGGGCTCCTGGGATGGGCTTTGTGGCTTTGCCTGCAATACCCACAGACTGCCAGCAGGCGTCAGTAGGAGCACATGTCTGAGCAACACCTAATGGAGAAGGGCTGAAATCTCCAGAACTGCGGATGGGAAAAGGAATAGTTTTCACTTTAATGAAATAGCAAAATACCCCATCAGCATGTCAATTAGGCGAATCAAACAGCACTGCCCAGAGCAAAAAAGAAATTGGATGCAGCACCCAGCCTGGGTTAGCCTGCCATTGAGTCTGGCTGGCTTACTCAGGGCCCTGTCCAGCTGCCAGGACCAGGAACACACTCACTCACAGGAGCTCAGATAAAGAGGGGTTTGTCATCTGCACACAGAGGGCTCTCAAGGAACCCAGATGCAGGAAGCACAGTGGGCCTCCGGGAACTGGAAAGCTGGCAGGCAACTCTTGTCTCTGGCCTAGCTGGATCTCATGCTTCCCTCACTGTGTCTGGTCTAGTATCTTCTCTGGGGCCGGCTTCTGCTGCAAGGCCTTTGGTCATAATTCCAGCCACCCCAGGCCACCTTTGAGTGACCTTAGGGCTCTGAGGCCCAACGCCATCTCACACCCTGTGCAGGGCTCTGAAGGCAAATTCTCAATTCCCTCTGCCCAGACTGGCAGTTGATCTCACTAAAGCTGTTCCACCGAGACTAGGGGTCAGGAGTCAGCATGTAAAAGTGGCTGGCCACCTTCCCTCTTTGCTTTCCATCTGGGAACCAGCCTCTGCTTTCATGCCTGTTCATAGCCCATAAATAACATTGTCCTTGTAGATGGGGGGCCAGACAGAAGTCAAGGGCAGAGAGTGTTCCATGTTTTCCTCCTCTTTAGAGATTTGATAAACTCTCCCCTTGGCCAAGGCTGCATGGCCCCCTGCCCACTGCCTTCTGGTTCTGCCGGCCTCTGACCATCATCTACCTGGTCTTTCTCCCCCAGGTGAGCATGGCCAGCCTAGACTCAGAGGCCCCGCTAACCTTGAGCTTGAACCTCTCGCGCCTGGGCTGGGCCAAGCACATCCTGGAGCTGCGGCCAGCGCTGGAGAGTCTGGGAGGCCGTGTTCATTATACCATTGTCCGTGGCAATGAGCAGAGTTTCTTCCGCATGCATCACCTCCACGGCCTCAGCTCCCTGCAGCTGGGGCGTCGGAGGCCAGGGCCTGGGACCTACCAGCTGGAGGTGGTGAGCGTAGCAGGGCCCTGGGTCATCTGGCCAGAGGGGCAGCCAGGGCCAGGGGTCCCAGCTTTGCGGCTGAAGGTGCGGCTGCAGCTGGTGTAGCCAGGAAAGACCTGCACCCCACTCCTGGCCCTAGGCCCCTCCTGCAGTCTCCTCTTCAGACTCGCTGCCTGGACACCACCCAACCCCTGCTTCATTCCATGGAGTTTTGGGGAAACTGATGAATCTGCTCGCTACACACCACCAGGAGACCCCAATGACGAGTCCTGGCCTTGATGGGCCCCAGGGCCCCCATGCCATCCTCCTCTCCAGTAGCGGAAGATTCTGGAACTGGGAACTATCGATCCCTGGTGGTAATGGCTGACCAGGTGGAACCCCAAAACTCAGGAAACGTGACGTACTACACTATGACCTCAGGCAAGCCCAGCCTCTCTCCAACACTCAGTCTTTCCTGGAGACAGTTAGAAGCCACAGCCTGTACCCTCCACCTCCAAACGAGGGTCAAGCAAGGCCCTGGGATTCCCTGTATCTGGTCAATCTCAGGCTTAAACTTCTGCACTGCACCAAGGCTCAGCTCCCGGAGGGTCAGTGGAACATGGGATGGCAGCTGCATTGGGCATGGGGCTTATCCCTCCAAGCAGTAGGGCCCAAGGGGCCCCAGCCAGAGTTGGTGACACACAGCCATTTTCATGCCCCCAGGGAACTGGGCTAGGGTTCCAAGAATGCTTTATATCAGAAGTGGAGAAACAATAAAGTTATTTTGGGTTACCTCTGCCCCCTTGGCACACTCTCAAAGTAAGTAGATACTGCCCACAGCAGCACCACATGGGGAGTCAGAGGCCCCAGAAGGGCAGCAGCTGTAGGAAGGATGAGCTTCAGCCCTGTGCTCTGAAGAGAAAGTGTAGGTGAGAGTTGGGTGGACACAGGGGTGGGCACAGGATCTCAGGGTACAGGTAGGCCCTGCCAATTTCAGACCTGTGAGTTTGGCACAAACTGTGAGCCCTAGTGGGTTCGCGGATACTGATGAAAATGGCTCATATTTCCAGACCACGTGCTATGTACCAGGCAACGGTCTAAGTATTTTCCAGTTATGGACCCATGCAATCGTCAGTACAACTTCATGGAACAGATGCTGCTATTCTCTCTCCATTTTGCAGATTGGAAAACTAAGGCTCAGAGAGGTTAAGCAGTTTGACTAAGGTGACTCCAGGTTGCAGGTAGCAGAGCCAGGTTCCAAGTTAGACAGTCATGCTATCACCTACCATTCTATCCTGCCTGGCTGCAGGTTGGGCTAGACCTCTCAAGTTTGAATGGCTGAGATTCTCATCGCATTAACGTAGTTAGCATGTGCATGTGCATGTCACAGACAGGAGTGTATTTAGTCCCCACAAACTTGTATGAGAAAGGCAGTGTTATCACCCCATTTTACAGGGGTGAATAGTAAGGCTTAGAGAGTTTGTGGAATCTGTCTGGGGTTACCCCCATAGTGTAGTGGGGCCTGGATGTGACCCAGGTTCTTCCAAGTCTGGCCCATGGCCCCAAACCGCCTCTTGTCCTCACGATGGTGCATTTGGTTTTTATCCAGAATGTCCTCTGTCACAATGGAAACAGGCTTCCTGAGGACAACACAGTTGGGTGGCTCAAGTCTGGGTAATGACCTGGACCCAGAAGAGTGGCCTTCCTCGCAGAGTATCACTAGTGCCTGGCCCCAGGGCTCTGTCCTGGCCAGGGTCTGGTTCAACTGACTTATCAGGAGCTGCTAGGCGCCTATTAGAGCTTGCAGAGGCTTCTCTGTCTATTAATTAGCCAGTCACTATAGCCCTGTGATCTGGGCAGAGCCCCCGCTTTATAGATGAGAAAGGAGGTGCCAAAAGAGTAAGTTTGCTCAAGATCACCAACTGGACATACCTGGGCCTACAGCCAACACTCAGTGCTTGCCACCACCACCCCCTCCCCTCAGAGCTGTCTGCTATGAGGGCTGAGCACAGATCCTGGAGTGAGGGGATCACGTGGGATTCAGCATAGGCTAGGGACTCACACCCCATAATGAAATGTGACAGACAGGAATGATGACCCATCAAAGGTTTATTTTTAAAAAACACAGGCTTAGAGGGGTGCCCTAGACGATCTGGCACTTTGCAAGAACCCAAAGAGACATAGGCATGGCCTGGGGTGGGTGGCAAGAGGCTGCAGGTGGGTGATGTATCTCAATGATTATAAGACCCATCGTCCAGGGCTGGCTCTGGTTCCTAGAGCAGACTAGGGGCTAGAAGTAAGGTCAGCTCCCCTCTTTCAGCTGCCTAAGGAGCAGGAGGTGGCAGCGGGGAGGGAACCAACACAAATTCAGGCATGAGATTTGGCCTGAAGGTCACAGGCTGGGGCAGCCAGGGCTGCAGGGGTGACGCTCATGGTAGAGAAAGGTCCAGCCCATTTTGTGCTGGTTGATGCTGGAGATGTGTGGGCTCATGGTCCTGCAGGAGGGGATTGGAGAGAATGGCAGGCTATAGGGACTGGGGTGGAGCCAACCCCACCTGGGCTGGATCAGGGTAGTGACACCTACGACCCTCCCATGTGTGAGCCTGTGGGGCTGTCCACAGAGCCAGAGCTCCTTGGTCTTGGAGGTGAGTTCCCTGACCCAGTCTCATAATGAGCCCTCATCCCTCAGCAGCGGTGATGGGTGAAGGGATGGTCACATGATCTGAGCCCTTACCTGGATCAGCTGCTGCTGGGAAGGAGGTGTTCCTCTGGCTGTTTCTGGTGAGACCTCTAAACATGGACAGTGGTAGCCTGGAAGTTCCAGAGCTAAACTTCTTCACCCCAGAGTGAGAGCCTGTCAAGAGACGTGGAAAGAAAAATAGATAAGAGCTCAGCCAAAACCCTTTGAGTATCTGGATCCAACCAAGCCTGAAGATGTTGGCTGGTCATTTGAGCTGATGAATTTCCCATTTACTTGACCTTTCCATCTCTGGCAATTGAGAGTTTTGACTAAAAGAGTTGTTCTTTCACTCAGTCTCCTACTCTCCCCAGCAACTAGCTTTCTTGGGGTGGGGCAGCTGTCAGCATGCTGGGCTGCAATCCCCTCCTTTGGGGGTTGAGAAGCTCAGAGTCCTGCAGCAGGGAGGGTAGGCACCCTAGATGCTGAGCTGGGGTCTCACCTACCTTGAAAGTTTTTCCCAGTGTCTTGATGATGCTTTGGGAGGGCCTTTTTTCGAGTATTCAGAAACTTCATCCCATCTCGCACCCACTTGGCCCGTGGGTTCCCACACACCATCTTCTGTCTATGGGGGAAGTAGAATCTGCAGGTGGGCAGTGGGGATGCCAGGTAAGTGTGTAAGCAGTGAACAAAGTTATGTGTGAGTCCCCCCTCACCCCCACAACCCCACTCACATCACGGCCGGCAGATTACAGCTTCCACTGACATCCTGGCGCAGGTACTTTTGGGCACGCCGGAGCACGGTCAGCCTAATGTGGGGGTGGTAGGCCAGGCAGCAGTCCTCGAAGACTCCTGTAATCACATGGCCACCCCAGACTCCCTTTCCTATGTGCACCTGTGGAGCTGTGTGTGCACTGTGTGTGCAGGCATGGCCACTGCAGGAAACATATCGCCAACATACCACAAAACATAGCATGACAGCCCAGTGGAGGCTGAGAGACAGCCCAGGCAATAAGGAAGCCATTAGGCTCACCTTTAGCCCTTGATAATGGGGACAGCTGGCAGGAGTTGGAAAGGGCCTGCTGGCTCTGGCTGGGAAAGGCCAGGGACTTCAAAATGAATAGGGGAACAAGGCCATTTCTACTCCCGCTCTGGGGCAGAGGGCCAGGAAGGCAGGTGCAGCTCCCCGAGGAGGGGCCCCAGGCCACCACTCCTGTCTGGGTCCCTCCTCCTAAAATGAGTGCCTGGCCCGCTGCTCCTGGTGACCTGGCTCCTGCTCCAGGCTGGCCCTTCCCCACCTAGGTCTATCTCAGGTACCTTCTCCTCTCTGTCCCCATCCGAGTGACCAGTGAGTCACCTGGCAAGAGACAGGGAGGTCTCTTTTCATTTACCCGTTGGTCAAACAACAGCATTTAGAGTTCCTACTCCGTGCCGGGTATCTGAACAAACACAGAGGGGAATCAGATCCAGCTTTGTCATTGGGGATGGCCTGGTGGGGACTCTGGGAAGTTGATCTCCGCTGGCAAGGGAAGCACGGGGATATGGAGGGGAGGTAGTCAGAGGAGGTACTGGTGCCAGAGGGCCTGAAGGCAGAGGATGAATTGATAAAGGAGACAACGCAGAGGCCTCAAGGATTCTCTGGGATTTGTCCTGATAGAGCACAGGGAGGGAGGGGTCAATGGGAAGGGATCAAGTGGCATGAGAGGGCAAAGGGAAGCAGAGTTAGAGGGACCCTGGGCTGCAGTCCTAGAAAGGCAGTTGCCGGACTGGAGGCCATTCTGCCCCTGGGATCAAAGGGCCTGGGCTGGGCCCCGCTGCTGGAATGGGCCTCTGATAGCAGACAATGGGAACAAAGCCCAGCCCCTCAGGGGCAAAGGCTAAGGTCTGCTAGGGGCCAGGCTAGGGCCTTAGACCTAGTGAGGGGCAGGTGAAGCAGGTGGGTGAGGCCATGGGACCTCAACCCTCCTCCCTGCTGCTGGGGTTCAGCTGCCTCCCCAGAGCCCACAAGGATGGAGGACCCAGTGGGAGGGCTCCTGTCAAGGGGAATACTGAATGCCCAGAACTGGCCTTTCGTCATCAAAATCCTCAAGTGCCTAATCAAGGGAGAGGAGGGAAGGGATTTCCCATTAATAACAGTAATGTTTATCGTTGTTGCCAGCAGACACTGGGCCAAGCGTTTTGCAGGCATCAGCCCGTTGGATCTTCACAGCCCCTCACTGTAGTGGGAATTTAGAAGCCCACTTTGCAGATGACGAAACTGACGCCCATAAAGGCTGAGTAGTGACTCTCAGCTGGACTACTCAGTTAGCCCGGGTAGGGGGAAGCCAGGATGGCGACCCATCCCTGCTGGCTTCTGGGGCTCTGCTAGGTTAGGTCACTGCAGTGTGTCTGGCAGTAAGCAGTAGGCCACCACTGGAAGCCACCCTCTGCTCCCCACAGTCCCTGGGTCAGCCGGAGTCCCAGCAGGGAGGATTTGGGTCACAGACTGTGATGGGGGCTCCAGAAAAGAGGCTGGGGGCCCTGCAGCCCTAAGGAGCTGCACAGATACCAGGAGTTTCTGCATGCTCGGGGCAGCGGAGCTGTCTGCCAGTCAGAGAATTCAGTGGTGGAGATGGACTCAGGGAAGGCTTCTGGAGCTGGGGACAGGCAAATGGGGGACACAGAAGGATGGATGGGGAGAGGGGAAATCTGGGGGAGGTGGGTAGGTATGGCCTAGACAGTACCTGGAGCGTGGACAGCAGGGACCCAGGTGCCCATGAAGCAAGCCACCAGGAAGGCCAGGAGCCACAAGTTCATGGCACAGGCTGGTTCTCCTTGTGAGCCTTGAGAGCTAACAGGGAAGGTGGAGGTAAGGAGGATGCAAAATGAGCAGCAGCAGGCACTAGGAACACCCCCATCTTGAACCAGGGCCCTCTACAAGAGAGGTAAGCAGACACGGGCTGGGGACAAGTCATTCTGGAGGGACCGGCTGCTGGTCTCAGCTGCGGGAGCTACACTTACCAAAGCCTATGGAGTCCTGGTGCCTCTGGAGACCTACGCCAATCTCTCCTGCCCACCAGATCGCAGGCTTTTTCCCTTTAAAAATAGAGCCCCACCCTACTATCACCTGCCCTCCACCTACCTTCCTCGTCCCCACCTCCTCTCCCACTCCACCTCCAGGCTTCTCCCTCCTGTCCTGCCCTCCTCTCTTTTCCTTTCTCTTTCTAGCTCCTCTATGCAAGGTCAGGGTACAGTTGGAGGCGAGTTGGGGGTGACTGGAGAGAAGAGGACTCATCAAGAAACACTGACTCCCTTAATCATCGACTCGGATGCAGAACAGAGGCTTGGCTTCCTCTCCATGAGAGATTGACAGATAGATGCGAATGATCAGCCCAGCCTTGATCTTGACCAAGCCACTTGAAGGCCGGCTGCCCTGTGACGCCCCCCTCGCCTTCTTCCCCCATCCCAGGCCTCTCAGCTAACACCCTTTCTCCCTGAAGGGCCTTTTCTCTCCTCCCATCCCTTCTTCTCTGCACACTGGGTGACTTCCTGTGGACAGGCCTCAGGCTGCCTAGAGCCCCAGGAAGAGCCTTCACCTCTGCTCCCCACTTGCAAAACACTTGTTCTCCTGGGACCCCGGCTTTATCCCATTTTTCTCTCCCTCCACACAGTGGGGTGACATGTTACAGAAATGCCCTAGTGTTAGAACAGGCAAATCTGTAGAAACAGAAAATAAAATTAGTGGCTGCCGTGGGCTGGGAGGGGTAGAGAATGAGGGGTGACTGCAAAAGGGTGTTTTTGATTCTGAAATTAGTGGTGATAGTCTAAAACTCTGCAAATAAACACCGCAGAATAGTCCACTTGCAATGAATGCACTGTATGATATGCGAATTTTTCTGAACGTTATGTTGAGAGTAATCTCAATAAAACTATTAACCACTACACCAAAGAAATGCTCTGGTTTTGGAAGAAAAGCAGGTAGCCCCACGTAACCACGTCGGCGGGAATCAGATAATCTAGAAGGCGTTTCTTCTTTCCCTGGGTCGCATGACTGGTTGGAAACAGGAGTGGAGGGGTCGCAGCCGGTGGGATGCGGGGGCGGTAGGACTAGATGGGTGGGGCTTAACGCCGGGGCGGGGCTTGGCGGAAGGTGCTAGGCCCCGGGGGCGGGGCTTTCTGGGTGAGGCTTAGACATGGGGCGGGACTTGCTGGACTCGCTCTGTCCAAGCTGCTAAGACGCACCTGGGCTCGGCCGCCCAGCGGTCCTGTGGCCGGCGCTGTGGCCGTCACCAGAACGGGTGAAGCTGGGCTGGGACGCGGCTCCGCGTGGCTGAGGGCGTGGGGACGCGGCGGGACGGGCCGAGGCCAGCCTTCCTGTTCCGGCCCACTGCCCTTGCCTGCCCCTGGCTACCCAGACTTGGCCAAGGTCCCGGGAGAGTGAGTCCCCCTCCCCGCCCGGCCCCTCTCGATTTGTCCTACCCACAACCTTGATAGGTCACGGGGAGTGTGGGGGAGGGCGGAGAGGGGGGTGCTGAAGAACCAGGAAGCAGAGCAGACAGGGATTTACGAGCGCTTGGACCGGTTCAGAACCCAGGTATTGGCGGGAGACAAGATGTTCAGGGAGGCTAGGCCCTGAGTGAAACCCCGGAGTTCTGAAGACCGCAGCTGCTGAGTGGGGAGGGGCACATATTCACCGACAGGGTTGAACTGGGAGAGGGGAGGCGTCTTCCGTTCCTACAGCTGCTGGAGACATTAAGGATAAACTGCTTCCAGCAGGGGATCCTCTTCTCATCTTGTGTGGAATGAGCACAGCTGCGGGGACAAAAGCCTCCTGCTTCCTGGTCACTAACTAGCTCTGACAATGGCGGCCGTTGGGTGGTCTCCAGCCTGGAGCTGAGCCAAACAGAGAGACTGACCATACCCTAGGGCCTGCAGAGCAGACTGCAGTGGTGGGCAGGGCCACAGCTCTGCTCTAGGAGGCACCCCAGCAGAAGGCACCTCTAGTTGGTGACCCTTTTGCAGAGCGGGGTGGGCAGTGAGTTCTGTGAAGGAATTTTCCAGAATGTCTTGCTAGCCTATGTCTTGACTTTCAGAAACTTGGATTATAGACTGTCTCTGTGTGGCCCCTTTTGCTGTGTTCCTAATGTGGTTGGCCCTGCTCCCTCCTACAAGGCCGGCTTTGAGGTGCTTCCCTCTCTAGACTGTGTTCCAGGGGGCAGCTGCAATGATGGCCAAAGTGGGACTCGGGCTACTGGCACTGGTCATGGCCTTGGCCTCAGCCTTGTGCTTTTGCTCTTACCAGATGTGTGGGAGACCAGGCCAGCTGAACTGCCCCCAGCTGTGAAGGTGACTCCCTGACACCAGCCCTGCCAGGCTGGGGCTAGGGCAGGTGTGATGTGATGAAGGTGGCTGGTGTGCCTTGAAGAGAATGTCCAAAAGGGTCCCAAAGACATCTTCAAAGCTGCCGAGCTCTGTTCACCCCTTCCACACAAGTTTTCTGAGTGCCTCAGATACCAGCCCTGGGGTAATGGCAGTAAGGAAGCAGATGTGTCCCAGCCATGAATATGACAAAGATGTCACTGATCCTCAGTGGATACCTGTGTGGGAGCCACTTGTTATCTCATTCATTCAGTGCTTAGCGAGTACTTTCTGTATGCTAGGCACTGGGCTGGGTGCCAGGACAAGCAGTGAAAGAGACAGCAGTCCCAGTGCAGAGCAGACAAGACAAGCAGCAAAAAATGAAGCAAGATATTGTGAGTTTAGGATCATTGCTACAAATCCTGACTGATAGGGAGGTTTTGGGGATGGGTGGCATTCCTTTAAAAAGAGTGGCTTGAAGTAATCATAACCCTAGAGGATTAATATTTATCCCCACTTTATAAGGGGAAAAAACCATCAACTGAGGCCCAGAAGGGTTAAGTTGCTTAACCAAGTGAGTAGAGTCCAGATTCCAAGCTTAGGTTGACTCCTTTATTCCACATGTACTATTGAGTGCTGTATTAAAAATGTCTTTAAAAAATTTTTAATGTATTTTATTGAACCCTATCTATGAACATATTATCATTTCAATATGTAACCAAATAAAAATGACTAATGAGATGTTTTCCTTTTTTGCATAGTAAGTATTCAAAACGTGGCTTATTGTACGCCTGCAGTACATTTCAAGTGCTGAATAGCCATGTGTGGCTGCTGTCTACCTTATCGGACAGTGCAGTTCTAGCTGTAGATGATGGTCAACTCATAATTTTTTATTTCTTTTTTATATTTTTTGAGACTGTTTCTTAAGAGCAGTTTAATTTTCCCAACAAAATTGAGGAGGTGGTAGGGAGAATTCCCAATATACGTCATGCGCTACACATGCACAGCCTCCCCCACTATCAGCGTCCCCACCAGACAGTATATTTGTTACTATCAGTGAACCTACACTGACACGTCATCATCGCCTAGAGTCCGTAGTTTACATTAGGGTTCACTCTTGGTGCTGTACATTCTGTGGGTCTGGATAACTGTATAGTGACATGTATCGATCATCATATTTCACGGCCCTAAAAACTCTTGTTGCTCCAAGCATGTCTTTTTCATTCTGATATTTTGACAGCTGAGACCTTGCAGGTCCTGGAGGGCCTGCCCCTCCCAGGGCTAGCCAATTCCTAGAGATAGTAAATCAGTTGATAGTGTGCACCTTTCATATGCAAAACAGCTAATCCAAAACCATACCCCCAACCCCTTCCCCCTTCCACACACCCCTCCCACCCCTGTTATGACTCTCACATTCCAGGGGGCATTGTTCCTGTGCCGCTGATGGAATATTTGGAGAATGCAAAGAAATATATCCCTGAAACTAAAACGATCTTTGCTAGTTTTAAAAAGAAGAGTGAGAGAGATTGCATTCAATAGTTGAAACAGGCAACATCTTTATGAAATGCTCTTGCAACTTAAAAAAATATATGTTATAAGCCAAAATTTTCCAATTTCAAATATTGCATGTTTACAAAAGTCATATTTGATCTTTCTTGATCAGCTTGTAGTAAGTTTAACATTTTAAAATAAAAGTTGATAATTTTGATTGTGTGTAATCTACTGATCAAATACCCTTCAGAGTCTGAATTTATTTTCATCTGCTCACTGACAATGTGGATAAAGTCAAGATAGAGGAGGAGAGAGAAGGAAATTGAAATTTATTGTGTTTCAGTAGTCTTTAACATTTGCAAAATATTTGCAAAATATTTTATAAGGCTAGCAACTGCAATTGATGATGAAGATAGCATCCACATACTTATTTCTCTGTAATTTAAATGTAAGTATAGCAGACATTAGTTTTTATTAACCTGTGTTTGGCTATGTGTTTGCCTTTTATTATAAATAATACTTAAGAAAAAAAGTAGGGAAAATTAAGTCAATATTTGATCTTACCTTAGGAATACTATTGGAGGGGGGGAAAAAAGCAAATTGTTGACCATGGGTGACATAAAATCAAACCTAGTAAGAAGAAAATACATGTTCCATGTTAATAAACATTTATACCATAAAAACAAACAAACAAACAAACAAACAAACCTGTATGTAACTTTGACTCTCCAAAAATTTAACTAAAGCTCTCCCCCAGTATCCACAGGAGATTGGTTTCAGGACTCAAAATCCACACATGCTCAAGTCCCTGATTTCAGATGGTGTAGAACAGTGCATACAGCTGGCCCTCTGCATCCATGGATTCCTAACCACTAATTAAAAATGTTTTTGGTGCATGGTTGGTTGAATCTGTGGTTATGAAACCCAGGGATATGGAGAGCCGATTGTATATTTAATTCTAGGATCAACTGTAAATAGGACTGTGTGGTTCAACCAGGAGTTGAGGGCCTCAGAGCACCCCCACCTCACCCCCATCCACCCCAGATATGTGGAAACTCTTAGGCCTCCGAAAAGAGTTTGAAAACCACCTGCTTAGAGGGAAAAGTAGAGTCCTATAGAACTGGTCAAATTCTCTATTTCTTCTTGAATCAGTTTTGGTAGTTTGTTTCTATGAATTTGTCGATTTCATCTAGGTTATCTAAATTGTTGGCATACAATTGCTCATAGTTACTTATAACCATTTGTATTTCTATAAGGTCAGTTGTTATGTCCCCACTTTCATTTCTGATTTAGTTATTTGTTTTTTTCTTTTTTTCTTAGTCTAGATAAAGGTGTGTCAATTTTGTTGATCTTTTCAAAGAACCAACTGTTGGTTTTGTTGTTTCTATTGCTTTTCTATTCTGTTCTACTATTCCAGTATAATCTTTATTATTTCTCTCTTTCTGCTAGCTTTGGGTTTAGCTTATTCTTCTTTTTCTAGTTCCTTAAGGTATAAAGTTAGGTTATCTATTTAATATCTTTCTTCTTTTTTAATGCGGCACTTAAAAGCTATATATTTCTCTCTGAGCACTGCTTTTCGGGTATCCTATAGATTTTGGTATGTTGTATTTTCATTTTCTTTTATCTCAAAGTATTTTTAAATTTCCCTTGCGATTTCTTCTTTGACCCATTGGTTAAGAGTGGGTTATCTTCCAGTTTTCCCTCTGTCATTGATTTCTAGCTTCCATTCCATTGTGTTCAGAAAAGATACTTTGTATGCTTTCAATCTTTTAACATTTATTCAATCTTATTTTGTGGCCTAACATATGGTCTATACTGGGGAATGTATTATGTGCACTTGAGAAAAATGTGTATTCTGCTGTTGTTGAGTGAAGTGTTTTGTATATTAAGTTGAGTTACAACCATTATTGAAAGTATTTAAGTCTCCAACTATTATTGTAGAATTGTCTATTTCTCCCTTCAATTATGCCAATGTTTGATTCACATATTTTGGGGCCATGTTGTTTGGTAAATATACATTTATAATGAATGTATCCTCTTGGTAGAATGACCCTTTTCTTTTATCGGTAGATAACACCTTGTTTCTTATAACCATTTTCGACTTAAAATCTATCTCGTCTGATATTTGGATAGCTATTTGAGCTCTCTTTTGGTTACTTTACTATTTGCTTGAAATACCTTTTCTCATTCTTTCATTTTCAAGCTTTTTGTGTTTCCAGATCTAAAGTTAGTCTCTTGTACACAGCATACAGCTAGGTCACATTTTTTACCCATTCTGTCAGTCTCTGTTTTTTCATTTAGACTTTAATCCATTTACATTTAAAACCATTAATGATAAAAAAAACTTACTTTTGCCATCTTACTACTTGTTTTAAAGTTATGTCTTATACCTTTTTTGTTCCTCAATTTGTCCATTACTATCTTCATTTGCATTTAATTGATTTTTAATGAAGTAATATAAATTTATATATACATAATATAAATATAATATGAAATTGCATTTTATTAAAAAAATTCCATAATTAATTAAAGGTTTAAGACCTAATTCTTCAGATTTATTTAAGGACATCTGAGGATCCCAATACCCTGTAACTGCTACCCGATCAGTTAGGAAGACACACAATGTCCTTGAGAAGCTATTAAACAACTGGCTTTTTATAAGGAAAATCAATCATGACTGAGTCTGTGTGTGTCACATTGCTGCCCCTCTGTGCACTGTTCAAGCATGTGCTTTTCTTTTGAAGGCTTTGCAAATTAGCTTTCAAAAGAAAAGCACATGCTGGGGGTGGCTCCATAGTGTAGTGGTAAGCACGTCTGCTCTACACACAGAAGGTCCTGGGTTTACACCCCAGGTGGAACCATGCACCACAACCCTAGGGTGCCAACCCGGTTGTGTGCCACAAGCACGCGTGGAGTGGGGAGAGATGCCCCGCCTTCAGAGATCCAGTTCTTAAGGGGAGATGGCAACATCTATTGGTCAGGGGTGGAAGTGGGGCGGGTGGGGTGGAAGCGGGGTGGAAGTGGGGTGGGTGGGGTAGGGGGAAAGCACACGCTTACTTTTTTTTTTAGTGTGCCACTTGATTCCCCTCTTCTTCTTTTTTTTGTATATTTTTAGTTATTTTCTTACTGGTTACCTGGGGACTATAGTTAAAATCTTCAACCTGTAACAATCTAGGTTGAATTAATACCTACTGAGCTCCAATAGTATACAAAACCCTGCTCATACACAGCTTTGTTCTTCCCCCTTTACATTGTGTTGTTACAAATTACATCTATATACATTGTATTTCCATTAACATAGCTTTATATTGTTTTAAGCATTGTCTTTTAAATCACATAGAAAAAAAAGAGGAGTTATAAACCAAAAATGCAATAGTATAGGCTTTTATACTTATGTAGTTATCTTTACCAGTGTTCTTTATTTCTTGATAGGGCTTTGAGTTGCTATCTATTGTCCTTTAATTTCTCCTAAAAGGAGAAATGTTCCTTTTAGCATTTCTTGTAGGGCAGGTCTATTAGCCACAAACTCTCTTAACTTTTGTTTATCTGGGAATACCTTAATTTCTCCTTCATTTTTGTAGAATTCTTGGTTGACAGTTTTTTCCTTTCATCGTTTTAAATACTCTTTACTATTTTCTGGCAACCATGATATCTGATGATAAATTAGCTGTTAATCTTATTGGAGATCCCTTGTACATGCTGAGCCACTTCTCTTTTGCTGCTTTCAAGATTCTTTTTGTCTTTATCTTTTAACAATTTGGTTATAATGTGTCTTGATGTGGATGTCTTTGAGTTATCCTGCTTGGAGTTTGTTGATATTCTTGGATGTATAGATTCATGACTGTTATTAAATTTGAGAAGTTTTTGGCCATTATTTTTTTTTAAAGTTTTTCTTTCTCTCTTCTTCCTCTGGGACTCCCATTATATGTATGTTTGTACACTTGACCGTATCCTAAAAGAGTCTCAGGCTTTGTCATTTGTCTTTCTTTTTTTTCTTATGGCTTCTCAAACTGGGTATTTTTAATTGACTTTACTTCAGGATAAACACATTTGCAATTGGCTAGTGTGGATAATTTCAGCAGGCTCTGGGGCACAGATGCTATCCTCAGTTGTCTGGTAGCTGGCCCTGAGGTGCTTAGGGCGGGGGGATATTGCCTAATAGAGTGTGAGAGCCTGACAGAGGAGGCGGTTGGGGTGAGAGCTCTGGATTATTTTGTATATGAAAAGTGCACTCCCAGGTGAGTCATTTGTTATCCCTAGGAATTAGCTAGACTTGTGAGGGGCAATCTGTCCCAGATCAGCAAAGCCCCAAGATGTCAAAGCATCATAAAATACCAAAAATAAAAAACACAGTCAATATGTTCATCATCTTTCTTCTCTCACCACCTACTATGCTCTTTTCCCTGTCTTCACAGCCACTCCCTTTGGCAGTGGATAAATACCAAGGACAGCTCTCAAATATCTCTGACTCAAGGAAACCTGGCATCTCTGACACTTGTCTACCTTACTGACCCTCTGTCACCTCTCACTCCTGAGCTCCTGCACTGGCTCCAGATTGAAGCGAAGCAGTCACCCCTCACCCTCAGGTCCCTGGCCATTTTTTCTGTAGGGCTCTCATCTCCATCACTTTAGAAACACAACCCGTTTGTGTCCTGTCCCCCTTCCTTTTCATCATCTTTAAGACAAGGGCATTTCCTCAAGGTTCCATTCTCGGTCCCTTTCTCTGGGATCAGGCAGAAGGTATACAAACCCTCCCTTGGTATTTTAGCTGCTGACAAAAGGGCTGGAGAAGCTTCATAGTCTATACATCCTTTTGACTATAAACTTCAATGAAATACTCATTTTCCCTGTAACGTTGGCTATAAAAATCAAAGATGTCTTCTCTTAGGGAGGAGAAAAAGGAATTGGCCCAGGACATGTTGAAGAATGTGGGAAGCCTCTCAAAGTCAGCTACCTGAAGCAATGATTGAGAATTTTTGGTCTTTATAAGCATTTTTTTTTTTTAACTTGGAGAGCAAAAGCAGTCATTTTGTTTGCTTCTCTTTCTCAGTGTTCTAAGCCTGAGAAATTCTGGTCCACCCAAGCCCTGACCCCCAACTTTCATACACTGTGTTCTCCCTACCTGGTGGAAGGCAGCAGCACAACTGTGCACCATAGCTCATGCCAAGAAAGGAAAATGCCAGCCTGACCACATAACAGCTTTCCTCAATCTGGAGTTTCAGAGTAGACACCTGTATGAGTCCCCTGTGTCTGCTATAATAAATTACCACATCTGTAGTAGCTTAAAACACAAAGTACCTTATAGTTCTCGAAGGCAGAAGTCCTATAATTGAGGTGTCGGCAGGGCTGCATTCCTTCTGGATGCTCTAAGGGACAACCTATGTCCATGCCTTTTCCATTTTGTAGAGGGCACCCACATGCCTTGGCTCATAGCCCTTTCCTCCATCTGCAAAGCCAGAAGTAATTTCCAATCCCCTTCTGACTCTGCTTTCATCATCATATCTCCTCTGATTCTGACTCTCCTGCTTCCACTCTCATAAGGACTCTCGTCATAACATTATCCCACCTAAGTAATCCAGGAAAATCTCTCCATCTCCACAGCCTTAATTTAACCACACCTGCAAAGTCCCTTTTGCCAGGTAAGGTCACATATTCCCAGGGGAGGGGGCATCATTCTGCCTACCATGGCACCCATGGAGGCCACATTCCTAAGATGGGGGCTCACAGAATACTTCTTTGGGGAAGTAATGCATGGACTCAGTTCTGGAAGACAGCAGGTGGGGCTGGAGGTCAGGGGACAGAAAATTTTAGGCAGAGGAAATGGCACATAGAACAGCAGGCTCCCTGAACACCTTGGCCTGGATGTGCCCCAAAGGCCCTTAACACCAGCACAGGGACCCAGGCAAGGGAGCGCCTTTTCCAGGCTCAGTTCTGCAAAGCGGGGGTCTTGGGCCACTTTTGCCCATAGGGACACCTGGCAATGTATGGAGAGATATTTGGCTGTCATAGTTGGTGAACAGTGGCTAGAGATCTGCTAAATATCCTATAATGTACAATTCTGTCCACACCACGAAGAATTAAGTGAGAAGCCTCACTTACAGCCACTTGCTGGCCATCTCCCCAGACCCCGAGGGTCTTCTTCCTTCCTCCATGGAGGGTTTCTGCTCAGGGACCTTTGACCTTTCTGCCCCTACCCCACCTTTCTTGGGAAAAGCTGTTTCTAGTGACTCTTGGCCTGCTCAGGGAATGGAAGCAGTTGTGTGGGTTGAATGCTCCTACCGATGGAATGGGAAGGCTGGGCCTGGCCTGGGCAGGGGAGGAAGATGGATTTAAGAGTTTCCTCACCCTCAACCCCTACCCCCCACCCCGGGCCCAACCCAATCTAGCCTCTGGGTCCCTGTACTGGAAAGGTGAATGAGGCAGACAGTATGCTGACACCCACTGAGCCTGTGCCAGTCACTCGGTGGAGAATAAGCTACTTCATTCATGGGGCAGCAGGTGACAGGAGGAGGAGGTGAGTTGGGGCTGGGGCATCCCCTTCTTGCTCCTTGTTGCTGCTACCCTACAGTGCTGTCAGTGGAACCCCTGGAGTTAGACATACCCTCCTTGGGCTAGGGTGAGAGTGGGATGTTTATCTCACCCACCACATAAGGGACCCCAGCTTGGGTGGCCTGACCCAGTGTGTGTATGTGTGTGTGGGGGCATGGAGTGCACTCTCCTGGGATGTGATAAACCTAAGCTGGAGTCTTACTGTCCCTAGCCCTTGCAAGAAGATTCTGCTGCTTATTCATTTGGTCAGCAAACTTCTGATGCCTACAGGCTCTAGGTTTGGTGCTGGGGATATAAATGTGGACAGGACCCAGCTGTCCCCTCAAGGAGCTCACAGCAACTGGGAGAGCAGGGCTCATGCAGGCTGACTGCTTGACCTAGAGCCAGCCTGTGCCAGGTGCCTCACCTCTCGGTGGGAGCAGAGCAGCTGCATTTTGTGGGGGGAAGGCAGGCAGCAGGGATCTGGGCAGAGAAAGGCCCTGTGAAATAGCTCACAGAGGAAGGTGAGCACATGCCCAGTGGGGCTTCTGTGGGAGCAAGCCCAGGAAGACCCCTGCTCCAGGGGGCAGGAAGGCTGGTCTGGGGAGAAAACCCACCCCTCCCACCACTGGCTCCTTGATAGGTGTAGAGGATAGGTGCAACTTTGTGCCCTGCCCTTATCTCTTAAGTCACGAGCAATTTGACATCAGGGTTCCATGCATGAATTCTGAGCTCCATTGGTCCCAGACCCTGACCCCTTTCTGCCCCTCTTCTAGGAGTGTGTGACCTCGGGACCACCTCACCTTTCCATAAAGTGGGACTAACAGGACCCAACACATAGGCTCACCATGAGGATTAAACTGTGTCCACAGAGCTCAGCCCAGGAGCTACTTACTCCATGTGGTTGCAGGCCTCCACCATTTCTAGTGGATGAGCAAGTGATCCTCATTGCTCAGCATTTAAACTGTCAACTTGAAAGTATTTCATTAAAGACGGTGAGGAATGTCTTCCTGCAGACAGCCCTTCCATGGGTGTCACAGGGTAATTTTCAGTGGTATGACCACAGGGTCAGACTATTAGCCCTTTTATATCTTCGTATCTTCCACAGGGACTTTCAGATGAACATGGCCATCACCCCCCCAGGAAAGGTGGTGTTGGGGTCCTGGCAGCGCTGCAATGATCTTCACCTTGAGCAGCCCCCACCCACAACTCGGTGGAGACAATGACATTTGCTGATTCTACCCGCTGTGAAGTGTCTGTTTCTGATCTTTGCTCCATTTGTTTTTATCAATTTTGTGAGCATTAACAGACCGATAACACCTGGCTTGTTCACCTCGCAAAACTGCTCTTCACTGCACATGATCAGAGCTGAGGAACGCTGCTCAGTGCGCTTAGGGAGCTGGGAGGTTTGTGGGTTTTGTGATACATGGAGTGTGAGAGTTGTCAGGGTCAGGCAGAAGCTGGGAACAGGAACACTCATCCTTGGTGCTCCTGCCCCAGCAAATCAAGGGAAGGCAGGAGGCACTGCGCAGGCAGACACTGGCAAATCCATGGGCACATGGCCTGCTTCCCATGGGATGCTAGACAAGGAGCAAGGCTGGAGAACTGTCACAGCAAATTGATCACCTGCCAATGACTGATAAGCATGAAGCTTCCATCTCATTTATAAGGATCAGGGCAAACAGTCTGGCGGTTCCACTTAAACACAGTGTTACCACATGACCCAGCAATTCCACTCCTGGGTATACACCCAAGAGAAATGAAAACAAATGTTCATATAAAAACCTGTTCGTGAATGTTCACAGCAGCATTAGTCACAATAATCAAAAGGTGGAAACAGCCCAATGTCCATTGATGGATGAATACATACACAGTGGAATATTACTCAGCCATAAAAAGGAACAAAATACTAATTCACCCTACAGCACAATAAACTTTGAAGACATTATGTTTAGTAAAAGAAGCCAGACACAAAGGGCCACATATTGTATGATTCCATTTATATAAAGTGATCAGAAGCAGCAAATCCATGGAGTCAAAAAGTACATTAGTGGTCGCCAGGGGCTAGCAGGCGACTTCTAAAGGCCATGGGGTTTCTTTTTCGGGTGATAAAAATGTTCTGGAATGAGATAGTGGTGATATTTACATAAGTTTGTGAGTATACTAGGAACCACTGAATTTCACTTAAAAACACTTTTTAAAAGAAGCATTGCAAAAAGCCCAGTAAATACATGTAAAACACTTAGAGACAAAGCAAGAAAGAATGATAGTGACCACTATGAGTCACTGGTAGCAATAAGGAGGGTGACCATGTAACAACACCTAGATATGAAATACTGCTCTGGGAAGACAAGGGAAATCAGGCTACTCTGTGATCTTCAGAATCGGAGCAGTGGGGATCTTTCTAACCTTTGACACTCTGGGAGACAAAATTCCCACTGCTGTTCTTGCCATAAAGATACTGGAGTCAAAGGGTAATGGGTCAGACTCAGAAAGATAATTCTGGAAAACAAACCTGACAAGCTCACTCAGGTCAGCGCCCCACGTTATCTCATGGGGTGGCACTCAAGTAGCCGATATCTAAGACAAGAAGCAGAGCCTCATGCTCTCTGGGGCATTAACCACAGACCCTTCTTTAGGGACCTGCTGATACCATATTAGATGTCCCAGCACGTTAGATGCTCTGCTCAGTGCCTGCTTTCCTCAGTTCCCGAGGTGGCAGTGCCACCTGCCTTTTGCAAACAAGCAAACCGAGGCTCGGGGAAGTTAGGTTATTAGCACAGCAGCTCCAGAAGGGGAGCCCTGCATTTCTGTGCACCTCCTGGGCCAGGCTCTCCAGGTCAGACACAGGAACCACAGGTGACCCGTGCCCCCAAAGAAGCTAGTGCTGTCGCTCTTCCAATTCTGAAGTATTCAGGGACGTGAACTCCAAACTGTTGCTAACCTGAAATAAACTCAGAGGCCTAAGAAAAAATAAAGAGAACTTCCTGGTTTCCTACAAGACTGACCTACTTGGCAATTGAAGTAGAATTAGACTGAAGTTGGGCCCCCAGAGAGCTTGAGTGCCAGAAGGTTCTCTAGGCTTGCTTGGGCCTGCCCAACTTCTGTTCTCAGAACGGGCATTCCACTTAGACGTCTCAGCTGTGTTAGGGAGCTGACCAGTGAACAGCTAACCTGACATTTAAACCCATTTCTTATGTTCCCAAAATAACCCCCGCCCACATATGAAGCCCTGTAAATCGTTCAGATGTCATGGCTTTCCACTGCATCATGGTGAAGGTCAGAAATATGAAATTGGTTTTACCACACTAAAGTTAACGTGTTGGTAGGGTTACGGTCCTTCTGGAAGCTCTAGGAGAGAATGTTTCCATGCCTTTTCCAGCTTCTGGGTTCCGCTCGCAATCTGTGGCTCATGGCTCTTTCTTCCATGGTCAAAGCTGGTAACGGCATCACTGGCCTCTGCTACTGTTGTCATATTTCCTTCTCTGACTCTGACCCTCCTGCCTTCCTCTTACAAGAACCCTTGTGATTACACTGGCCTCATGAAGATAATCCAAGATAATCTTCTCACCTCCAGATATTTAACCTAATCCGATCTGCAAAGTCCCTTTTGCCGGGAAAGGTAACATAGTCACAAGTTTCAGGAGATTAGGACATGGACATCTTTGGGGGGCTGTTATTCTGTCCACCATGGCAGGACCAGCATACACTTTCTGAAAAGGGCTCGATCGTAAATATTGTAGGCTTTGTGGGCCATATATTCTGTTGCCAAGATTGGCTATGTAATTTTCAGAGCCCAGTGCAAGATAAAAATGCAAGGCCTCTCGTTCATAGATTACTAAATATTTCACAACGGCAATAGTAGAAGCATGGGGCCCTGGGTGATGACAGTCTCCACAGCCATGAAGCAGTCTCTGCCTGAGCAAATCTCCCTCTGATAGTGTCACTCAAAAGCGGCCATGGCAACACACACAACAGGCATGGCTGTCTTACAATCAAACTTGATGCACACTGAAATTGTGCTTTGTGTTATTTTCTCACGTTATGAAATGTTATTCTTCTTTTGGCTTTTTCAACCGTTTAAAAATATAAAAATCATTTACAGCTCACAGGCTGGGCAAAAACATGGCTGCAGTTTGCCAGCTTCCAGCCTATGGGATAAACGCCAGCCTCTCTGCCTGACCCTGTTGGGCCCTTTAGAGCTGGAGACAGACATTTCTCCAGACCCATCTCACCATCAGGACCTGCACCCGGCACTTCCCACTCCTGCTGTACTCTTCTCAGACACTACCCTTCATGATAGGTGGTGCTTTATACCCACCCCTTATCACCTTGGCTGTATTTATATGTCTGTGTCCTCCTCTCCTTTGAAGCAATGATGTCCTCAAGAGCAGGGACAAAGATGAAGTCATCTTTGAGTCCTCTGACCTCACAGACCCTCAGAGATCGAACAATGTAGAACTTCGGTGGCTGGAGTGTACTGATTCCAACCCCTAAGAACTAAAACTGTGTTTTTCTCCAAAAACAAACAAAAAAACAAAAACAACAACAACAACAAAAACACCCCAAAATTAAAAAACGAGAACATCACATCTCAAATTCAGACCAGGGAAATAAAGCTCTCTTGAGACAAAGCAGACCTGGGTTCAAATCCCACCTCTGTCCTTACTAGTCATGTGCACTTGGACAAGTCACCTCCCTTGCTGTTAGGAACAGGTCTCACCTTACCACGACCAGCCAAGCCCTATGTGACCTGCTCCTTCCAAGCCCAAGAGTCTCCTTTACTACCCATGTCTTCGCCACTAGCCTTTTCTCAGTTCCTAAGTGTACAAGCTCCTGCCCGCTTCAGTGCCTTTGTTCTTGCTGCCTTAAATGGTCTGCTCCCCTTTGCCTGGTGACTCGCCCATCCTGCCTCAGCTACAACATCACCAACTCGACAAGCCTTCCTTAGTGACCCCAAAATGAGGTCAGGTCCTCCTGTTATATGTTTTGCTGGCACTCTGAACCTCTGCAGATTGTAATGATTTGTGTAATTTCTTATTACTATTAGTAAGACTTACTAGGCACTTGATGCCAGGCTCTGTTTCAGTGATTCTAAAAGTAGATGATTTCATTTAATTCTCACTGTACCCTCATGAAGTATTACAATCACCCCCATTTCATGGAAGGGGAGGCTGAAGCTCAGAGAGATTAAATAACTTGCCTAAGATCATACTTGCCCAAGCTAGTCGGTGTCAGAGCTGCCCTCTTAAACTTGTTTCTGGAAACTGACTGTGACTTCCATGAGAGCAGATGCCACATCTGGCATGGTCATTGTTGTATCCCCAGGGTTGAGTGCCTGCACCTGGTACATTGTGGATAATTAAAAAAGACTGATGATCTGTTAAGAAACAACACCCCAGAAACAATGAGCACTCCCAGTGCCCGGATCTTGGTTTCTAACACAATTCTCTAATAAAAGGAACCAGGCTTGGGGAGATGCCTGATTCTAGGATTGGAGCAGGAAATATACAAGATGAGCCTGGTGCATCTTGAAGTACCAGAGTAAGAAAGTGCTCCAAAGAAAACAAAATGAAAAAAGCCAAACGCACTGATGGGAGTGTGTCAAAGGGCTACAGGAGCCAACTGGAAGAGATTCCAATGGCTAAAGTCGGAACAATTTGAGCAACAAAATAAATAAAGTATTAGGTTAAAACTCAGAGTATAAAATACTCAGGAGGCCATACTGATATAATGACTGAATTAACTACTGAATGAGGGAGAAGAGAAAAATCTACCATGTGGAAGAATTCCAAATTAATTTATGTAGATATCCACCCTTAAGGAGAGGGAACATAACTCTCTGCTCTTTAAGTGTGGGCTGCCCAGTGACTTCCTTCCAAAGTATACAGTAAGAAGTGTGTGTGTGTGGGGGGGGGATTTACAATGGAGAAAGATGATAAATACTACCTCAGCCAGGTGATTAAGGCCAACATCAACAGGTAGAGACAATGTTGATGGTCTGTATCCTTTGATATGATGTGATTAGAAGAGCACTTGACCTCTTTGGTCTTCCTCCCCCAAACCCATCATTCCAGTCTTAATATGAGGAAAACATCAGTCGAATCCCAACAGAAGGGCACCCTATAACATATATAACTAGTTCTCAAAACTGCCAAGGTCATCAAAAACAAAGAAAGTCTGAGAATGTGCCACAGCCAAGAGGAGCCTAAAAAGACAGGACAAACATGAGAATAGACCTTGGAAGCACATATCATGTTCGTGGTGGGAAGAATCAACATTGTTAAAATGGCCGTAGTACCCAAAGCAATCTATAGATTCAATGCAATCCCCATCAAAATACCAATGGCATTTTTCAGAGAGCTAGAACAAATAATCCTAAAATTTATATGGAGCTGTAAAAATCCTGAATTGCCTCAGCAATCTTAAGAAGAAAGTTGGAGGTATCACACTACCTGATATCAAACTATACTACAAGGCTGTAACTATAACTACTACAACTATACTACAAAACAGCATGGTACTGGCATAAAAAAAGATACACTGATCAATGGAACAGAATAGAGAGTCCAGAAATAAATCCACACCTATATGCTCACTTAATATATGACAAGGCAGGTCAGAATATACCATGGAGTAAAGATAGTCTCTTCAATAAATGGTGCCGGGAAAATTGGACAGATACATCAAAAGAAAGAGGAAAGAAAGAAAGAAAAAAGGAGAAAAGAAAGAAAGACCACCTTCTTACACCATATACAAGAATAGACTTGAAATGGATTGAAGACCTAAATGTAAGACAAGACTCGAAACCATAAAACTTCTAGAAGAAAACATACGCAGTAAACTCTCCGATATTACTAAGAGGAATTTCTTTTCAGATATATCTCCTTAGACAAGGGAAACAAAAGAAAAAGTAAACAAATGGGACATCAAACTAAAAAGTTTTTGTACAGCAAAGGAAACTATCAACAAAACAAAAAGACAACCGACTATTTGGGAGGTATTTGCTAATGGTATTTGCTAATATCTGATAAGGGGTTAATATCCAAAATGTATAAAGAACTTATACAACTCAACAAAAAAATAAACAATCTAATTAAAAAATGGGCAGAAGACCTGAACAGATAATTCTCCAAAAAGGAAATACAGATGGCTAATAGACATATGAAAAGATGCTCAAGGTCACTAACCATCAGAGAAATGCAAATTAAAAACACAATGCAATATCATCTCACACCTGTCAGAATGGCTATCATCAATAAATCAAAAAACAACAAGTGTTGGTGAAGATGCGGAGAAAAGGGAACCCTTATACATTGTTGGTGGGATTGCAAATTGGTACAGCTACTATGGAAAACAGTATGGACGTTTCTCAAAAAATTAAAAATGGATATACCTTTTGACCCAGCAATTGCACTTCTGGGTATTTATCGAAAGAAAACCAAAACGATAATTTGTAAAGATCTATGCACTCCAATATTCATGGCAGCACAATTTGCAATAGCCAAGATATGGAAAAAACCTAAATGCCCATCAACAGAAGATTAGAAAAAGATGCTATGGTTCATATATACAATGGAATATTACTCAGCCATTTAAAAAAATGAAATCCTACCATCCGCAATGACATGGATGAACCTAGAGGTTATTATGCTGAGTGAAATGAGCCTGACAGAGAAAGATAAATACCATATGATTTCACTTATATGTGGAATCTAAGGAACAAAAAGAACAGACTAATCAAAAACAGACTCACTAACATAGTGGACAATCTGGTGATGGACAGAGGGGAGCGGGGTTGGAGGGCTGGGAGAATGGAGAGAAGGGTTAAAGAAGTACAGATTAGCAGTTGATAGCTGGTCACAAGGATGGGGAGCACGGCATAGGGAATGCAGTTAGCATTAATATGATGGCTAGGTGGAGGGCCAGGGGAGGGAGGGAGCAATTGGGGGATCATTTTATGAACTATACATATGTCTAACCAATGTACTGTATACTTGAAACTAATTTAAGTAAATAAATAGATAAATTAAAAGAGAATAGACCTGTCAAGTTCTCATCATAAGAACAAAAAATTTATAATTAGGTGTAGTAATGGATGATGACTAAACTTATTGTGCTGGTTATTTTGCAATATATACATATATCAAATCATTATGTTATACACTTAAAACTAATACAATGTTACGTGTCAATTACATTTCAAGAGAGAGAGAGAGAGAGAGAGAGAGAGAGAGAGAGAGAGAGAGAGAGATGGAGAGAGATGGAGAGAGATGGAGAGAGAAAGAGAGAGAGAGAGAGAGAACTAAATGTAATGTGGTATCCTGGATGGGATTCTGGAAAATGAAAAGGACATTAGTTAAAAACAAAGGAAGTTAAATAAACTATGAACTTTGGTTGATAATAATATACCAATATTAGTTATATTGATGAGTTATAACTCTATGGCTAATATAAGTTATAACTAATGAGTTATTACAAATGTATCATACTAATAAAAGATGTAACTAATAGGGGAAACTGGGTGTGGAGAAAATGGTAACTCTGTACCTTCTCTGCAATATTTCTGTAAATCTAACTGTTCTAAAAATAGTTTATTAATGATAATAATAACAATAAAGTATAGATGAATGAAGGACTTCATTATTCATGGTGATAATGATTACTGCTCTCTTCTCACAGAGATTTTTCAAGAATTACACAGGAGAACCTGCATAAAGCATTTAGCACGTGGTACATGCCCAATTCAGAGCACTTGCCACCATTCTCCTAAATTTATGTCATCTGCTATGGAAGCCACTGGCCTTATGTGACTATTTAAATTTCAATTAAGAAAAAATTAAATGTATTAAAAATTCAGTTCTTCAGTGGCAACAGCCACATGTCAAGTGCCAAAAAGCCACATGGAGCTAGTGGCTACTAAATTAGGGCTAATAAAACACATCCATTACATAATGTTTTACCAGGATCAACGCTGCACTAAACAATGAAGGGTGTAGTAATTATTTGTTCAGTGTTCTTGACTCCTTCCGGTACTTCTGCAAATGCCATCTTTCAACCTTCCTGACCACTGTCTTTCAAATTGCAACTCCCACATTCTCCACGCCCATTCCCCAATTTACTTTTTCTTCTTACCACTTTCCACCACTTTATGTGGAATCCACTTGATTTCTTTTTCGTCTCCCCATCTAGCACTGCACGGTCTAACGCAGTAGCCACTGGCAATGTTTGAGCCCTTGAAATGTAGCCAGTCCAACTTCGCATGTGCTGTGAGTGTAAAAGACATACCAGATTTCAAAGATGTGTAAACAAACGTCAAAAAAAGTAAAAGCTCTCCTAACTTTTTATATTGATTACATGTTAAAGTAACATTTTGGACATAAATTGGGTTAAATTAAACACATTATTAAAATTAACACCACCTATTTTTTCTCTAACATGGCTACTAGAAAGTTTAACTTATGCATGTGGCCAACATTTGTGGCTACTGGAGAACGCTGGTCTATAATGTCAGCTATTATACAACTTAAAAATATGCTTGTGGCTCGCTTATATTTCTACTGGGCAGCGCTGGTCTAGAAAGTGAACCCTATAAGGGCAAGTATTTTTATCTGTTCACTGACTGTGCAGTGACTGGCACTAAACAGATGCTCAATAACATTTTCATGAATGAATGTTAGGCTGAACCTCTGAGAACTCGCTAGTTCTAATAGTTAACACTGTTGGAACACCGACCTCATCCTATGCCCCACCTCCTTACCACACCAGGTAAGGGAAACTGAGGCTCAGCGAGATGACGTCAGCCCCTGTCAAACAAACGGCACGTAATGCGGAAACGTCGGGACCGGGATTCGAACCCCGGTCCTGTCCCCATGGCCCTGGCGCGGTGACCGTTCCTACCTTGCCGGGCGGTGACGGCGGTGACGGCGGCGGCGGCGGCGGCAGCAGGACAGACAGGCGCAGGCACAATGCATGCGCTCGACAGGGTGCATGGCTCTTCGACCACCGCCTTCAGTCGACCTCCGTGAGCCAGGCCCCAAGAGGATCCCTCCGTGGCCCCCGCCGGCCACCCGCGTCTCCGCCGGCCATCCAATCCTTCGTAGGCGGTGCCCGACGGAAGTCCCGCCTCCGCCGCGCGCCTTGGGGCGCCGCGACAGCTATGTTGGCCAATGAGAAGCGCACCGTGGTGGACGCGGGCCAATGGGCTCGCGCGCCGGGGGGGGCGTGTCCGGGCCGCGGGCCGGAGCGGGTCGTGCGCGCTGAGGAGGAGCCGCCGCCGCCGCCGCCGTCGCCGTAGCCGCCGCTGCTACCGCTACCGAGGCCGAGCGGATCCGTTAGCGCCGAGCCGCTGCCGCCCGTCCCCCTCGGAGCAGCCCCGGGCCTATCCGCCCGCGTCCAGGTGAGGCGGGAGCTTTTGGCGGCGCCGGACTGGCTAGGCCGCCGCAGGCCTGAGCTTGCCTGGCCGGGCCGCGGGCGTCCGCGGGCCTGCACCGGCTTGAGGCCCAGGCCGCACCGGGGCGGGAGGGGACGCGCGCGGGCCGCGCCTGGCGGGCGGGGACTGGCCGGTGTGGGCGCCGGCTACAGTCCCCGGGCCGGATTCCTCTGCCGCCGCGAGGGGCAGACGAGGAGGACACGGCGTGGGCACGCGCTTGCCGGCCGAGCTCCGCGGCCGGGACCT
>CM053512.1:32087916-32105892 GCA_028627145.1 Eidolon dupreanum | reverse complement strand
ACACGCGCGCGCGCGCGATGAAACACACATGGTCCCAGAGTCCCACTACTACTTGTCAAATGCCGTGAGGTTGCACTCCTACTTAGTCCTGACTGGACTAATCTCAAGGAGAACACAGAAGTCGAGATAATTTATCATTAGGAAGAACCAAAACCAGAGAGTAAAGGTCAAGATTTTTTGTGAATTTCCCATCAATGGCTTCCATTGTTGCTGCAATGTTTGGGAGACTTTTCAAGGTAGATGGTTTAAAACTCACTTTTTCTTCACTGTGTAACAAACAATGTACAAGATACGTAAACAGTAATTACAATACCCAGGACCTGAGACAGAGATGATAGAACACAGATATCATTATTATGAAATCACGACGAATTAGTCAGGCAAGGGACAAGTGACACCAGATTACCTGGGGTCATCAGGCTGATCTGACACCTGATCATGTCCTATTGTGCTGGGACCTCAAACCCTGTCAGCCCCTCTATAATTTAAGCACCAAGGAAGGCCCACCAAGCAGAACAGTCCTTCTGACAAATCCCCTGGGTCCACCCCTGTCAGCAGCTAGAAGGTCACCCAGCAGCCGCGTTGTCATTGACCCTCCTGCCTGCTGTGGGCCAGGAAGACACTTCCTCTTAGGCTTATGCTCTGCATACCCAGCTCTGGGTGACACTGCTCCCTCAAATGCTGAAAATGATCCGGGTGTAGACCCTGTTGGTGTCAGGAAGTAGCACAAGGACAGGGCATTGCTGACAGACAGAAGGGAACGTTAGTGTGGATAACCTAAAAATGAAAGGTCAAAGTGAGAGGCAGCAAGCATTGATCTGAGAATTAAAAAAAATAATAAAAAAAAAAAAGAGAGGGGAAAAAAGAATAGTTATTCGGAAAGCACTGATTCAAGTAGAAGCCCAAAGAGTGTTCTGATTAGCAGACAAAGACAAGGGGTACTTATGAGAAAGGGAAGGGGAACAGGGACATCAATAGAAGGAAGGCGTTTCCCTGGGAGCAGTCAAGCTAACACAGTGAAGCTAATTCTAAACATTGTTTTTAGTTTTCCGTGAGGTAGTCATCAGTCTGATGGTCACTATACCTGCTTTCTTGTTGTCCTTGCAAACAGTTGTTGGTGATGCTGTGTTGCTTTAGGCCCAGTCCTACGGCTAGTTTGCCCAGTTTTAACACGGCAAAGGACGAGACCTAAGGAATACAAGGCAGTTCTTCTGGGATGGCAGTTCTGACTCCATCTAAAGTGGTTTCATTTATGTTATTTTTATACACCTCTCATGGCTATCAGGATCCAAGAATGCTCAGCGATTCTCAGATAGAATCGCAGGAGACGGTGCAAGACAGAACAGGTCTATTTGGGAATGATTCTACTTGGGACAGCCCACAGGGTGACACATGTGACGTCAGTCATGCACACAGCAATGCTGGTCCTTCACTTGTTTGTTGTGTGCAATGGACAGCTTTCTGCATATATTAGGAGCTAGTCCCCACCCCAGGAGCTTGCAGACGGAGTTGGAACAGTTTTTAGTTTTATTTTAAAAATGTATAGCTGTAGTGCTTGTGATAGGTCAGGTGTTGCAAGCATTTTTCAAACATTAACTCCTTTTATATTCTCCATAATCTTACAGAGTGGGTGCATTCATTATTATTGGCAGCTGATGGATAGAGAAACTGAGGCATCAACAAGGTAAGTACTTTGCCCGATACAAGTATCAAGTGAGTGTTGGAGCTGAAGTTTGAACACGAAATGTCAGCTTTGTATTTTATGCTCTTCCCCATGATATTTGCTCTCCCAAGACTTCACACCATGACAAGTTTGACCAACGTTTCATTTTCTTGATTCATTTCCCATCATCAAACTACTTTCTCTGCATCTGAAAAATACCTGAGAGAAAGTGTTGCACGTACACACCCAAATGACTTCTACCAGTCTCCTCTATCCTCGATGAACTGCTTCTGCTCAGACAAAGCAGGCAGCCCATCTTCACGGAGTACTTTATCTCAACAGGACCAGAAAGGAGGACTTGACTTCCTGCACATCCACAGGTGAGATCCTTGGGGTAGAGGCTGTGCCTCAGAGGTTCTGAAGGGACACACTGAAGTGACATTTGCTCCTTGCTGTCTGTCATACTGGGGCTTCCTCGGTTCTCTCCCATGGGGCCTACATGGCGCTCAAGACACTGGGGCTTGCTCTCCCAGTTCCAGAGAAATGAGGAGAGAGAAAGAGAAAGAGAGAGACAGGAAGAGAGAAATAGAGGGAGTCAAAGAAATAAATAAGAGGGACCTGACAGAGTTTTTGTAACTAAAACTCGGATGTGACATTCCATCACCTTGGCTATACTCCATGTTCAGAAGCCAGCTACTAACCACGAGGTGGTGACACGAGGGTGTGCGTACCAGGAGGAAGGGTCACTGGGAGCCACTGGAGGATGTGCACCACGTGGGCCCACACGAGGCACAGGGCCTGAGTCTAGGTGTGACAGGAGCCCATAGAAGGGTTTATGGCTGTTGGTGACAACATCTGGATCTCCTTAATTTCAGCCCCTTAAATGTGCAGGCCCTCAGAGGTGGCTCACAAGGCATGGCTTTCCCAAGATCACTTAGTGAAGCCCAGGCTAGTTTAACTGGTGTTCTGTGCTGCATCCTGCCTTCTTGTAATGCTTCCAGCTCTGCGTTTTTGCATCAGAAGCACGTGACACCAGCACAGAGATGTTTTAGGTTTTATGTCATATAACCTAACAATGCCCCTAGGAAGTAGTTTCTAGAGTGATGCCCCCTGTGCAATTTGGGAGACCAGAGCGATAGAATGGCTATTCCAGGACACAGAACTGATCAGAAAAAAAGAAGATCTGCACTTCGCTCTGTCTCCTCAGAGCTGGGCCCCTAGTGACATTCCCAGGGAGCTGGGGTGGGGGTGGAGGCTGCACTGGATACCTGTGTGCAGTTAAGGAGGTGACAGGGTAAGGACAGTGAGCACTCACCAGCCCAGGGGGCCTTTGGGTGAGTCTGATTGATGGAAGGGGCCTAGGTCATGGGACCTGGATGAAATGACCTCTCTGCCTTTGTAACGCGACAAAACAGAAGTTACTGTGGTGATCAGGCACCCACATTCTAGAGACTGCCTCCTACCCAGCTCATGTGACTGTGATACCGAACGTCTCTAGTAAAATTCTTAATCTGTTAGCAGGAAATGAACCGGGACATCTCTTGCAGAGTTCTTAATCTTTTTAGTAAACCTAGTTAAGTCTTTCTTCCCTCCTCTCTTTGGGAAAAAGGCCCTCTCCCTCAAATCTCCATAATTCTCCTAAAACTGGTAACTCAGATCCTCTGGCTCTTGATAAGGGTCATGGCCCTTTGTAAGCAGAAATGGCTTTAGGCCAGGCAGGGGCCTGAGAATCACAGAGGGGAGGGGACTTGAGGCCAAAGGTCTTTTTACTCTTTAAGAAATATATTAACCAAGCCTGTTCCCCTTTACTCACTCAATAGGCAAATCAATAATAGGAAATTAATAGATACGTGATTTAAATAACAAGTTTGTATCTTCTTTCCTTGTCTAGAGACTGAGGCGGCATTTCAGCGGGAAATCCAAGACCCCACCCTGACTGAGGCAGACAGGGAAAGAGCACCACAAAACCCCAATATGCAGGGATAAGGACCCATCTCAGCAGGAAGCAGATACAGAAGATAGGGACCTCCCACCCATTAACGTCCATACTAATAATAAGGGGGTTCATGGCTTTTAGAAAAGAGTTAGGCATGAAAGTTAGTCAGGGGGTTCAGGTGCCTGCAAAGACACTGAGGTCATCCTATCCTAGAAGGGGTCCACCCTAGTCTGCCCACTATTAAGCAAGCCAGACGGCATTTTGGAGCTAAAAGTAACTTATAGAAAGAAACAAGTGAGCAGGTACTAGTTTCAGCCAGTCACTTGCACCTGCGCAATAAATATCCCAACAATCTTCAGTTCACCTGAGGCTCATTATACCATCACTATAATATGAAGCACGTGCCCAGAAGTTCATTAATATCATTATAACAGACTGAATTCTGGGAACAAACATGTGCAGAAAGCAAATGATAAATCACTGAGTCCTGTCCATCTTAGTTGTCAATCAAGGAAGCTCACTACTCTAAGGAAAGTAACCCCTCCACAGCGGAAAGGGATAAAAACCCCGAAGGCTTTGTTACTGGGCCTTCTGAGCCACCTTCTCTTGCTCAGGCCCACCATATCTAGAAGTACTTTCCTTTCTCACAAAGCTTTTCTTTTCTGCTGTATTTCAGTGTCTTGCTCAATTCTTTGTTCAAGACATCAAGAGCCTGGACGACGCACCAGGAGAGGATCCCCACTCTCCATGTGGAGACAGCCAACATAGGAGACTTTCCGTTGTCTCCCGAGTTTGAGAGGCAGCGGCTGCAGGAGAGACAACAATGAAAGTGTCTTCACACTCGGTAGACAGTGGCTTGGGGCTCACCTTCCACTGCATGGGCCTTCAGCAAAGTGCACCCTCAGGTGACATGGGGTGCCCAGGACGGCCAGTCCAGGCCAGGCCACAACTGTGATCCCACATGCGCAGCCCCACCCGCAACTCGTGCATGGGGTGGGGAAAGGGCAGGCAGTGGGGGTGCTTCCTGGGTGGAGTAGGATCTCAGGTGTTGGAGGCCTGGTGGGTCTGTCAAGTGTATACCCCAGGTCATGGTTGGAGAATGAGAAGGTGAGTGCCAGGGACCAAGCTCACCTACTCGCTTGTCACGCAGGCCATCCAGGTGTCACTGTTCCCTCCCTGGCTGCAGGTCTGTGCAGACAGCCTTCTGTGCCTGATCTGGGGAGCAGAATGTGTGGTGGGGTTTCCCCTATAGCGATGCCCAGCCAGGCCTGATGTCTCCTGGCCTGGATCCCGGGCACGGTCTTTGCAGGGTTACCCCCAGGAGATTGTGGAGGAGCTGGGGGATGGAGAAGACTTTTGCATTCCCCTGGACAGGGGCAGGTGCTCCAGTACCAAGAAGCCATATGAGGTGAGAGTAGGTGCAGAGGGATGTGTATCCTGACAACCTCGAGATTACTTGGGTGGGCCCAGACTTGGAGTCACATCTGGGAACTCCTAGAGGTCCTCCCAGGGCTGCCCGCCAGTGTCCCACTATCCCACTCCCAAAGGAATCTGGACCTCCACTCCCCCACCCCTCAACACCAGCTCAGTGGTAATGTAGGGAGGAGGCAAGATAATTAAAAATGTTAAATCAAGCTACATTCAGAGACTGCAATATGCTGATCAGCCCTACAGCCAGGCCAGGAGGCACCTTCAGAACAAAGGACGATTTCTGCTGGGATTGTGAACAACCCATTTCCCCTCACCTGTGAAGGGAAAACAGGGTGCAATACTTGGCACCCTATGCAAATAAAAGCGTTCATTCCCTGTGGCTAAAACCATGGAGAACCTACTATTAAAGGCTGCGTATTAAAGGCTGCGGGCTTTTAGCGCTAGATCCTCTTCCCTTTCCCCATCTTCACTGTTTGTCCATGTCAAAGGAAATGAGAACTAAAGAATGACGTATAAACTGAATTCCCTGAACATTCAGTCCCCTACTCATTGCCTATCCGCGTCTCTTTTGGTCCCTCTCACTCTGTCTCTTAGAGGAGACCACGCTCTGTGAAGTTATCCCTTTTCTAATAAACTTCCCCTTTGACTCTAACTTTGGTATGCATGTTGAATTCTTTCTACACTCTTCAACAAAGGACGCTCTTCTCTCGGTTCAGGGCATGGTCTCCCCCACAGCTCGGGCAAACTGGCTCTGTCCTGCATGGATGGGAAGGGAGCCTCAATCCAGCTGGCCCTTTGATAACACAGGCTTGAACTCGTGGGTTCATTTATTTCAATAAATACCTGTACTGTTTTCATTCATGGTTGGGGGTCTGTGGATCCCCAGAGGGCCAACTGCAGGCACTGATATACACCATTTTATGCAGAAGGTGTGAGCATCCACAGATTTTGTTGTCTGCGGGGTCCCGGAACAAATCCCCCACGGATATGGAGGAACAACCTAAGTTTTGGAGGAGTCAAAAGCTATACGCTGATTTTTGATGGCACAGCAGCAGGTTGGCACCCCAAATCCGTGTACTGTTCAGGGATCAACCTCACATTCTCTCTGATGATGATAATGCGCAGAGCCATTTCATTTTAGTAGCATGTTAGGAATGCTCCATATACCAAAGTCTAGGGACCATGGGGTTGTTACTACTTTTCATGAATATTCTGTGTGTTTACCACCACACCAACTCTTTATAATAAAAACTGTCAAAAGTAGCAGAAACGTTCAAAGAATAGGGCAAGCAGCATCCACGTGTCTGGCCCCATTGGCGACCTTTGGTCTTATTTCTTGCACATAGTTCCGCTGTAACCTGATACAGGGGTTCCCGAGTGTGCTATGCAAAATCACACAATGAAAATCACAGGACTCATGCAAAGGATGGGACTAGAGCTCAGCACTCAAAAACCTTGTTGGCGACATAAAAAATAAGAATAATAAAATGATAGTTTTACGTACCTTGAATGCTTAAGATACGTAAATACAGCACTTTAACCTTGAAAGAAGCCTGGCATTTCCTTGTGGAAGTGGTCACCATAGGACTGAAGCTTATTAAGTTAACTATGAAGAAGCTGGGAGGGAGGATTATGTGAAATCGGCCAGAAAGTCAGAACTCAGGTGGATCTGGGTATCCGTCATCGCTGATGGGTGGGGCGCTGATTGTGCAGGTGGGTGTTTGGGCTGTTTGTGTGTATGCCGTGTGGGCCTGTAGAGCTAGGTACAGCCAGCACAGTTTTCTGCTTTTAATTAGTGTTTCTCTTCTGTGTCTTGCAAATGAAATTGCACATGAGTAAACGCGGAATTTGTGTTATGTTTAAATTGTGCCCTCATGTATCAATGACCTGAAAATAATTGTGTTTTCATAACAGGCGTTATAGCAGAACTGACTGCACATAGAAGAGACATACATGTTTTTTCTAAACCATTTGAAAGTTGCAAATATCATGATGCTTCACCATTAAACATTTCAGCAAGAATCACCAAAAAACCAGGACATCGTTTTATGAAACCATTACCACACTTCAAAGAAGAATACTTCAGCAATCATCTCATATGCAGTCCATATTCTAATTTCCCTCAAATGTCTCTCTTTTATAGGTGGCTTTTTCAAACCAGGATTCATCAAGGTTCCCATCCTGTCTTTTGAGTGTCATTTGATTTAGAATAATGCTATGCAGAACCTCCATCCCATTCTGTTTTATTTTTTATTATTTTTTTATCATGACATTGACTTTTAAAGACTCCAGAACAGAATTTGGCTTCATCTTCTTGTACCGTTGAATAAGTATATATTTGGGAGGAATTATCCATAAAATCAGTCTTGTTAAATAATAAATTGGGTAAATCAGAAAAAATAGTTGGCAAATTGTCCCTCAGGCCAATTCTCAAACGAGTTATGGAAGGTGAGCCTGTCCAGGAGGGTCCTCGAAGCCGCCCTTGTAGGAGGAAGGAACTGGCTCAACCTGAGACAAGCTCGTGGTCCTTAACTACCCGTTTCTCACCTATTCTCATGCCCATTCAACCCAGCACAGGGGTTTGGAGTGAGTTCGTGATTGATCAAAGAAAAAAGATATGACCACTAGATGACAGTAGTACATGCAGGGCAAGGCTTTGACAGGTTTGCAGGCAGGGGAGGTCCCTCAGAGCAGATACCTTCAAGAGGTGATGATGGCTGGGGCCCAGGACCCAGAAGGGGAGAAGGGCCAGGGAACTCCCAGGGGAGGAGGGAGGTCTGAGGTCACATAGCCAGCAGATGGGCAGGACTCAACCCTAAATCATTCAAACTCTAGAGTTTGAGCTTCTTCCCTAAAAGAGCTGTGTGGCCTTGGGGTAGTGACTTAACCTCTCTGAAACTTATTTTTATTCTCTGTCAGTTGAGGGTAAGTAACAGGATGCACTTCCAGAGGTCATACGAGGAGTCCATGACATACTCGATGGACTGTTTAGCATAGAGTAAGCGCTTTCCATACACCAGCTGTTATTATTGCTGATATTTTTATCATGATTATTATCATCATCAGTATTATTAGTGTCTTTCAAAATAAAGTTTCTCATTCTGGAAAGAGAGAGACTGAGCTCTTGTACCAGATGTGAGATAGACAACAGGGATGTGGATCCAGACTCATACCGTCCCACCCAGCTCCCCTAAATCCAGCTCGGGCAGTGACTCAGGATGTGCTGTCTTCTCTCTCCACATAGCTGCGGTCTCTATCCCTGTCCTAGTGACATTAACCCTTAACTTTGCCATCACCAACTGCGCTACACGAAGGATGTGCAGCCTGCAGGTTCAGCGAAGCCCAAAGCATTGAGACGATGCTGCAGCACTTGATTGGAGCCCTCCCGCCTCACTCCTGCACTGCCCAGTCGTGCCCCCAACCCCGCCATGCCCACTGCTGTCAGTCGCCTATTGCTGGAGCTGAGAAATGGCAGGTTCTTGGGTCTCAACTGCATAGAAATGAGCATTGTGCCTAATGTGAAGTTCAGTAAGCAAAGCTCAATGGAGAGATGCTAGCACTCCAGGGAACCAACAAGAAAAATGGAGGTGTCAGTCCCCCCACAAGATGTGTGAAGTTTTTCTGTATGCTATTTGAGGTGGGAGGGGGTGCTAGGGAGGGGAAGCTGGTGGACTGTCACAGGATCATGACTATGTGGCTAGCAAACGGTGTCTCCATCCCATAGTCAGCAGATGTCTGCTCAATCTTGTCTCATGACAGGGTTTTCTTTCAGGTTTTGTAAAAATAGACTTACACAGGAGTTTTACAATCTCTCTTTTTTCTTGCAGTTATCCTTGTAAGAGTGGGACATGTTGGTTATTGTTACAAGGTCTACTGATTGCATTGTGTTCTCCTGCCTTCTTAGTTATGCACATTTTGGTGTGGGCAGCTGGCAGTTAATCAGCGTCCTGCGTTTTTCCTTTTGCATTTCTGACCTTATAGACAGGATGGAATCTTGTTTTAAAATGGACTCCCTCTTGTTATTCCTGGGCTACCTTACACCCCCACCTCTCTCATGCCTCTCCCACCTCTTCCTGCCTACCAACTGATGCCAACTCCATCCACTTTTTCCTGCCTCCCAAATGGGGCTACCTCTGCCCACCTCATCCCAGACCTGCCCCTATCGCTATCAGTCCTTTTGCTCACTTTTCTTTCCTTCGGCAGCTCAGAACCTTGTTCAAGAACACCAGCATCACCCACCCCTAACCCCTTTCTGTTCTGGCTGAAGGCTGACCTTTCTCAGGCAAGACCTCCAGAAGACATGGCCCAGTGAGGTAGATTCTTACCCACAGTTCTCTAAGGCTGAGTCCTCCCTTTGGCCTCACCCCTTTCCAGCTCCCCACCTGAGACAACCACTGTCCCTCAGGTTACTGGTTCCCAGGCTCTGTTCCAGGCCTTTCTATCCTTCTGAGCCTCAAATGTCTCATGCAATATTTATCAGGAACAAAATAACAAAATGTAGCGACTTGAAGATATGCACTAAATTCCTCAAAAAGGATGTACCCCTGATCCTTCACAAAGGACACACCCACAACCTACCATGCCTCTAACTGCACACTACTTATACATGTATTTCTGAAGGCTAACACACAGCAAACACTTAATATACATCCGACATTGGGGCTCTTGGTGTATGGCCATTATTGACATTCTGGGCCAGATAATTCTTGTTGTGGGTGGCTGTCCTGTTCATTGTAAGATATTTAGCAGCATCTTGGCCTCTACCCACTAGATGTTGCAGTACTCCAACCTGCAAAAGTTGTGACAACCAAAAGTATCTCTAGACATTATCAAAAGTCCCCCAGAAGTGCAAATCCAGGAGACAGTTAAATGATTCCCACAATCATCTCCCTAAACTCTTTGAACATCACTATTAATATCCCATTTTACAGATGAAACATCAGAGCATAGAGCACAGTGTGGTTTATTTTTATTTGTTTTTAAACATATTTCTTAACTCCAGAAATCTTGAAGAAAAGTAGATAAATTCCTAGAAACATATAGTCTACTAAGACTGAGTCATGAGAAAGAAAAAATCTGATCAGACCAATAATGAGTAAGGAGACTGAGCCACTAACCAAATCTCCCAACACAGAAAATCCCAGGACCAGATGGTTCACTGGTGAATTCTAAGAAAGATTATAGAGGAATTAATGACAATTATTCTCAAAAAAGGATGAAGAGGAGGGAACACTCCTAAATTCATTTATAAGGCCAGTATTACCCTCATACCAAAGCCAGATATGAACAATACAAGAAAAAAAAAACTATATACTAATGTTTCTGATGAATTCTCAACAAAATATTAACAAACCAAATTCAACAACATGTTTAAAGAACTAAACACACATCACAACCCAGTGTGATGTATGTCTGGAAAGTAAGGATCAATAATGTGATATTCCACAATAATAGAATGAAAGATAAAAATTATATGATCATCTCAACAAATGCAATATTTAACAAAATGCAACATACTTTCCATAATAAAATCCTCAACAAATTCTGTACAGACAACCATATTTCAACATAATAAAAATCATATAGGAGAAAGCCATAGTTAACATCATACTTAATGGTAAAAGTTTGAAATAATTTTCTATAAGATAAGAACAAGACAAGTGTGCCCACCCTCACCACTTTTCATCATAGAACTGGAAGTCCTAGCTAGTACAATCAGGCAAGATAAAGAAATGAAAGTCATATAAATCAAAGAAAGAGTAAAACTGTTATTTACAGATGATATTATCTGACATATAGAAAATTCTAAAGATTCAACCTAAAACACTCTTAAAATGTATTAATGAATTCAGTAAATTTACAAGATATAAAATCAACATAAAACTATCAGTTGCACTTCTATACAATAAGTACAAAGCACATGAAAAAGAAACAAACTATCCCATTCACAATAACATCAATAAATACTTAGGAATAAATTTAATAAAGGAAGTGAAAGATCTGTACAATTAAAACTATAAGACTTTGATGGAAGAAATTAAAGAAAACAAAATATATAGAAAGACATCCCATGTTCAAGAAATGGAAGAATAAATATTGTTAAAATGTCCATACTACCTAAAGCCACCAGATTCAAAACAATCCCTATCAAAATTCCAGTCATTTTTTATAGAAATAGACAAAAACCATCCTAACCCAAATTAGTCAAAGCAGTCCTAAGAAAAAACAAAGCCAGAAGCACCACACTTACTAATTCCAAACTATGCCACAAAGCTATAGTAATTAAAACAGCATGGTACTGACATAAAAACAGACACATTAGACTAACAGGACAGAATAGACAACCTAGAAATAAACATGTACGTACAGCCAGCTAATATTTGACAAGGCAGAAAAGACTAGTCAATGGGGAGAGGACAGATTCTGTAACAAATTCTGTTAGAAAAGTAAATAAAGAATGCAGAAAAATGAAATTGAACCACTATTTTTCACCACTCACTTAAAATGGGTTAAAGGCATAACACCTGATACCATAAACAAAACAACTGAAAAATAAAAATGTTGGAGCACTTATATTATGTAATTTCAAATCTTATTAAAAAGCTACAATATCAAAATTCTGTGCTACATATATAAAAATAGGTATATACATCAAAGGAATAAAATACGGTCCAGAAAAAGACCCACTTCAATGTTGTCAATTAAATTTCACAGTATGTGCAAAAAGCCCCAACTCAATACATTAGAGAAAGGATAGTCTTTTAAACAAGTGATGCATAATGTTTGGTATCCACATGTAAGAACATGAGGTTGGATTCACATCTTGCATAATATTAAAAAAAAGATTTAGAAAAATGTGATTAATACCTTTGCAATCTTTGGCTAGGCAAAGATTTTTTACATTTAAAAAAAGCATGATGCATAAAGAAAAAAATTTGTAAATTGAACTTTACAAAGTTACAAATTCCTGCTCTTTAAAAGACACTTAAGAGTTTGGAGAAACATGGTGGAGTGAGAGACGTCCCCAGATCTCTTGCCTAGAAACAATAAGCTGAACATCTAAAACTCAACAAAAAACACCCAAACTGCACACTAGCACATCTGAGCATGGGATCTTCACATAAGAGCTATCCCGGGTATGGGGCAGTGGACTGAGAGAAACAAAGAAGCTGCCTCTTGCAGCTGGAGCTCCCTGCATGAGGAGGGGGAGGGGAGAAGGAGCTGTGAGTTTCTTGAACAGAGAGAGCTGTGAGCTCCACGTGGCTGGCGACAGTGCCCAGTCATCAGGGCAGAAAGTAGAAAAGCAAGTACAGTAGAGAAGTGGGGACGGCAGAGAACAATAGTTGATTTTTACCAGCTGTGGTTGCAAAACTGAAGCTGAGACACAGCCCCAATCTCCCAACCCAGAGAGGTCCCTCCCGCTATGTCCTCCAAGACTGACCACCATGGAGTCCCAGGGGAATCTGAGCAAACGGTACTGAAACTGATGCTAACACTGACAGGGACCAAGGCTGATGGTAGCGAATATGATTAACCATCTATAAGTGGAAAAAAAGACATTAATTAAGGTTTTATATAAGGCTGGGATCCAAGAGGCTTAGACATCACCTACTGGAAACCAGACGAAAAACACCGTCTTTGCAACAGGCTAAAAAGAGGCCTTTATATAATAAAACTTCCTTCTGGGAAAAAAACAGAATATACTTCCATTAATGCCCAGACAGAGAAATAGTCCATTAATCACCATGAACAACCAAGGTGACAGGGCAGCTCAGAAAGAAAGAGAAAAATCTCCAGAAAATAAGCTTACAGACATAGAAATATGCAACTTAAATGACAGAGAATGGAGGATGGTAATTCTGAAAAAACTCAATGAGATAAAAAAAAAAATTATATCAACAATTTCAGGAACTGAAAAAACAACAAGATCAGCAAAATGAGTTATTTAGCAAGAAGACTGAAACCCTCAAAAAGAACAGAATGGAACTTCTGGAGATAAAAAAAAAAAAAAAAAAAAAAAAACACACTCTAAGAGTTGAAAAATGAAATAACAAGCTTGGGAAATAGAGTTGACCAAATGGAGGAAAGGATCAGTGATATCGAAAACAGAAATCTAGAAATAAATCAGAAGGAAGAAGAGAGAAACAAAAGAATGAAAAATAATGAAAGAAAAATACAAGAATTAGCTGATACCATCAGGAGAGGAAACATAAGAATAATGGGCATTATCTAAGGCGAGGAAAAGGAGCAGGGACTAGAAAGCATTTTCAGACAAATAGTTGACGAGAACTTCCCAAATCTAAGGAATGAGCTGAAGTTTGGAATTCAAGAAGTCAACAGAACACGCAATTATCTCAACCCAAAAAGGCCTTCACCAAGACACATTGTATTAAAATTAGCAAAAATCAATGACAAAGACAGAATTCTCAGGGCAGCCAGGAAAAAGAAGACGATAACCCATAAAAGAAAACCCATTAGATTATCATCAGACTTCTCAGCACAAACCTTACAAGCCAGAAAGGAGTGGAATCAAATATTTAAACTATTAAGTGAAAGGAACTACCAGCCAAGAATAATGTATCCAGCTAAGCTCTCCTTTAGATATGAAAGAGAAATAAAGACCTTTCCAGAGGTACAAAAGTTGAGGGAATTCTTCACTATGAGACCTGTATTACAGGAAATACTGAAAGGAGTCATCAACTCACCTAAAACAAAATTTAAAAAAATATATAATTAGGAGTAAGGTGACTGTCAGGCAAATAGAAGCAGAAGAGTGCAACCCTTGCTAAGAACAGGGCATTATAAGATTAAACAATAAGAAGAGAATTGCTATAGCAAGATAGTAATGAACATTCAGCATATATAGGGACAAATTAAGACAACAATGACTGAAAAGGGGAGGATTCAAAGATCTAAATTCGCAAGGGGGAATGGAGATCAGGCACTTGCAGAAGAAAATGGATGACTTAATATATATAATTATCCTTTGCATATTCCTAATGGTTACCACACACCAAAGATTCATAACTGAAGTATATAATGTAAAACAAGAAAGACCAGAGGGAAAACCTACAAAAGCCAACTAAAATAAGGAAACATAAATACAAGGACAAGGAAGCAATGGAAACACCAAGCTACCAGAAAGCAAAATATAAAATGGCTATAAGAAGACCTCATATTTCAATAATTGCCCAAACTGTACATGGACAGAATTCACCAATAAAAAGGCATAGAGTTGCAGATTGGATCAAAAAACAAAACCCAACCATATGCTGCCTCCAGGAGACACATCTCTGTTCCAAATACAAATATAGAATCAAAGTGAAAGTGTGGAAAATGATATTTCAAGCAAATGGCATTTAGAGAAAAGCAGAGTAGTGGTACTAATATCAGACAAAATAGACTTCAAAATAAAAAAGGCAAAGAAAGATATTCAGAGACATTTCATAATGATAAAGGGAATCATGAACCAAGAAGACGTAACACTTATAAATATCCCAATCAGGGATATTACTGATATATAATCAGCAATTACTGGCAAAACTAAAGGGAGAAACAGACAGAAAGACTACCATAGTAGGAGACCTAAATACCCCACTGTCGAATATGGACAGATCTTCAATAAACAGACAGAAAATCAATAAGGAAATAACATCCTTAAATGGACATAATTGACATTTACAGAGCCTTTCATCCCCAAACAGCTGATTATACATTCTTCTCTGGTACACATGAAACAGTCTCAAGGATTGACCACATACTGGAACACAGAGATAGCCTCGACAAATATAAAAGGGTTGAAATCATATCAACCATATTCTCTGATCATAATGCTTTGAAACTAGAGATCAACTGTAAAAAGGACCACAAATGCATGGAGATTAAACAACATACTACTGGAAAATAACTGAGTCAAAGAAGAAATAAAAAGAGGGATCAAGACATACATAGAAACAAATGATAATGATACTACAACATATAAAAACTTTTGCGATGCAGCAGAAAGTGGTAATAAGAGGAAAGTTCATATCATTACAGGCCCATCTCCATAAAAAAGAATGAGCCTAAATAAATAACCTAACACTTCATCTCAAAAAACTAGAAAAGGAAGAACAAATGAAGCCTAAAGTCAGCAGAAGGAAAGAAATAATCAAAATTAGAGCAGAAATAAATGAAACTGAAAATGAAAAAACAATAGAAAAAATAAATGCAACAAAGAGCTGGTTCTCTGAAAGGTTAACAAAATTGACAAACCCCTGGCTAGACTCACTAAAGAAAAAAGAGAAAAGACACAAATAAACAAAATCAGGGATGAAAGAGCAGAATTTATGACAGACACTGCAGAAATATAAAGAATCATACAAGAATACTATGAAAAAATATGTAACACCAAATTTAATAACCTAGAAGAAATGGACCAGTACTTAGAAAGATACAATCTTCCTAAACTGAATTAAGAATAACTGGAAAATCTAAATAGACTGATCAGCAGTATGGAAATTGAAATAATCATCAAAACTATACCAAAAAGTAAAAGTCCAGGACCAGATGCCTTCACCAGTGAATTCTACCAAACATTCAAAGATTTAATACCCATTCTCCTCAAACTCTTCCAAAAAAATCAAAGAGGAGGCTTCTCAACTAATTTTATGAGGCCAATATTACCCTAACCAAAACCTGAAACACAAAAAAAGAAAACTATAGATCGATTTTTCATGAACACAGATGCAAAAATCCTAAATAATATACTAGCGAACCAAATGTGGCAACATATTAAAAAGATTATACACCACGATCAAGTGGACTTCATCCCAGAGGCACAGGGATGGTTCAACATATGCAAATCTGTAATGTGATATACCACATAAACAAATTAAAAAATAAGAATCATATGATCATATCAATAGATGCAGAAAAAGCCTTTGACAAGATACAACATCCATTTATGATTAAAACACTTAAGAAAATCTGTATAGAAGGAAAGTACTTTAACATAATAAAGGCCATATATGACATGCCTTCAGTCAACATTATACTTAATGGTGAAAAACTAAAAACCTTCCCTGAAAGATCAGGAACAAGGCAAGGCTGTCTTTGATCACCACTGTTCTTCAATATAAAATTGGAGGTCCTAGCGAGTGCAATCAGGCAGGAGAAATTGCCAAAGCCATCCTGAGAAAAAGGAACAAGACTGGAAGCATCACTCTGTCCAACTTCAAATTATACTACAAAGTGACAGTAATAAAAAAGGCATGGTATTGTCAGCGAAACAGACACATGGACCAGTGGAACTGAACTGAGAGTCCAGAAGTAAACTCATATTTACATGGGTAAATAATTTTTGACAAAAAAGCCAAAACATACAGTGGAGTAAGAAAAGCCTCTTCCATAAATGGTGCTGGAAAAACTGGAAAGCCACCTGTAAAAGATGAACCCAGACTAGACTGTTGTCTATCACCACACACCAAAATTAACTCAAAATGGATTAAGGACCTAAATATAAGATCTGAAACAATAAAATGCATAGAAGAAAACATAGGAACTAAACTCAAGGACCTGGGATTTAAAGAGGATTTTATGAATTTGATCTCAAAGGTGAGAGAAGTAAAAGCTAAAATAAATGAATGTGACTACATCAAACTAAAAAGCTTCTGCACAGCAAAAGAAGTCGTCAACAAGGTTTAGAGACAACCATCCGAATGGGAAAATATATTTACAAGCAACACTTCCGATAAGGAACTAATATCCAAAATATACAAAGAACTCATACAATTCAATAACAACAACAACAACAACAAAAATGATCCAATCAAAAAATGGGCAGAGGACCTGAACAGAGATTTCTCCCTAGAGGACATACAAATGGCCAACATATATATGAAAAGATGCTCAATATCTCTAGCTATTAGGGAAATGCAGTTCAAAACCACAAAGAGATGCCATCTCATACCTGTTAGAATAGCTATTATCAACAGGACAAGTAATAACGAATGTTGGAGAGGTTGCGTAGAACAAGGAACACTCATACACTGCTGGCGGGACCGCAAATTGGTACAGTCACCATGGAACACAGTATGGAGGTTCCTCAAAAAACTAAGAATTGATCTACCATATGATCCAGCAATCCCTCTACTAAGTATTTACCCCACAGACTTGAAAACCCATATCTGAAAAGATATTTGCACACTGATGTTCATAGCAGCATTATTCACAGCGGCCAGGACCGAAGTGTCCTACATTAGATGATTGGCTGTGGTACATATATATAATGGAATATTACTCCGCCATAAGAAGAGATAAAATACTACCATTTGTGACAACCATGGATGGACCTTGAGATAATCATGCTAAACAAAATAAGCCAGACAGAAAAATTTGAAAATCACATGATATCACTTATATGTGGGATATAAACCTAAAAGCAACAAATGAGCAAGACAAACAAACAGAGATTCATGGACATGGACTATAACTTGTAGTGACCAGATGACTATAGACTAGTGGTTACTAATGGGGTGGAGGAGAAAGGGGGAGGTAGATGAGGTAAAGTGGGACAAATATATGGTAGCTGAAGGAAACTGGACTATGGGTGGTAAGCACATAATAGAATATACAGATGTGAAATTATAATGTACAACTGAAAATTATATAATTATATTAAGTAATGTTATCCCAATAAAATTAATTTAAAAACAATATAATTGAAAAAAAATGTAAATACAAACTAAATATTTGGTAATATTAAAAACTTTTATTAATTTAATTTAAAAAATTCTTGACCTTTACTCTCTGGTTTTGGTTCTTCCTAATGATAAATTATCTCGACTTCTGTGTTCTCCTTGAGATTAGTCCAGTCAGGACTAAGTAGGAGTGCAACCTCACGGCATTTGACAAGTAGTAGTGGGACTCTGGGACCATGTGTGTTTCATCGCGCGCGCGCGCGTGT
>CM053512.1:32050080-32087416 GCA_028627145.1 Eidolon dupreanum | reverse complement strand
GTGTCCACCTGAAGAGAAGATATGGATTCTGGGAAACAGAGGACCCAGGTTAAAAGGGAATCCCTAAGACATGGTAAGGGGGATTGTAGGATGATAGCTGTTTAGCTAGTTCAGCCTGACGCAGATCAGAGGTTCCAAGAGCAGTTTGGTCAAGAAGATTAAACTGGAAGAACTCTGTGTGGTTGAAAGTCTGGAGAGGGGATTTATTTAAGCTGGGAGATTTTGAATTTCACAAAAAGTAAAAAGAGAAAGACTCATCTCTCACCATCACACCTGCCCAAGTCCAGCTGTCAATACCAGTAGCACCTACATACAGCTCTGTGTGATGACGTGTCTGGAGAGCCTGCCTCACCAAAAATGCACCCTGCTCTGGACTTAAAGAAGAAAGATGAAGTGAAATATCCTGATGTGTGGTCTGCAGGCTGGGAAAACCGGCCCCAGCACTGCTTATTTCTTCCCATCCTCACAGAGCAAAGGTGAAAGATGGTCCCTCGGTTCTTCCCTACCCTGCTCTGAATTGACTCAGCCAGGCGGTAAGCGGACCCAGGGAGAGAAGCCCAACCACACTCTCATGCTACAGTGACTCCTGAAAACACCTCCCTGGAATGGGTAACTCCCTGTTTAGCCCCCCAGCACCTTCTTCACCCAAGTAGTTATGAACCAATAGTCAAGGGATGGAGGTTCTGGGGGAAAGTGTCACATGAGACATCTCTTCTGGCTTCCCCTTTCCATAGAAGGGAAAATGAACTGTACTGGGAATCAGGGGCCTTCCATCCAAAAATTGCCCCAGCAGAGCATGAGAACACAATTATGTTCAGTTTTTGTTTTTTGTTTTTTAATGTTAAGAACGTATTGGAGCAAAAATCTATTTGTATCAGTCAGCGTCAAATTGGAAATGGCCAGGACCTCTCCACCAACAAGAGCTTGGAGAGGATTTATAGAGAAGATGCAGAAGCAAAGCAAACTATTGTGATGGCAGCTGTAATTGAAAAATATATGTATTTTAAAAAAAAGAAATCAAAACCTAAGGACAAGAAATCACGAGCAGCCAACAAGGGTTTTCCAAATAAAGCAAACACTTAAGTGATAGCTGATCAGTTATGCTCAGTTATTAATTAACCACTGGAGAGGCAGAGGCAGAGGGAGCATTGGCATGGATGACTGAAAAATGATGGACAACCCAGCCCCACTTAGAGTTCCAAGTGAGAAGAATGAGTGAAAGAGTCTGTTTTAAAATAAATATTTTATTCAGAAATGGTGAGGCTAACAGGTCAAGAGATGACTGCCACTGAAAAGATACTTTGTTTCTCATAGTTCCCAAGAGGAGGGGCCTCGCGGGGCCTTGTGGGCAATGGGGAGGCACCAGGGTTGGTCTGGCGACCAATGCGGTTGGGAAAGTTGGGAAAGAACGTTTCACAGGGAAAAAGGGTGAGGCAGGTAAGCAGGCTTGGAACTGACTAGTTAAATAATTTCAGTGGCCTCTGAGGCTTAAGGGCTGTCCCTGGTCATCTGGCATTGGACCCTGGGGTGGTCAGGGCAGAGGGCCAGTGGCCCTGAGTGTGAGAACTCCATAATGGAGGTGGCTGGGGACTTGAGCCCTGGATTGGTTGGTTTGCACATGAAAGGAGCACTCCCAGGGGAGTTGCTAGCTGTCTGTAGGAATTAGCTAGCTCTGGGAAGGACAGCCTCTTCCACCTCAGCAAGATGTCAGAGCATCAAAATTACCTAATAAAAAGATATGATTAACACAACATTCCTATTTGTTCCCTCAGCTTTTTAAGATTTTACATATAAATGCCTTCACACAGTCTGACATATTTCACTATAATGCCCCCAAGGTTCATCCCTGTTATTACAAATGCCACGATCTCTTTTTTTCATGGCTGAATGGTAGTTCATTGTATATACACATCATTTCTACCGATTCATCTAATGCAAGACACTTAGGTAGTTTCCATATCTTGGCTATTGTAATTTTTTCTGTATTTTTGATGCTTTTACTCTGTGTGTATGTGTTTGTGTGTATGTGTGTGTGTGTGTGTGCGTGAATTTTGTGTAAGCCTGAAATATTTTGTAATTTAAAATTTTTTTAATTAAAAAATTAATTTAGAAACAAAATAATTCAGTCCTGTAGTTTTAGCTTTACTGGGTTTTTCCTTTCATCTCTTGGATGTCTGCAAGGCTATAGACAATGCTGCTCCAAGTGGAGTCCACTGACCACACCGTCAGCGTCATCTGGGAGCTTGTGAGAAATGCAGATTCTTGGGCTCTACCTCGAACCTGCTGAACCAGGATGTGTTTTAACGAACCCTCCTGGAGGTTCTCATACACATTTAAGCATGAGAACTAGCTGGTCTACGAGGACTGCCTCAGAACCACCATTTCACTGTCCGTTCTGGTGATCGGGGGAATTAAGAATGTGAGTATTTTGATGACTTGGATCTCCATTGGCTGCACATTGAGATCTCCTGGGGGCTTTAAAAAAATCACCATTGCTTGGCCTCCATCTGCAGAGATTCAAATTCAATCGGTCTTGAGTATGGCCTGGATGTGGAGATTGTTTTCTAAGTTCCCCTGGTGATACTATTTTTCAGCCAAGGTTGTGAACTCCTTAGCAAGAGAACAAAGGAGTTATTGAAGGTAGGAGAAGAAACTGATGGTCTTGGATGCCCCCTGCTGGCGGGAGGCTGTACATCTTGTCACCAAGTGACCTCAGATGCTGGCGGAAAGAGATGCTGTCACATGATTGCTTCAGATGAGTTGGCTGCACATACCTGACGTCTGATTGATGTCTTTGCAAGAAGCGCCCTTTCAAGAGAAATGCCCATTTAAGTCCCTAATTCAAAGCTATTGCTCGGATGTTTCTAGTTATCATGTGCTCTCTCACACACACACACCAAAGACTACGCTACCTGTACTTTATGTAACAAACCCTCATAGAAAACCTACTCTGTACCACCCGCTGATCTAAACACACAAATAACTCGTCCATTCTCACAGCTGCCCTTTGAAGTCAGTGCCATTATTACTTACGATGTGCCAACTGAGATATGGAGGCTCAGAGAGCCTCAGCCTCCACTTCCACTGTTTCCGATGGATCCAAGATCTCACACTTTCTCAGGCCCACAGTCAGTCACTGAAATATCTCAGAGACCTGGATTCATATCCTTCTTCTGCGTCCATCCCAGCTGTGTGACTTTGAGCAAGTCACTGCACCTCTCTGAGCCTCTATTTCCCCATTAAAAAAAAGAATATGGTATCCATTTCTGTCATTAAATTGCAGTGAGAATTTACTTGATCTGCATTCCAAGCTGCCATCTATCATACCCTGACTCACCATGATGATTCTTTAAAGGGGAAAAATGTTTATTATTGTCTTGAGTGACTGTAACCTAAATTCACCAAAACACTCATGGGGTCAAGGGTTCATCCTGCAGGTATTCTGCACAAAGTGGAGCAGTGGGAGTCACCTGCCTTCTGCACACAGCTGGATCATTATCGGCACCAAAGGCTGGACCCTGAACACAGTCTGTCCAGTTCTTTGTAGAATAGTCCATCTGAGCCAAATATGTCTTTCTAATGTGCTGATGCTTAAAGCTCTGTTACATCCCTCACTTTCATTGGGATGGCTAGGTTTTTTAAAATACAGAAAATAACGAGTGTCGATGAAAATGTGGAGAAAGGAGAGTCCTCTACATTGCTAGCAAGAATGTAAAATGGCATTGCCATTATGGAAAACAGTATGATGATCCCTCGAAAAATTAAAAACATAATTGCCATATGATCTAGCAATTCTGCTTCTAGGTTTATACCCAAGACAGTTGAAAGGGTTCCAAAGAGATATTAATACACTCATATTCACAGCAGCGTTATGCACAATAGCCAAGAGGTGGAAGCAACCCAAGTGTCCATCAGTAGATAAATGAATAAGCACAATGTGGTCCCTCCATACACTGGAATATTAATCAGCCTTAAAAAGGAAGAAAATTCTGACACATGCCACAGCATGGATGAACCTTAAGTGCGTTATAGTAAGTGAAATAAATCAGAGAGGGAAAGACAAATACTAAATGATCCCACTTATGTGTGGAATCGAAAAAAAGCCAAACTCATAGAAACAGAGGAGAATGGTGGTTACCAAGGGCTGGGAGATGGGGGCAAATGGGAGATGTTGGTCAAAGGGCATAAACTTACAGTTATAAGATGAATAATTTCTGGGGATCTAACGTACAGCATGGTGATTATAGTTAATGATACTGTATTATTTACTTCAAAGTTGCTGAGAGAAGATCTTAAATGTTCTCACCACAAAAAGAAATGGTAATGATGTGAGATGATGGAAGTGTTAGCTAACTATAGTGTTATCATTTTGTAATATACATGGTATCGAATCGATACATTGTACGCCTTAAACTCACAAAATGTTCTATGTCAATGGACATAGGGGAGTGCTTGGACACTCAATAAGTAGCTGAGTAAATAAACATTTCCAAAAACATGCATTAGACCACAAACAAATATTTTATTAATTAATTTAATAAAAACTCAACCTCACTTTCTGGCCAAGGTAATAAATCTATACACGCAATTAGGAAATTCTTTCCCACTTTGATATCACCATGACATATTCAGCACAGGAGGGGCAATCAGGGAAGCCTTCCAGGAGGTATTTGAAAAGGTAAATTTCCGATCTGCAGGAATGGGGCAGGGAGATAGTTCCAGGCAGCTAGAAGGGCAGAAGAGTCAAAGAACCTAGTGCAGGGGTGTTTGTGTCTTTCCTTGCCCCCTACCCCACTCTTTTCAATCACCTCTGAGTAATATTCTAAGGATCAATATTTTAATAGTGTAAAAAGGCCCGTGACCAGCTCTCAGTACCACACTTTAAGTAACTTCAAAACATGGCAAGCAAGAAGATTTCTGGGTCTTCCTGGGTTCTGGAGGACAGAGGTGCTGCCTGGGGACTTACCTCCTCTTCCTCCAAATTTGGCATGTTGTGGGAAATGCAGCATAGATGAGTACCCTGGAAGCTTTCTGGGGCAGGGAGGGGCTCCACCCCCAGTCTGCATTGTGAAGTCTTCTGAAGGGGGCAGCAGGCAGGCTGATGTCATAGAATGGCTCCCCTCTCCCTGTCTAGCCCTATGCCGCCTGTGGCCCAGGCTCGACCTTTTCTCCCCACACCCTGGTATCCTAGAGTAAAGAAGTCAGCCTTGCCCAGCAGCCCACCGGCCACCTGAAGCCATGGATACAGATGACTCCAACTTCTGGCTGCCCCAGTGCCGGCCAGAGGTCCCCAGGCCGGGCCTGACTCCCAGCTCAATACAGGTGAACAAGACACTGCAGCAGGATACCCCCAGCATGGTAGGCGACAGGTTGCTAACAAAGAACAGTGCGGTGGTCATCGACATGGGCACAGGTACCTGTAAGGTGGGCTTTGCGGGGCAGGCCCGGCCCACCTACACTGTGGCCACCATCGTGGGCTGCCAGCCCAAGAAGCCGGCCACCAGCGGGCAGCCGGTGCTGGAGACGTTCATCGGTGAGGCCGCCCGCATGCGCCCAGAGCTGACACTGGTGCAGCCGGTACGGAATGGCATTATGGTGGACTGGGACGCAGCCGAGCTGATCTGGCGCCACATGCTGGAGCACGACCTCCGCATAGCCACCGGGGACCACCCGCTACTGTTCTCCGACCCGCCCTTCAGCCCCCCCACCAACCGGGAGAAGCTGGTAGAGGTGGCTTTCGAGTCACTGCGCTCCCCTGCCATGTACGTGGCTTCCCAGTCGGTGCTGTCTGTCTATGCACACGGGCGGGTCAGCGGGCTGGTGGTGGACACGGGCCATGGGGTCACCTCCACAGTGCCAGTCTTCCAGGGCTACCACCTGCCCCATGCCACTGAGCGCCTGGATCTGGCGGGCACTCACCTGACCGCTTTCCTAGCGGAGATGCTGCTGGGCTCCGGCCTGCCACTGGGGCAGCAGGACCTGGACACCGTGGAGAACATCAAGCACCGCTATTGCTACGTGGCCCCCGACTTCCGGAAGGAGAAGGCCCGGCCGGAGCAGGAGTACCGGCAGAGCCTGAAGCTGCCCGACGGCCGGACGGTCACGCTGGGTAAGGAGCTGTTCCAGTGCCCAGAACTGCTCTTCGGCCCCCCGGAGATGCCAGGGCTGTCGCCCGTGGGTGTACCCATCATGGCCAAACAGAGTCTTCACAAGGTGCCCTCGGAGGTGCGGGCGGATGTGGCCCAGAACGTGCTGCTCTGCGGGGGCTCCTCACTCTTTGTGGGGTTTGAGGGCCGCTTCCGGGCAGAGCTGCTGCGGAATCTGCCCCCTGAGGAGCACGTGGTGGTGGCGGCCCAGCCCACCCGTAACTTCTCTGTGTGGATTGGGGGCTCCATCCTGGCTTCGCTGCGCGCCTTCCAGTCCTGCTGGGTCCTGCGGGAGCAGTACGAGGAGCAGGGGCCACACATCGTGTACCGCAGATGCTACTGATGCGAGGCAGGGGGACGTGGGGTGGGGCGGGGACAGTAAACTTCTGCTACCCAGCCAGCTCTGTCCTGCCTTCCGCCAGAGCCAGTCCAGTCCACTCCTGGACCCACCCGGACATAGACCTAGAAACCCTGTCAAACTCATCTCTCATGATCAGCACCCCCCAAGGCATACTCAGCTTAGGGCCTTACCCAAGGCATTGCCGCATTTTGGACCCCCCAATCTCACCTCCATGATCTCTAACTTTTGCTATAGCTCCACCCTAAGATTCCCCTGGGCTCTAAGTCCCCCAGTTGACTCCCTTGCTATGTTCCTCAAGGACCTCCACCCCGCCCCCATAACCTGTTCCTCTCGAAGGAACCTGCACCGGTGCTGCAACCCCCACTCCTAGAATCTTTCCATGAATGTTCCAGCCTCTTAGGTACACCCTTATAATTTGTCCCCTATTTCTAATGCTGGCAAACACACCTCCAAATCCACTTGTTAAGACATCCCTGATTCTGAACATGCCAAAGCCACCTCCTTGTAGGTTTCCCTGTCTGATTATCCTTAGTTATCCAACAGCCTGATGTTCTGAGAACTTCCAGAACCTCATAAGTACTGAAACCCCGCATCCACCACAAAGATCCATGTTATGCTCCACAAGGCTCTCCCCTACAATGGCCCACTGAAGAGTACCCCAGTATCCACAGACTGTCTCCAAGTTCCATCCTCCCCCCAAACTCTGCCCTCCCAGTGTGATTTGTTTCCCCAGATTCCTTCCTTCCATCCAGGTCTCCCAGAACTCATCCCTTATATGTATCCCAAAAGAACGCCATGTTCTGAGACTCCCAGGCTCTGGGATGGCCCCCTTTGCCCTCAGTGCATCTGCCCCCGAAATATTCCTGCATGGCCTGTCCCACAGTGCACCTCTGGACACCGTTTCTCAGCCCCTCCCCAAAATTCTAGCCTACAGGGCCATCTCGTGATGATCCCTCTTATGCTCAGGGTCATCCCCCGTTTCTTAACCTCAAAGACCCTCTCCTAGGGTCTCCCCATGATGAGCCTCCAGGACAGCTCATCCTGGGGTTTTCGGACTCCCCAGTACCCACTTCCAGGACTAGTGCCAGGGCTATCCCACTAGTTGAAACACTAATGGGCAGTGATGTTCCAGAGGGCTCCCCAGCCCACCATGACCTGGTGCAGATAACCCCGGTGGCAGCTCCATCTGCACACTGGCTCCCTTCCTCCATTCCCATAAAGGCCCCCAGGGGCCACTTGTCCTGGGCTGTCCATCCTCACCTCCATTCATTCCTCTATCTCATTACAAGTTTACTCCATCTCTCCAGACCTCGCTGAGCCTGTTTCTGCTACCAAACTCAATGGGGTCACTGCTTGGGGTGTTCAGTTCAAGAAAGAGATGTGGTTGTTGTTAGGTAGTTTTTATTTGCAAGAAGTAGAGGAGACAGGAGGTTCATATTCAGAGCTCTGTCTCCAGGAAGAGAGGCTTAGCCATTGCTTATTTATACTATTTGGTTAATTACATGTTGATTTCTTCTTTACAATTGGCTTAACTTAACCTGTTGTGTTCTTGTCAGGCTCCTGGGGTTATAGCTACCTCTGCGAAATACAGTGCTACCTTTTAACATTTAGCAAGAAGAGTGTTTAGTAAGAACCGCCCAGACCTTGTCCTATCTAACATTCTTGTGACATCATCCCAGGGCTTTCTCTGGGACCTGCCATGAGGATGCCATATGAGGTTTCTCCTGCCCCACCCTGTCCCTGCAGAGGCCTGGGGGGCAGAGGGTGGAGTGAGGACAGGGAGGCTGGGCATTCTCCCTACAAGGCACCCTGATTTTCTGCTCCTTCCTTGGCCCTGTCCTCAGCCCAGGCCCTGCCTGGAGGCAGGACCTAGGACCTTTAAGTTCTCCAGCCCAACAAATCTCAGGAACTCCATCCTTCAGCCTGAACACATTCTCCCAGTTTATCAACAAAATAAACACGAGCTGCCAGAGCTTATTTCTGTTCACGTTGGGTCCTCTCCTCCCCAGTCAAAGGAATTATTCATCATTCATTCAACCAGTCAATATTTTTTTGAGCCTCTCTCATAGGCTCTGTTTCTGTTTCTCCTTGAGTTTTTCTGTGTGTCTGACTCGCTCACCAGCACTGTTTTTATGCAGGAATTTCTGGAGTAGAAATTCATTTATTTGTGAAATATTGAGGCCATCTCAGCTATCCTCTGCATCTACCATTAGACAATGGGGATGGGTGAGGGCCCTAGCTATCCCCACACACCCTGTCCCACTGTGTTTATTCCCATCCTGGCCAGCAGATGGTCCTCAGCTGAGGGGATGGCCCCACAGTCAGGCCTAGATCTCCAGATCACAAACATCCAGGGTTGGACCCCCCATCTCACCTCCCCACAAGGCAGGCAATCTCAGTTTGTACCATCAGCAAGAACCCCCAGGAGATTACAGAGTAGTGAAGAAGAAACTTCTAATTCTTCCCATCATGGGCAGCACGCCCAAGCTCAAGGCACAGAGGGTCACATGGAATTTGGAACCACAATAACTGTAGCAAATCAGTCATTCCAGACCTCAAATGAGGCCCACCCCATACCGAGGTGTCAGGGCACTGCCAGCCACACACACACAGAGAAGGATGTGGGATAGGCTGTCTCTGATGTTACAGGAAATGAAGAGGATGCAGAAACCCTCACCACACTTGGGCTGCTGGGTGGACTCTTATTTAGATAAGATTGTTTCCCCCAGTTCTTAACTGTCCCTGGGCCATAAATTTCCTCTACAAACCTCTGGATATGTGCCCCTCAGATTTGCACACACTTAGGGATGGAGAGCTCACTACCAAGACACTATTGTTAGAAATCTAACTTCATCCCAGGGGTTGTGGGTAAACCCCCGCACTCTCTGCCTGCCACATCCCCACTCAGAGCACTGAAAGCACCGGAGATCCCGATCTCCCCCATGCACACATCCACATGCCTGGGGTCTGCTCTTTTCATGTAGAGGGAGGGCTTCATCCTGACCTCACTGTGCGTGTTCCTGTCCTGCTGGTTCCTGTGGAACCAGTGCGGGAAGCAGGGCCCCATATTTTGTACTACAAATGTATGATTTAAGGGGATGTGTGTGTGCCAAGTTGACGAGGGGTGACCTTGTGATGGTTAATTTTATGTGTGTGCTTGGCTAAGTTAGATGCCTAGATGGTTGGTCAAACACCATTCAGATGTTACTATAAAAGTATTTTTAGATGAAATTAACATATGAATCAGTAGGCTTTGAGTAAAATGAATTATTCCTCATAATGTGGGCAGGCCTCATCTAATCAGTTGAAGGCTCTAATAGAACAAAGACTATTTCCTCCAAAGAAGGAGGACTTCTGCCAGCATACTGCCTTTGGATTCAAACTGCAATTCTTCCTGGGTCTCCAGCCAGCCAGAGTACCTTGCAGATTTTGGACTCGTCAGTCTCCACCTTCACAGGGCCAATTTCTCAAAATAAATCTCTTTTTCCCCATATGTGCCTCATATTTTCCTATTCCTCTGGAGAACCCTGACTAATAAACATGGCAAACACCCCCACCCATCCTACCCCAGGACCTTTGCATCTGCTGTTACCTTTTGTCAGAATGCTCCTTCCTATCTCCCATCTTTTCTTTATTTTTCTTTTTATAATTTTCATTTTAAAATTACAGTTGGCATACAATATTACATTAGTTTCAGGTGTATGACATAATAATTAGATATTTATATAACAAAATGATCACCCTGATAAATCTAGTACCCATCCGACACCATACATAGTTAGTGCAATATTCCTATGCTATACTTTACATCCTCATGACTATTTTGTAGTTACCAATTTATACTTCTTAATCCCTTCCCCCTTTTCATCGACTTCCCAACCCCTTTCTCATCTGGCAACCACCAAAATGTTCTCTGTATCTATGAGTTTGTTTCTGTTCGTTGGTTTTGTTCTTTAGGTTCCACATGTCAGTGAAATCATGGCATTTGTCTTTCTCTATGTGACCTATTCCACTCAGCACAACACCCTCTAGGTTCTTTCATGTTATTGCAGGTGGCAAGATTTCATTTTTTTATGCAGAGTAATATTCTAATATATATATTGTAATATTAATTATTCCTCTTCATTAATCATTCATCCATTGATGGACACTTAGGTTGCCTTCATGTTGTGGCTATTGTAAATAATGCTACAATGAATATATATGGATGCACATATTTTTTCAAAATAGTATTTTGAGTTTCTTCAGATAAATACCCAGATAAATACAAAGAAAGTTCCTTCTTTGTCTCTTGTTATAGCCTCTGTTTTAAAGTCTATTTTGTCTGGTATAAGTATTGCTACCCCAACTTTGTTTCCACTTTCATGAAATACCTTTTTCCACCTCTTTACTTTCAGTCTCTGTGTGTCTTTTGATCCAAAGTGAGTCTCTTGTTGGCAGTATATGTCAGGGTCTTCTTTTCTTATCCATTCAGCTACCTTATGTCTTTTGATCGAAGCATGTAATCCATTTACTTTTAAAGTAATTATTGATAGAAGTGTAGTTATTGCCATTTTATTGTTTATATTTTTTAATCTTTTTTTTTTAACTTCGTTTTCTTAAAGAAGTCCCTCTAACATTTCTTATAATACTGATTTGATGGTGATGAACTCCTTTACCTTTTTCTTGTCTGGGAAGCTCTTTATCTGTCCTTTGATTCTTAATGATAGCCTTGCTGAGTAGAATAACCTTGGTAGTAGGTTCTTGCTTTTCATCACTTTAAATATTTCATGACAATCTCTTCTGGCCTGCAAAGCTTCTGTTGAGAAATCAGCTGACAGTCTTATGGGAGCTCTGTTATAGGTAACTAGATACTTTTTTCTTGCTGCTTTTAAGATTTTCTTTTTGTAATTTTAATTACCATGTGTCTTGGTACGGGTCTGTTTGGATTCATCTTGTTTGGGACTCTCTGTGCTTCCTGGGTTTGAATGTCTATTTCCTTCACCAGGTTAGGAAAGTTTTCTGTCATTATTTCTTCAAATAAGTTTTCAATCCCTTGCCCTCTCTTTTTAACTTCTGATACCCCTGTGATGCAAATATTGTTACACTTGATGTTGTCCCAGAAGTCCCTAATACTATTCTCATTTTTTTTGGATTCTTTTTCTTGTTGCTGTTCTGATCGGATGTTTAATGCTACTTTACCTTCTAAATCTCTGATTTGATCCTCTATCTCATCCAATCTGTTGATTTCTGCTAATTTTCATTTCAGTTATTCTTTATTTCTGATGGGTTCTTTTTAATGTTTTCTATTTCCATTTTTATGTTTTCTTTCTCTTTGTTAAAGTTCTCACTGAGATCATCTATTCTTTCCCCGAGTTCATTGAATAGTCTTATAACCAGTGCTTTGAACTCGGCATCTGGTAGATTGCTTGTCTCCATTTTGTTTAGTTCCTTTCCTGGAGCTTCGTTCTGTTCTTTCACTTGGGACATGTTTCTTTATCTCCCCATTTTGGCTGCTTCCCTGTGTTTGTAGGGCTGCTATGTTTCTCAGTCTTAGTAGAGTAGCTTTATGTAGTAGGTGTCCTGTTGGGCCCACTGATGCAGTTTTCCTGGTCATCTGAGCCAGGTGCTCCAGGTGTGTCTCTTGTATGGGTTGTGTGTGCTCTTTTGTTGTAATTGATCCTTGGTTGCTGTTTGCACGTAAATGGGAGGGATTGACCTTCAGGCTGATCAGTTGTGAGGACTGGATGGTCAATAGCTGACCCTATGGAGCAGAGTGTCAGAGCCCAACTGGGGAAACTGAGGCACAGATCCACATAGTTCTTTATTTGAGGTTGTTGAGTGTGTGTGGGCCAGAGGTGGAATTCAAACCCATGTTTCCTGCCTCGCAGACCTGGGTGGTCCACCTACTCTCCCCTGTTTCTGGAGGAACTAGTATTTGAATGACACCTACGTTTGATGGAGACAAGAGTGAGGGCATTCTGGATGGGGACACAACAAGAGTAAAAGTGTGGAAGCTGGATCTAGGGAAAGCATGATGCAGGAAGTGAGTAAAAATAGCAGCCAGCATGAATCAGGCCCTTCCTACCTGCCAGAGGCTGCTCTAACCACACTTAGGCAGAAATTATTATTATCTCCATTCTACAGAAAGGGAAACTAAGGCCCAGAAAAGCAATGTGAAGGTCTCAGAGGCAGTGTGCAGAGTCCTGTCCCCAGGGTCTGGGTCCCCGGCTGGGAAGGGGCAGGTCCTAGCCTCTGCCCCCTTTGGCCCCCTACCTAGGCCCCAAGACAGGAAGACAGAGGCCAGGACAACCCAACTAGAGGGTGGGGGAGGGGCCAGAGCAAACCACAGACAGAATTTCTCAGAATTTACAGTATGATGGGGGAGGGGAGGCTTGGGCTGCCCCAAGACCTGCACGGCAATAGAGAAAGATAGGGCAATAGACACCCGGTTCCGACGTCAGTCCCCACACACCTAGGATTACGAGGAGGCTCTGCTCTCTTCAACTCCCCCCGACATCTCTTTGAGCTTTTAGACCCTGTAACAGAGTGTGGGGGCCACATCTGGGGAGACTTGAGGGAGCCCTTGCACACTTAGGCTTTGGCACATGTGTGTATGTGTGTGCTTCATGTTCTTACTCAGGCCCCAAGTACATGTGCATACATGCGTGTACCTGTCACATGTGCACATGCGCACATGGTTAGGAATATGTGTGTGTGTTTGCAGGCCCGGGCATTTTGCCCCCAGGCAACCCCATCTTCTGAAGGTCATGTCTCCAGGCTAGGACCCAACAAGGGGCCATCTTCTTCCACAGCCCCTCTGCACTCTGTGCCCGGTTCCTTGATCTCTCTCTTCCAATCTCTCAGACGCCCATTCTGTGCACAGCAGACTCACTGGCATTTTCTTTTAACTGATGTGAAATTCACATAACATAAAATTAACATTTTTAAAGTAAACAATTCAGTGGCAGTTAGTGCATTTCACATCAAAAAGAAATCTGGGACTCATTAAGCAGTCATTCCTTCTCCTCTCACAACTACCAACCTACTCTCTGTCTATATGAATTTGTCTATTCGGAATATTTTCCAGAAGTGGAATCATGCAACATATGGCCTTTTGTGACTGGCTTCTTTTACTTATGTTTTCCAGGTCTCAGGTCAAATGTTACCTCCTCTGAGGGACTTTCCCTGGCCTCCTCTGTCCCTGAATGCTCTAGCCTCCTGCTCATAAGTTCACGACCTTCAGTAGCACCTGACATAATCCCTACCATCTGTGTGTCCATTTGATGGTTGTCCATCGCCTTCTAAAAGCATAGGCTCAGAAAGGCAAAGAATTTGGTTTTGTTCTCTCAGAAAGTTATGAATAAATGAATGAAAGAATGAATGAAGGACTCATGTGACACCCTCCTTTTTTCTTATCTCCTCCATCCCATCATACGGCCCTTGGTTCTTGTCAAACCTAGCATGCAACTCAACAGTATCACACACCTACCATGTGACAGGTCCTATCCCAAACACTGGATTTCCTGCAGTGGACATGAAGGATAAACTCCCTGTCCCGATGGTATCTTCATCCTAGAAGTGGAGACAGACCATCAAACCTAGTGACACAGGGTTTAACTGCAGTCAAAGTTGTTATAAGGAGGCTCAACTGCTCATATCAAACTCATTTATTCATTAAACAACTATTTGTTGAACACCTACCTACTATTGCAAGACTGACATAAAAAAATAGAAGTATTTTAGAGTGGATGTCCTGGGAAAGCCTTTCCTGAGGAAGTAACATTTGAGCCAAGACCTAAAGATGGGAAAGGAGAGTCATTTAAAGGCTGAGGATAAGTTTGCGTGGTGATAGATGAATACTATAATTAGGGGATGATCACTTTGTAAGGTATAAAAATGTTAAATCACTATATTGTATACCTGAAACTAATATACATATAATATTGTATACCAACTATACTTAAATAAAACGTAAATTAAAAATAATAAAAATAAAATAAAAAATAAAGGTTGAGGAAAAAGCATTGTAACAGAGGGAATAGCAAGCATGAAGACCTGAGGCAGAAAAGGAATTCAAGGAAGAGAATGTTGGCTGTGATGCCAGTGCAGTGATATGGGGGAAAGTGGCCTATTCACCACCAGCTGCACAAAATTAGGCAAGATATGTAACTACTCTGAACCTCAGTCTCCCCATCTGTTAATGAGAATAATAATAATGAAGCCTTTTGCAGAGGGTGAAACAACATTCAAGGCACAGGCACTGGCCTAGACCAGGTGGCTGGGAAATAAGCCCACTTATCCTAGGTGAAATACCCTTGGTGGTCACAGTAATTGTAGGGCAAGTGTAACCCTCTACCTCTTTCTCACCCCCCGTGGTATTTCATGGCCATCCTTCTTACCATCACCAGCCAGCACCTCCTTATTTCCAGCTTATCTCCAGCTCTTTCTGTTTTGCTGAGCCCACCCTCCCATGCTTGTTCAAAATGGTTATTTAGTGAAAGGTGGTTTTATAAATCCCTTCCATGATTGTGCCTCATGGGGCAGCTTTACCTATTCTTCTTTTCACACTTCAGAAAGAGTCAGAAACAAGGATGGGATGAACATTTTGGCTCAGAGTGCAAGGGGTATGTGAATTTCCTGTAGGAAGGTGAGTTACAGTGACACTGTAATCAGTCACCCCCTTTCTCATACGATGAGCCACTCTCCTGTGCTTGTGTGGTGGGTTTATTTATTTTTCTCTCAGCCTCACACACCACCACAGGATGGAGTGGGGGTGGGGGGAGGGACAGTTATAGCAGAAATATGTTAAGAAACTCCCCAACACCTCCATCTCACTGAGAGGAAGACAGAGTCCTCACCTCAACCCACAGGCCACATGACCTGCCCTTGTCACCTCCCTGTCTTCTCCTTCTCCCTATCACCCCCTTCCTCACTTTAGTCCTTCCTGCCAGAGGGGCCCCCTCCATGTTTCTCCAACTCACCAGGCACAGTCCTGCCTTAGGACCTTTTCATGGACTGTTTTCTCTGCCTAAAGAATGCTCTTCCTGAGGTGGAAAAAAAATGGCATAGATGATAGAGGCTCTGTTCTTTCCTCTGGCAACCAAATCAAAGTAGTGACAGAAACAAGGAGCAAACAGCAAGGAAAAATCACCTGGCATCTAGATGAACAAGCCATACAACTAGGGAGAAATCTAAGAAATCACCATGCAATGGCAGAAGGTAGGATGGGGCGAAGACATGAGGCTATCCAGTTCCAAGTGGCTGAGTAGGACAGAGGCTATAGCAGTGGCAGCCAGCAGCTGCAGATACCTCTTAAAGGGGCCATGTCCTCCAGTGAATGTTTGTGGTGATGGACCTGCTTGCTCTGAGCACCAGTGCTGGTTCGGCTGTGCAGAGACTTACAGGGGGTCACTGAGTTGTTGGAGAGAGGGCCCAGGACACTCACTCTGTACAGAAGTGTCAGCAGTATCCATTGTTCCTTGTTGAGACTTACCTGCCTCCCAGTGCTCGGACTCAGCACCGCCATAGCAGGGACGTCATCAAACTGGATGACAGAAGTTACTTAACCCAGAGGATTCTCTGAAACTCTGCCTCCTCCAACTTGCAGCCCCACCCAAGCCACATCCAGATGTATCCTTGGCAAGTCAGATGCTCCTTGCTGAGCAGTGACAAGATTCACACTGGTGACAGCTGGCCTCGGTTTCTGGTGTGACAACTGTAAGCAGAGCATCTTGAGGGGCACAGGCTTGAGCTAAATTTGGCCTGTAGCTGAGCCCCTCTCAGGACTGTGTCACTGGACACCTACTTCACAAATCCACACTAATAAGACCAGGAGACTTAGGAGCTTTGCTTAGTACATAAAAACAGACACATAAAGGCAACCAAAATGGGAAGACAAAGAAGCAGAAACCATGTCAGAGAACAGAACAAAGATTCAGATATAATGGAGTCAAGTAATCTAACAGATAACAGAGTTTAAAACACTGGTTATAAAGATGTTCAATGAACTTATGGGAAGTGTAGATGAATTCAGTGAGAACTTCAACAAAGAGATAAAAAACATAAAAATGGAAATGGAAATTATAAAAGGGAACCAGTCAGAAATGAAGAACACGTTATCTGAGATAAAGAGTATATTAAATGAAAACAACAAAGTGAATAAAGAAGAGAATCAAATGACCTATAGAGAGGATGGGAAAGCCAAAGACAATCAGAATAGCCAAAAAAAAAAAAAAAAAAAAAAAGATGCCAAGACTATGATAATAATTTAATGAGCATATGGGACACTATTAAAAGTAAAAATATTTGTGTCATAGGGGTACCTGAAGGAAAAAAAGATATTGAAGGGTTATTTGAATAAATAATGTTGGAAAACTTCCCTACCCTGGTGAAGGAAATAGACATAAAATCCCAAGAAGCTCAGAGAATCCCAAAAACCAGGAACCCCAAGAGGCCCACACCAAGACACATCATAATTAAAATGCCAAATGTTAAGCGAAATAAGCTAGACAGAAAAAGTTGAAAATCACATGATATCACTTATATGTGAGATATAAACCTAAAAGCAACAAATGAACAGGACGAACAAACAGAGACTCATGGACATAGACTATAGACTAGTAGTTACCAGAGGGTAGGGGTAGGGGGTAGGGGGAAGGTAGATGGGGTAAAAGGGGTGAAATATGTGGTGACAGAAAGAAGTCTAACTATGGAAGGTGAACACACAGTGTGAATATATACATGCCTTACTGTTAAAGTGTATATCTGAAACTTATTGGATTTTGTTAACCAATGTCACTATAAAAAATAAAACAAAATGAAATGAAATAAAATAAAATGCCAAAGGTTAAATACAAAGAGAGAATCTTAAAAGCAGCAAGAGAAAAGCAGTTAGTTACCTACAAGAGAGCACCCATAAGACTGGCAGCCGATTTCTCAAAAGAAACTGCAGGACAGAAGGGCTTGACACAAAATATTTGACATGATGAAAACCGAGCATCTACAACCAAGAATAATTTATCTAGCAAAGCTATCATTTAGAGTTGAAGGACAGATAAAGAGCTTCTCAGACAAAAATAAGTTAAAGAAATTTATCATCACCAAGGTAGTATTACAGGAAATGTTGGAGGGACTTCTTTAAGAAGAAAAAACATGTATCAAAAACATGAATAAGGAATGGTAATAATTACATTCTTATCAACAAGTACCTCACATGGAAAAGAATTAAGTGTTCCAACAGAAAGATAGAGTAGCTTAATGGATAAGAAAACAAGACCCCCCTACATATGCTGCTTATAAGAGACTCCTTTAAGATTAAAAGATACAGACTAAAAGGAAAGGGGTAGAAAAAGATATTGCCTTAATGGACCTAGAGGATATTGTGCTGAATGAAATGAGTCAGATAAAGACAAATATTGCATGATTTCACATACACATGGAATCTCAAGAACAAAATAAACAACAAAAACGGAAACAAACTCATAAATACAGAGAATATTTTGAGAGCTACTAGATGCGAGGGGTTTGCAGGGACAGCAAAAAAAAAATGCAAAGGGATTAAGAGATACAAATGGATAGTTGCAGAATAGATATGGAGATGTAGAGTGTAGCATGGGGAAGGAAGATGGTTAATAATGCTGTAATAAATATGTAAGGGAGAAGAAGTATACTAGATTTAGTGGAGTGATCACTTTGCGAGTTATGTGGATCTCTGATTACTATGCTATACAACTGAAACTAATATATTGTTGTATGCCAACTATAAGTGAAAAAAAAAACCCTCATTGAATTGTACAATGTAAATACGAGCAATTAATTATCTATTATATTTCAATAAAAATACAAAAAGAAGAAAAAAAAAGAATGCTCTTCCCTCAGCACATACATAGTTCCCTCAAGTCTCTGCTCAAATGTCACCTTTTCAGCAAGGCTCCTTCTGACCTCTCTATTTCAATTCTTATAACACACTCACCATTACCCTTCCAAAGTCTTCTACCTCTTTTTTCTCCATGACATTTATCGCCATCAATCCGACTGTACATTTTTCTTATTTTTTTATTTTTTTATCTTTTTCCCCCTTTAGGCTGACAGCACCACAGGAGCAGGAACCACATCTCTTCTGTTCATTGCTCTTTCCTCAGTGCCTGAAACATGCTATATGATTAACAAATATTTGTTAACAAAGTAAAGGAATTTTTAGAAAAACGAATAAATGAACATGTACTATGATTGAGCCATAAATTTAGCCCTGAGCCCACTGGTGGGCAAAACGAAAAGGGAAATAGGATTAGTTACATTCTGTATGAGGATAAAACAATCTAGTTCCCAGGAAAAGGTCCTGTGTCAAGCCATTTATGTATTTCTTCTCATTTAATCCTCACAAGAAGTCTCTGCAGGACAAGCACTTTTGGAATCTCCATTCACTGATAAGCAGGGGAGACTTAATAATATCAGCAAGACCACCCAACCAGGATGGGATGCTGGTCCTGCTCAGCACCCAAATCCATCTGCTAACCACTAAGTCAGCTTTTCTCAAACTGGTCTGATTAAAAGAATCACCTGGGTGCTAGTAAAAAGTGCAGATTCTAAGGCCTCTCTCCCGAAAAGTCTGAATTTAGGAGGTCTGTGATTAAACAAGCACCTATAGATGATGATTATTTTAATCAAAGAAGTTTGAATAATGACATTTCATGTAACAGAATGAAAAAGAGATAGAGGATGGGCTAAATATCTACATGTGAAAAACAAAACTTGAAAACATTTGTAGGAACATTTAGGAAACTATATTAATGATCTTGAAACATGGAAGGATTCTTAAACAAGACAAAAATATACAAACCATAAAGATTGATAAATTTGGCTACATTCAATTTTCCAACTTTTGTACAACAAAACACATCAGGAATAAAATGAAAAAAAAACAGTAAAAAAATGATGTTTCATTCATGACAAAAGATACACACACACACACACACACACACACACACACACACACACAGAATATAAAAAGAGCTTTGAGAAATCAATAAGAAAAAGGGAAATATCCCAGCAGAATAGGCAATCATAAATTAGGAAACCCACATGGCCAATAGATTTTGGCAAAGTTGTTCAACAGAGAATGCAGGTTAAAATAATTTTGCACACCAGATTATCAAAAATCAAGCAGTTTATCAAAACCAAGTGATAGCAGAATACAAAATTCCTTTACATGCAAGGGACTGTCAATTGGAAATATCACTGTATGGAACACTTCGGCAATATTAAGGTTGAAGAAAAGCACCCCTAAAATTCACAATTCCACTCCTGGGTATACACCATCAGTGGACTATGGCCCATAAGGCCAAATCTGGCCACACCTGTTTTGGACAATAAAGTTTTATTGGAATCCAGCTTCACTCACTTGTTTCCATGCTGTAGTGCTTTCACGCTACAATGACAGAGCAGAGTAGATGCAGCAGTGGACAGATGCAACAGTACAACAGAGCCAAAAATGTTTACTCTTTAGCCCCCTGTACAGGAAAAGTTTACCAATCCTGCTTTTCGTTAATGCTTCTCAAACTTTAATGTGCATGTGGATCTGCTGGGGATTTTATTAAAGTGCGGGTCTGGGAGCGGCCTAAGATTCTGCATTTTTAACAAGCTCCTGGGTGATGCCAACTCTGCTGGTTTGTGGATCATGATTTGGGTACCAAAGATCGAGGGAGCATAAGGTTCAGAGTTGACTCTATAAGGATGTGCCTGTGAATCCTTATAGACAAGACAGAGAAAGGTGACCTCATGAGCATCTTCGACTCATTTTCTCTCTGCTCCGGCAATAACCAACAGATTGGGCAGTTTCATTTATTATTTATTGCACACTCTACATGAAGCAGGAAGGGAATTTCATGCATTCATAGTCAAAGAGATCTTACCAGCCTTCAAGGATGAGTGGAAGACAAAATGTAACTTGCTGTTGAGCAATGTCTTAAAATTCAGTCCCCATGTAAAATATGAGTGTGACAGACATAACCCAAGGGGCCCATGAACACCACAGGGTAGGACATGGCACCAGAATTCTTACAGCAGCAGTTCCCAGGCAGCCACATGGAAAGTTGCCAGCTGTCTATTGGCTCTTGGAGGGCAGAGGCCACACCTGTGGTCCCAGAGCCCAGCACAGGAGAGTAATCGACATGTCTAGGGTGATGATCTAGATATTCGAGCGAGTTTCCTCTTGCAAACTCCTCAGTCTGGAGCACTTTCTCCCTTATCATTTCCTGTCTGACACAGTAGAAGTTCAAAAAATATTTGTTGATAAAATATATGTATTTGATTAATGAATAAATGATTCATATTTAGTTCCAGGATCCATTATACAGAAATACTATTGACAAAAGAAATAATAAGAGCCAAGCTAGGGCAAAGGGAATATTTAAAAAAGTGAGAGGACATGATGAGAGCACTACTCTGGTGCTGGGAAAATGAGAGCTTTCTAAAAAAAAAAAAAAAAAAAAAGGCAGTTAATGTTTGTTGAATGCTTGCTGTGTATGAAGTGCTCTGCACACAATACATGAGATTTAATCTTCTCAAACCATCTGAGATAGGTGTGTTGGTCTCTACTTTAGAGAGGAGTCTCCTTCCACCACACCAGCTACCCCCAAATATTGGGAAGGTGGGTTTGAGTGTCCCCCTGAGGTAAGAACAGGATCATAGGTAAAAGTTTGCTAAAAGTGAGTTTTGACTCTAGAGAAAGTATTAGGGTTTTGGAGGAAATGAGTTCTTTACCCCTAGAAGTATTCAAGTAGAAACTGAATGAACAATAGACTCTGGGGGCACCCCTTGATGTAAGAATTCTATGATTTGCTTCAGGCAGATCCTTCTCTGGGGTTTTTCCAGCTGGCACTGGAAGGATAAAGAGGGGCTCTGTTGACCAAAGGTAGTCGGCCTTGCTCTCCTTTATTCATGGAGTATGATAGAGCTTGGCCCAGACACCTCAGACATCTTGGACTCTGGCTAGGTGGCATCACCAAGAGAAAGCAGCAAGCCATACACATTTCCCAGCAGCAGGATGCTACGTGGTTACCCTACTTCCTCTTTCCGTCTCTCTTTAACATGTTTTAATATTCCTCCGGTCAGGGACAGGGCTGCATTAAAGGCCTCTGTGCAGGATCAGTCACAGCCATGTGGTATCTTTGTATTGGGAGCTGGCTCCTCTGCACCCCCAGTCTACTCCTCCTAGCTGGGGAGAGAGAGGCCAGAGTCCCCTCATCCAGACAGCCATCCTTGCTCCTTCCCCAGGACATTCTTGGGAGATATGTTTCCAAGTCAAGCACAAGGGTTGGGGAGAAGACAGGGCACTGGGTACTCCCCACTCACCTGTGCCCAGGGGCAGTGGCCTAGCTGGCAGTGTAAGTCTTCAGAGCAGCAGGTGTTGGCTGAGCCCCCCACCCCATAGCTGACTGTTGCAGCTGTGACCAGCAGGATGGGAGGCATGGCCAGGTTCTTATTTTTTACTCCTGCTAGAGTGCTGAGCACAGGGTGAAGGACCACAACAGATGGTGAGCAGGCAAAGAAGGCCTGGACGGTGATGTAGGGGTTCCCTGAACTGCCTAGGGGAAGCAGGGCTCTTGGCCTGTACATATTTGTGATTGTGATAAGCCCAGGGTGGCCAAGAACTATCCCAGCCTGAGCTTGATAGGGGTATAGCTGAGGCCCAGTGACTGGCTGGCAGGGTCATCCAGTGCCAGTGACTGCATCAGCCTAGAGGACTGCCCCCACATCCCCAGTTCTCTCCATAAGTGGAATTGAGTCTTTTTATCCTGAATCTAATAAAAGCTTTAAAATGACTTTTTAAATAGAGGGTCCTGAGTGCGAAACTGAGAAGAGATGGGGCTTTGATGAACTCTTGGGCTCCAGGGTCCCTGGGAGCTCCTTCCTGCAGAGAGGTGCTTTCTGCTACCCAGCTGGGAGTGTGTGTACTGGGAGGAGAGGGCAGCAAGCAACTGGGGAGAGAGAGGAAACTGGCCTCCCTCCCCCAGATAGTGCTGACCTCTTCCGGTGGTTCACAGTTCTGACCCAAGACACAGTCATCTGGAAAGGGTTTGGTCCCCAAAATGGATGGGAAGCAAGCCTCCAAAGAGACTCTAAGAAATGATTCATACATCCTGAAATATTACTTCCTTCTTCAGGATGGCCCTCAAGTGTGTCTGTTTCCAAATCCCCACCACCACTCCCAGAACAGGAACCCCAAAGCCAGGAGGGTGTCCTCATACTTGTCACTAAACTGAGGACAGAGGGAGGGGCAGAAAGATCATGAGTGGGTGAATGAGGGGACAAGTAAATTGTAAATAAATACATGAGGGAACGACTCAGTAGGTGAATGATAAACAAATGAGCACAAGAATGAGTGATTAAATGAATAAATTGATTGAAGAAGAATGGATGGATGGATGGATGGATGGATGGATGGATGGATGGACGGACAGATGGATGGATGGAAAAAACGAAGGAAATAAGGAAGAAAAAGTTACTACCTAAAGCACATATTTTAAGCAGGACAGGAGCTATGGTATGATCCAAGATGGAATCCTATACCCTAACCTTAGGGTCCTGGACACTGAGAAGACCCCCTAGCCTGGGTACCGCCCCTACTTCCCACAAGCTTTGACCAGTTCTGAGACCTGGGTCAAGGCCAAGCCATTCATTGCCCCAGATAAACCCATGCTCAGCCCAGAACACCCCTTGCAGGCCTGGCCCTGCCCAGGGAAAGCCCTCAGAGGGGACCTTGGCCACCCTTCCAGCCTCCAGATGCTCTGTCTGAGGTTTGGGACTTAATGCGTAGTTTGTGGGGCATAGAGGGCTGAGCCAGACCTTTGGGATGGTTCCCTGAAACTGGACAGGGCTCCCTGGGAAGCAACACCATGGGATAAGCAGTGGGTGTCAGCAACACATCTGAGGGCCCTGAGTCACTGCAATCAGTTGGTACTGGTGACCACAGCCCCCAGCAGGGCCTGAGCTCAGGTCTGGGGCCCCTATGCTCACTCAAGAGGTGACAGCTGAAGAAGGTGGCTGGGAAGGCAGCCCTCAAGGCCATGTCCATTCTCTTGGGGTCAGGGGGAGCAGGGTCCTGGGGAAAGCTGGGTGAAGTAGCCAGGCTAGTCGACCTACAAGCCATCAGGCAGCCTTGGAATCCTGGAACCCCAGTGTCCAGGGCACAAGGCCTCAAGAAGCAGCCATGGGAGCCAGGCAAAGATGGGAGTGGTTCAGCCCCAAGGCAGGGGTCTCCAGTCCAGGGGGACGCCCACAGCAGAGCCTGCAGGGAAAGAGTCCTGGTACCACCCGCAGGGGGCAGAAGGCCAAAGTGATGCTTGAGCGCCCTCAGCTCAGCCCTGAGCAGAGCATTCTCCTTCAGCAGTGCTGCCAGCCTGCCCTCCAGGGCTGTGTCATTGAGACGGCGCTTCTCCCGAGATCTCTTGGCTGCTTCATTGTTCTTTCTTCTCTTCTCCCAGTAAACCATGTCCTTCTTCTCTTCTGGCAGGAACTCCCGCTGCCGACGCACAGCCAGGCCCCTGCCTTGGGCTCCCTGCAAGGTCTTGCTGCGACCCTGGGGTTCATCTGGCAGGTCCAAAAGACTCACATCCATGGTTGCCTAGAGAACCTGAGGAACAGGAAAGAGGACTTGAACTGGCAACAGGAGACTGATCGGAATTACCTTATCCCTCTAATTTATCCCCCACCATCCCCATTGGGGGCGGGGCGCAGGTAGGGTGGGCATTGGGCTGGATGCCAGGGTGGAGGCAGAAAGAAAGGTATGGTGTAAAGAATGGAGAACTTGTGGAATGGTTTGATGCCTGGTAGAGATGCACGTGAGGCCACCAAAAAGACCACTGGCTGAGAAGGGCTTAAGGGCCAACTACAGTCATCATGGAGAGCTGGTTGGGCACTGTATCCTCAGGAGAATACAGGCTCCTTCCTACATGTTCTTACCACTGAGAAGCCCAGCAGACAAATGAAGGGCTCAGTTCGATCTGAGCTCCAGCGTAAGATTCTTGGAGGCCCAGAGGAAAATAGAAGAAAGCATGAACCTGGAAAGAGAGAGTATATGTCCATAGAGTTAATGTGAGCCAAGTTGAGATCAGAAAATAAGCCACAACTGATGAATTGCGCCCAGGTTGTAGAGCAAGATCAGCATCTGTGGCTGGAGTTTTCCACCTGCGCATCCATCTGCCTACACACATTCAAAAGTTATCTATTCACCCATCCACTTACTCAGCTGTGCATTTGTCCATTCTGCTACCAGCCTCCCCAACTAAATCACCATTCATTCATTTATCCGTTTATCTACCCATCCAACCACTCATTCAAATATCCATCCATTCTCTATCCAGTTGTACAATCATCTGTCTATCTACCACCCACTCACTCTTCCACCCACCAAATGTTCTCTCATTCACAGATAGAGTCACTTAAAAAAATATTGTACATACAGGTAACAAAAGAAAAATAGACAAATTTAACATAGCAAAATTTAAAAAATTTTGTACATTAAAGATACCATTCACAGAATAAAAAGGCAACCCAAACAATAGGAGAAAACATTTGCAAATCACATATCTGATAAAGAATTAACATCCAGAATATATATAGTAGTCAAGATGATGGAATAGATAAATGCTGTATGTGCTTCCCCCCATGACCACATGAAAATTACAACTAAATTATATAACAATCAATCTGGAGAACCATCTAACAACTAGGTGGATGGAACTCTTATAATAAGGATAAAAGGAAGAAACCACCTTGAGACTGTAGATGGGGTGGATAGGTGAAATGAGCTGGTTTCACACCCACATGTGACAGTTGAATATCAGGAGAGATACCTCAGCTGCAGCAGTCCCCCTTGAGGACCCAGGGGTCCCAGCCCCACACCAGACTCCAGGGTTCCAGGAAAATGAGTCTCAACAAAAGCTGTCTGTGAAAATCAGCTGAAATGCCATCCAGTCCCAGTGAGATGAAGGACAGCTGAAAACCCAGATGTCCTCTTAAAGGGCCTGAACACAGGTTAACTCTCTCACAAACACTCACCCTAAGCTTCAGCGAAGGGACAACAGCTCAAAAGGTGCCAGAGACATATGGAGAGAAACCAAATTATGTGACTTCAGGGTAAGGGCCACCATGGTCCCTATGTCGAGGCCTCCTTCCAATATAGCCTGCTTGTGCAGATGGGTGCCAAGTCTCAATCTGCTTCAACCTGGTGAATGCCCCTCCTTGGTGACTCCCTGGATTCTACTGCCCCCAATTCTCACACCTTCCTTGGCTCTTTTATAGGCTGTGCCTTGGCTGGTGCTTCAAGATTTCTTATGAAGTCTCCATGGTGTGAGGGCCACAGGCAAGCAGCAGCTTGCCTCAGTGTGCTCTGTGCCTTGTGCTGAGTGGCCCTAGGCCAAGTGTAGGTGGCAGCTGGCTTTGTGTCCCAGCTTAGTCTCTCCATGTGCCTCTGGGCCCAGCACAAGGAGCTACCTACCACAAATCGATTCGTATCCCCTACCAGGCAGCTCCAGGCCAGGCATAGGAAGAGACTGAAATTGGCCTGCAACAGAACCTCTCCCAAGAAGCCTGAGAACCAACACACCTGGTGACTGGCTTCAGACCACACCAGAGGACCACCTAACTAGCTCCACAATGGCACACACAAAAAGTGGTCTCAGTAGGCACCAGAGACCCACAGAGGCAAATCCTGCTCCATGGAGTCAGCCCCGCTGGGGTCATGGCCAGTCCTCATAGTGAGTCAGCTTGAGGGTCAACTCTATCCACTGATGTGCCAACAGCAATCAAGGCTCAACTATAACATAAGGGTACACACAACTTACACAATGAACACTCTTGTAGTGCCCAGCTCAGGTGAAAAGGGGTACTGCACCACTAGGCCCCAAAGGACATCTACAACATAAGGCTACCATGCCAAGATTGGGAAACAAAGCAGATATACCTAATACATAGAAACAAACACACAGAGGCAGTCAAAATGAGGAGACAAGGAGACATATTTGAATGAAAGAACAGAAGAAAACTTCAGGAAAAACTAAACGAAATGGAGGCAAGCAATCTACCGGATATGGAGTTTAAAACACTGGTAATAAAATGCTCAATGAACTTAGGAAAGAATAGATCAACTCAGTGAGAACCTCAAAAGAGAGATAGTAAACATAAATAATATATAGAAACCATAAAAACCTAGCTAGAAATGAAGAATACAATAACTGAAATAAAGAATACACCAGAAAAAATTAATAGCAGATTAGATGAAGTAGAGGACTGAATCAGTGACTTGGAAGACAAGGTAGCAGAACATACCCAATCGGAATAGCAACAAGAAAAAATCCAAAAAAATGAGGGTAGTTTAAGGAACCTCTGGGACAATCTCAAGAGTAACAACATTTACATCGTATGAGTACCAGCAGGAGAAAAAAGAAAGCAAACAATTGAAAACTTATTTGAAGAAACAATGATTGAAAACTTTCTTAACCTGGCAAAGGAAATAGATGTACAAGTTCAGGAAGCCCAGAGAGTCCTAAACAAAATGAACCCAAAGAGGTCCACACCAAAATACATGATAATTAAAATACCAAAGGTTCAAGACAAAGAGAGAATCCAAAAAGCGGCAAAAAAAAAAAAGGCATCTAGTTATCTACAAGTGAGCTCCCATAAGAATGTCAGCTGATTTCTCAATAGAAACTTTACAGACCAGAAGGGATTGGCATGAAATATTCAAAGTGATGAAAAGCAAGGACTTACAATCAAGACAATTCACCCCACCAAGGCTATCGTTTAGAATTCAAGGAGAGATAAAAAGCTTTCTATACAAGAAAAAGCTAAAGGAATTCATCACCACCAAACCAGTATTACAAGAAATGTTAAAGGGACTTCTTTAAGAAGAAAAAAATATGAATAATAAAATGACAATAACTACATACCTATCAATAACTACTTTAAAAGTAAATGGATTAAATGCTCCAATCAAAAGACATAGCATGGCTGAATGGATAAGAACAAAAGATCCATACATATGCTTTCTACAAGATAGCCATTTCAGATCAAAAGGCACACAGACTGAAAGTTAACCAATAAAAAAAGGTATTTTATGCAAACGAAATGTAAAGCAAAACTGGCATAGCAATACTTATATCAGACAAAATAATCTTTAAAGTAAAGGCTATAACAAGAGACAAAGAAAGACACTACATAATGATAAAGGGATCAATCCAGCAAGAAGATAGACCCATGTAAACATTTATTCATCCAATATAAGAGCATTTAAATTTATAAAGCTAATATTGATGGACATAAAGGGGAAAATCAACAGTAAAATAATAATTATAGAAGATTTTAACACCCATTCACATCGATGGATATATCATCCAGACAGAAAATCAACAAGAAACATAGGCCTTAAGTGACATATAGACCAGATGGATTTAACTGACAATTTTAAAACATTTCACCCCAAGCAGCAGAATACACATTCTTTTCAAGCACACATGGAACAATTTTTATTATAAACCATATGTTAGGCCAAAACACTTCCCAGTACATTTAAGAAGGTCGAAATCACATCAGGCATATTTTCTGACCACAATGGTATAAAACTAGATATCATTTACAAGGAAAAACTGAATAACAAATAGACATTTAGAGGCTAAACAACGTGCTACTAAACAATGAATGGGTTAACAATGAGATCTAGGAAGAAATCAAAAGATACTTTGAGACAAATAAAAATGAAAACACAATGACCCCAAATCTATAGGACACAATGAAAGCAGATTTGTGAGATAAATTTATAGCAAAATAGGCATACCTCAAGAAACAAGAAAAATCTCCAATAGAAAAATCTAACATTATAACTAAAAGAAGTAGGGGGGGAAAAAAGCCTAAGTTGAATAAAGAAAGGAAATAATAAAGATCAGAGTGGAAATGAATAAAATAGAGTTTTAAAAAATATTACAAAAGATCAATGAAACCAAGAGCTGGCTCTCTGAAAACATAAACAAAATTGATAAACCTTTAATCAGTCTCATCAAGAAAAAAAAGAGAGGACCCAAATAAATAAATAAAATCAGACATGAAATAAGTGACAATTGACACTACAGAAATACAAAGGATTATATTTCAATTATATGCCAACAAATTGGACAGTCTAGAAGAAATGATACATTCCTAGAAACATACAATTTTCTAAAACTGAATTAAGAAGAAACAGAAAACTTGACCAGACCAATTACTACTGATGAAGTTGAATCAGTAATCAAAAAACTCCCAACAAATGAAAGTCCTGGGCTGGATGGCTTCACAGGTGAATTTTACCAAACATTCTAGTAAGATTTGACACCTATCTTTCTCAAACTTGTCCAAAAAAGTGAAGAGGATAGGAAGCTTCCAAGCCCATTTTATAAGGCCACCATTATACTGATTCCAAAACCAGACAAAGATATTACAAAAAAGAAAATTATAGGCCAGCATTCCTGATGAATATAAATGCAAAAATTCTCAACAAAATATTAGCAAACCAAATTCAGCAATACATTAAAAAGATCATACACCACGATTGAGTGAGATTTATTCCTAGGATGCAAGGTTGGTTCAATATTCATAAATCAGTTAATGTAATATACTACATAAACAAAATGAAGGATAAAAATCATATAGTCAAATCAATAGATGAGGAAAAAGCATTTGACTAAATCCAGAATCTATTTATGATAAAAAATCTCAGCAAAATGGGAATAGAGGGAACATACCTCAACATGACAAAGTCCATAAGTAACAAACCTACAGCTAACATCATACTCAACAGTGAAAAGTTAAAGTGTTTTCTTTAAGACTGGGAATGATAAAAAGATGTCCACTTTCACTACTTTTATTCAACATGGTATTGGAAGTCCTAGCCACATCAATCAGACAAAAAAATAAATAAATAAAAGGCATCCAAATAGGAAAGGAAAAAGTAAAACTCATTATTTGCAGATGACAAGATATTGTATAGAGAGCACCCTAAAGATTCCACCAAAAAACTGCTAGAACTGATAAATAAGTTTAGTAAAGTAGCAGGATACAAAATTAATATTCAGAAATCAGTTACATTTTTAAACACTAATAATGAGTTATCAGAAAAAGAAACAAAAAAAATATCTCATCTACAAGTGTATAAAAAAATAAAATACCTATAAATAAATTTAACTAAGGAAATAAAAGACCTATTCTCAGAAAATTGTAAAACGTTGGAGAAAGAAATTAAAGAAGATACAAATAAATGGAAACATGTACTGTGCTTATGGATAGGAAGAATTAACATTGTTAAAATGTCCATACTACCCAAAGCAATCCATAGATTCAACGTAATTCTTATCAAAATACCAATGGCATTTTTCACAGAACAAGAACAATAATCCACAAATTTATATGGAACCACAAAAGTTCCTGAATAACCATAGCAATGTTGAGAAAGAACAAAATTGGAGATATCACACTTCCTGATATCAAATTACACTATAAGGTTATAGAAATCAAAACAGCATGGTATTGACATAAAACATACACATAGATCAATCAATGGAATGGAATAGAGAGCTCAGAAATAAACCCATGACTATATGGCCAATTTATAACAAAGGAGGTAAGAATATACAATGGGGTAAAGACACTCTCTTCAATAAATGGTGTTGGAGAAACTGACAGATACATGCAAAAAAATGAAACTGGACTACCTTTTTTCACTATATACAAGAATAATCTTTAAACAGATTAAAGAAATAAATGTCAGACAATACCATAAAATTCCTAGAAGAAAACATAGGCAGTAAACTCTGTGACATTGCTCTTGGTAATATTTTTTGATATATCTCCTTAGGCAAGGAAAATTAAAGAAAAAAGTGCGATATGTCATTTTTTGTAGCAAAGGAGGATTAATGCAGTAGATGGAATACGTTTGCTAATCAATTGACTTTAAGATAAGATTAACCAGGCATCAAAAGCAAAAATAAACATACGAGACTGCATCAAACTAAAAGTTTTTTTCACAGCAAAGGAACTATCAGCAAAATGAAAAGACAATCTACCAATTGGGAGGACTATTCACCAATAACACATTCAATAAAAGGTTAATATCTAAAATTTATAAAGCACTCATGTAACTTAATAGCAATAAAACAAACAATCCAATTGAAAAGTGAGAAGAGGACCTGAATAGACATTTCTCCAAAGAGGACATACAGATGACCAATAGACATATGAAAAGATGCTCAATGTCACTAATCAGCAGAGAAATGCATAAAACCACATTGAGATGTCACCTCACACCTGTCAGAATGGCTATTACAATAAATAAAAAACAACAAGTGTTGGCGAGGATCGGGAGAAAAGGAAACCCTTGTGCACTGTTGGTGGAATTGCAAATTGATACAGCCATTCTGGAAAACAGTTTGGAGGTTTCTCAAAAAATTAAAAAAAGAACTACTTTATGACCCAGCAATTCCTTTTCTGGATATTTATCTGAAGGAACACAAAATGCTAATTTGAAAAAAGACGTTTATCCCTATGTTCATTGCAGCACTATTTACAATAGCCAAGACATGGAAGCAACCTTAAGTGGACAACTGGGCTGAAAAGGGAAGGGGACACAGCACAGATGTCCTGTAAGCCAAGTCAAATAAGCAGATGCCTGAAGAAGAAGGCTGTGTGTGGGTTGATGGTCAGATAGAGGAGAGACAGGCTCAGTCTCCCTGCCCTGGTCCGTGTTCTCTGTGGTCCTGTGGACCTCTGTGGCCTGAGGTCCCCCTAACCACCGCCCACCACACCTCCACAGAAACCTAGAGGGAGATGGAGCAGTAGATAGCTCAGCTTCATCTGTTTATTTAGAGAAGATGCAATAATGGCTGGGCTGGGCCTTCCTGTGGTCACAGAGAAAGAACTAATGGCAAGTGGTGAGACAAGGGGCTCTCCTTGTGAAAAAGAGGATGGGGGATGAGGAAACAGAAAAAGGGCCTCCCTCAGAGATGGTGTAGGTCAACTCAACCCCATCAGCTCCGTCAGCCTCTGCAGACTCCCGGACCTATGGCAATCAGAGCTCTGCTTGGTTCTCTTGAGTGACGGGGAGCTCATTCATTCTAGTCAGCCCCTGTGAGGCTGGGTGGGCTGTCAAGGTCAAGAAAGCCTTCCTGGAATGAAACTAAATTCCACCTTCACCAAGTCTTTATGTATTGGAATCAGTTCTCTCTCTGTGTCGATGAAAAACTTCTCCTCCCTCTGACCCCCAAAACACTTTAAGGATTTGAAGAATGGATGCTCACATTCTCCCATTGTTACTCTAGTCTGCTTTCCTCCAAGAAAAGCAGTGATGTTTATAAAGCACCTACTCTGTGCCAGGCACAGGCAATTTCTCACCTTGTATTTACCAAAAATGGAGGCCCTGAGAGGTCAAGTGTCTTGCGTGAGTCAGCACAGCCAGATTCCAGGCATGACAGGCTCCAGGTTAAGACACCAGGTTAAACCTTCCCACTTTTCCTATTCTCCCACTGAGGAAACACTTTTGAGTTAGTTTAGCACCTCTGAGGGGTAGAGGTCACTGTCCACAAAGGTAAAAAGGGTCCAGAAACCACGCAGTTAACCTGGTATAGGACTGAGATGAGCACCCAAGCCACTGGGATGATGCAATATGTGGTGGAGTTAAGAGCTTACACCTGCGCTTACTGGGTTCAAGTTCTTCTTCTTATCTGAGCATGCTTGGGCAAGTCAGATCACCTCTAAGAGCTTCCAATGCCCCATCTAAAATGAGGAAATAGTAACACATACTCCCTCAGTTACGTAAAGAATAAATGAGATTGTATGTGTTAGGAGACAGTACATAATAATAGTACATGATCTACATTGCTATTTTTTATCTGGTGGTGGTGGTGTTATAACCTTTTTTCCACTGAGCATCTATTGCCAGACCTCTGTGCTGTTCTGTGTTGAGAATATCTATGAGAACCCTCAGAGATCAATTAACACAATTGTATCAGTTTACAGATGATGAAATTGGACTTCCTTTCAAGATGGCAGTCCAAATACACAATGAAACCTCCCCATTCTTTCCCAAACGCTTAGTAATGATAGGAAAATGCTAACTTCAGCCAGAAACCAAAGCAGAGGTGCCTGATGGCAATGGTGTCCCACCTGTGGAAGTGCAGTGGCCCCCCCAATATATGAAGTCAAAAACACACTCTCAGAAGACTCTGACCAGAGAGACATATTCTGAAGAGATGGAAAATTCACAACCACTTCATGAAGCTCCCACAAACTCTCCAACTGGAAGAATTTTACATCAGAGAAAATAAAGAATATTATGCAGTCTTAAAATCTATTAAAATGAATAAGTTAAGTGACTCAAAAATATAAGGGATGGAATAATAGCCATAAAACAAGAACAGGAGGTCATGGAAAAAAAAACCAAATAGTTATAAATGAGAACTAGTTAGAACTAAGATATGAAAAATATAGTTGCTACAAAACTTAAGAGATGGGTTGACTAGCAGAAGGGGAAACCAAGACCCAGACCTAGGAAGGGACTTACCAAGGTCACATGAGATTTTAGTGGCAGAGATGGACCCAGAACCTGGAGCCCAGGTTTCAAAAGCCAATATCAAATATCTAAGTCAAGAGATGAGCATAAAGGTCATTTGTGGCTCTCCAAGGGTATTCTGTGGTTTCCTCTTCTCTCTTTCCTGTTTTTCTTTTCTTATCCTGTTATAAGGTTGTTGTTGAGGTGGACTTCACAGATCTTCCCTACTGAGAAACAGAATTTCCATCCCCTGACTGGCCAGGTGGGACAATGGGTATGGAGAAATGGCCAGTCCTCTTCTCCCAAATTAGAATTTAATTAAACAAAATATTAATGTCAGATGAGTTGACTGAGTGAAAATAAGATAAATGGCCAATGTTGGCCATGGGATGCTGGGTGGGTGACTTGATGTCTCTGAGCCTCAGATTTCTCATCTGTAAAGTGGGTTCAAGGGTCCCCATCACATGCAGATGTTTTGAGAATTACATAGTAAGTTGTGTGTACAAGACATCTAGCATATCTCGGTGGTCTCACATGGAACATCTTCTAGGGACTCCGCAACCCTTTTCTTTGAGCCCAAAGACAAAAGCTAGTTACACGGCAACTCAGCCATCAGTAAAGGAGAGAAAAATTTTAAACTTTGAAAGGACAGAAAAAAATATGACTCACAAAAGAGAGGGTAGGCTGTCTCACAAATTCCCCCACCCATGTGACTGACTAGAGGGAAGGCCACAAGATTACCCTTTGCTCCATGCTAAGGGGGGAGCTAGAAATGACCACAAAATCCTCAGTGGGTGTAAGACTTCTTAACATTCACAGGCAAGAAGTGACATTTGTATGACCAATGGGCATCTAAATAAATTGTTCACATCCATCCCTCACAAAAGAAATACTTATTTGTTTTCATTTACGCAGTTTTTCTTCCAGCTGAAATTGGAAAAAATTATAAAAAGGATAAAACCCAATGTTAACGAGGTTGTGGTGAGATGGGCAGTTCCATACCTAGAAGGTGGAGGTGTGAACTGCTTCCTGGAAAAACAATTACACAATATGAAACAAAGTTGGACTCATATGCTGTTTGAGGAATGAAAGTGTCACTTCCCTTCCACCTGAATCACTGTTCAAGGCATCTCTCTATTCTGGCCTCAGCAGCCCCAATATTCTTCATTAAACATGCCATTCTAGCCTGTTTGTTGAAAAGATGTTTTCTCACTCCTACATACTGTTCCTTCTGCCTGAAACATTCTCTTCCCTTATCTCTTTCCTGCTTAAGTTTTACTCGTACTTCAGGATTTAGCGTAGATGTAACCTCCTACAGGAAGCCCATCAGACTGACCCCTCATAGCTAGGCCAGGAGCCTCTTCTGGACTCCTAGAGCCCTGTGGATTTCTACCTACATTACAGCGATCACTCCGGGTCTCCTTCCCCCATGTCCACAGGTCTCTGGAATAAGCACTTGATAAATACAGAAGAAATGAAATATTCGAAGAGGTGAGTATACTCTGTGTAGTGCCAGAAGGCTGAGCCAGGAACACAGAGAAGGGGATGGAGGTACAGTTTGGGGCTGGCATCTGATAGAATTTTCTAAGAATTCCAGCTTACTAACCCTGCAAAGGCTGCCATGAGAGGTAACGAAATGTCCATCATAGGAGGTGTTCAAGGGATGGGGGTTGGGGGGTCAGAAACCACTTCCCTAGATCCCTCTCTGACTTCTCTACCACTCCCCACCCAGACTCAGGGGACCCAGGATAAAGGTGTTCCAAGGTGGTTTTTTTCTAAGAAAGCTATCAGGGAGGAGAGGGACCCACAATGTCTGTTTCCATGGCCCTGGGCAGCCCAGCCCCTTCCCTGGAAGAACCACAAAGTCCCAAGAGGTGACACTCTCACTGGGTTCAGGGAGCCCAATGGAGCCTTAGGACCGGGCACCTGTGTGTAGAGGCTAGGGATGCTGTTCAACATCTTACAGTGTCTAGGACACGGAGGTTATCCCGCCCCAGACGTCTACATGTGTGGTAGGGACATCCTGCTTTAGGGGAAGTGCCCGCATCCCAGCCTGATTTATAAAGACATGCCCCACAGGTAGGCCTGGGCCCAGCAGCTACTTGATCAGAGGTAGTGGTGGTAGTGACCCTGGATCCCCTGGGTAGATCTCACCTGGACCCAGCTGCCACTGCTTTACTTGTAAAAACAGAGGCGCCATCAAAAGACACTGCACAGAGTGAAAAGGCAACCCATGGAGTCAGAAGAAACATGTGCAAATCACATATCTGAGGAGAGATTAACATCCAGAATAGAGAACTAAAACTCAACAACAAAATATGATTTTAAAATGGGCAAAGGACTAGAATAGACATTTCTCCAAAGAAGATATATAAATGGCCAGTAAGCACATGAAAAGATGTTCAACGTCACTAATCATTAGGGAAATGTAAATAAAAAATATAAAGAAGTATCGCCTCACACTTCTGAAGATGGCAACTATCTAAAAGCAAAAACAAATAAACAAAAAACCCAAAAAACAAAAACACAGAAAATAACAAGTACTGGCCAGGATATGGAGAAATTAGAACCCTTGTGAATTGCTGGTGGGAATGTAAAATGGTGCAATCGCTGTGGAAAACAGTCTAGTGTTTCCTCAAAATTAAAAATAAAGCTACCATATGATCCAGCAATTCAACTTCTGAGCCTGTACTCAAAAGAATTGAAAGCAGGGTCTTATACACTTATTTCTGCACCTGTGTCAATAGCAACATGATTCACAATAGCTAGAATGTGGATGCAACCCAAGTTTCTATTGACTGATCAATAAGTAAACAAAACGTGTATTCATACAATGGAATATTATGCAGCCTTAAAGAGGAAAGACATTCTGACACACGCTACAACATGGATGAACTTGACATTATTCTCAGTGAAATAAGCCAGTCACAAAAAGACAAATACTGCATGATTCCATTTATATGAAATCACTAGAGTAGTCAAATCCATAGAGACAGAATGTAGATAGTGGATGCCAGGGGCTGGGGCTGGGGATTTAGTGTTTAATGGAGACAGAATTTCAGGTTTGGGAGGATTTTGAAGAGTTCTGGGAATGAATGGTGGTCATGGCTACACAACAATGTGAATGTGCTCGATGCCGCTGAACTGAATACCTAACAGGGGTTAAGATGACATATATTGCATTGTGTGTGTTTTACCACAATTTTTTAAATTGAATAAAAAGAAGTGAGGAGGGGGCACTGTGCTGGTGGCCACATCTGGGGCATGGGCTGGCATGTCCCGCCCCAGTGGCTCCCACCTCCCTCAGGGTAAAAGCCCAAGTCCTCCCCACAGCCACAAGGCTCTGTACAACCTGCCTCCATCGCCTCCCCACACTCATCTCCTCCTTCTCTCCTCGCCACTCTGCTCCAGCCACACGGGTCTCCTCAACGTGTCCCCAACATCCCAGAGCCGTCCTGTCCCAGGGCCTTTCCACAGGCGGTTCCTGCTGCCTGAAAGTGTCCTCCCATTTCAATATCTGCGTGATTGATTCCCTCTCTTCAGACCCATAACCCTCTCTGCTTCCCCAGGAGAGTCCCTGCATCCACCCAAGCTCCTCAGCTTCACCTCAGACTTGCAGTTTGGGGAACAAGGCCTGGCTGGGGTAGGGGGTGGTCCCTGAGACACAAACCTCCAGTCTGTTTGCTCCACATGAACCAGTAATTCCCACCCTCTGCGTCCACCTTGGGCAAGTGTGGCTGTATCACTTCCTCTTCCCATCTGAGCAGGGCCCAGAGCCCCCAGGCACCTGCTGCAGCCAGATGGTAGACACCAAGTAAATGTTGGAATAAAGGTGCAAAATAAGGACAGAGAAAGAGAGGCAAGATGGAGAGAGACAGAGAGGAGGGAAAGAGATGGACAGAGAAAGAGACAGAGAGAGCAGGAAGTGCAGAGAGGGAAAGAGAGGAAAGTAGGGGTGGGGAGAGGTGGAGAGGGAGAGGGAGAGGGAGAGGGAGAGAGAACTGATGATGGCCTCTAACCAGGACCCACAGCCCCACACACGACAGGCTCCAGCGAACAGCAGCGGGGGTCTGTGACCACTGACGGTCTGCAGTGACCACTCACTCCCATCCTCCCCAGCCGCTGGACCCTCGCAGCAGTTACGCCGACGCCAACCATCCCCAACTCTTCACGATAGCTGGACCCCGACAACTGTCAGATCCCACAGCAGATGGATCACAGGTCAGCACAGCAGCTGGACCCACCTCACCACCAGGTCCCAGAGCACAGGTGGGCACC